>JACEFZ010013534.1:1097500-1280000 GCA_014155875.1 Cepaea nemoralis
TGAAAGTAGAATTGAGATATCTGAGGAAAATGTAACAAATGTCATGGATGGACAGAACAACGAATGAGAAAGTTCCGAAAAAGAACAAATGGAAAACGAAAACGTAATAGAAAAATTAAACGCAAACAGTCCAGTTTTGTTTAAAAATTATGGTAGATTGAGAAATATACTTGAAAACTTAGTGACCACTAGGAAACTTGGCGGGAAAAGAAAATGTGGAAAGGAAGAAGTATATGCCAGGATAGCTTAGTATAAGCGAGACAAAAACAGAGACCCGGCCATTGACTGGCGACGTTGTGAGATGGCGAACCAAGACTGCCTAAGCTTATTAGCATTGTATATGAAGGTGATACATTTGTCAGTAGCAGAATAAAAACGAGTGTTATAGTGCGATATTACCGAGCACATATTTGGCTAAACCTAAACATATATAGATGTAGTAAATGTTCTGAAAATCTCACCAGTAACCTAATTTTATTTCTAGGTAATAGCGCGAACGTAGTCCACTTTACGAGAAGATTACCCAATCTAGACGCCCACTGAAAGAATACTTGCACAATAGAAGAGTCCGAGAACAGACAGACGGAGTCAAGAGCAAGAAATTACTACTGCGTCACGGTATTCACCAGGGCGGAGTCTTGTCCCCAACACTTTTTTTCTAATGTTCATCAATAATCTTGTTGCTAAACTACCACATGAAAATAAAGTGGCATCGTATGCTGATGAAATGTTCCTATGGAGCACAAATGAACACGCACCAGTGGCCACCAGATCGCTACAAAGAGCTGTAGATGCATTAGTTGCATGGGCAAATAAATGGTGTGTCAGCATACACACTGACAAGTGCAGCTCCACTCTAATTACCCTCTCTCCAAAACAAAAGGCAGGCACCATCCAGATAAATGGAATACCCATAAGAGAAGATAAATAACCAACACACCTTGGAGAATCATTTAAAGACAGGCTGAAATAGAGAAAGCATATCAACAAAGCAGTAGCAAAAGCCAGAAGGAAAATAGCCATCCTGAGAAACCTAAGTGGAACAACATGGGGAGCAAGCGGGAAAATAATTAGCAAAGTAAACGACCACACCTGAAATACGCGTCAGCTGCATTGTGTTCAGCATCAAAAACTACACTACAAGAGCTGGACAAGGTGCAAAATCAAGCACACAGAGTTACCACAGGAGGGATGGAATCAACCCCTATAGTGGAGATGGAGAAGATTGGGAGGACACAAGCATTGAGAGGGCACAGAGATACGAAAACGCCAATACAAACAGACATGTTCCTCAGCTTGCCAGACAACCATATGAAGGACAGGTTTGAAAACCTAGCTATGGGGCGGTTGAAAAGAAGCAGTTTTATCCACCAAGTCAAACAACTCTGCAGAGAAAACACTGATCTTCCAACAGTTGGTATCCCCTGAAAACTATTCCAGAACGAACTCTATGGAAAGAGAAACATTGACTATCACTATAAATCCAGACAAACGTGAAAGGAATATTTGACAAGGAAGAACAGAACAGTGTACAAGGCAGAACAGCCATTCTCAACTTCTTTGACAAAGAATATCCACAGGACCTTTGGATCCGAGTCTACACAGATGCGTCAGCGCAATATACTGTTCGAAATGGAGAAGCGGGAGTGTACATAGAATACCCAAATTAAACTAGGGACACGGTCAGAGTACCAATAAGAAAGTACTGTCATTATTATGATGCAGAAATCCAGTCAAGCAAGATAGCAACAGAGTCAGGGCTTAGTCAGATATGACTGAGCTACCGTATGACAGTAGACAGCACTACCTGCTTTCTGTCAGCGCCAAATGTTGGGCAGCGCTTACCAAACCCAACACCCGACGGAAGAGCCCAATTGGGAGGGTACAAGTCTTATCCTGGTGCGAGTGAACACAGCTCGGCGCATGCGTGGTGCACATGCGCTGTGTAAGATAGAAGACGGAAGAGGTCTTTTTTGATGTTGTGACGGTTAGTGTTTGACATGGCGTTAAGGACGGTTGGTGTTTAGAATCATTTAGTTACGAGGTTGTTTTAGATAGATGGTTTAGCCGGCAGTTAGTGATTGTGCGATTCTCTTGGATTAGGACTGGAATTCATGTGTGGTGTAACAAACGCTTGTAACCAATAAACGTTAGTTTAATGTTATCATAACGTTGTTTCTGTTGATTTTCGTTACAACCTGTTTGGGTCTGTTGGTTTTCATTAGTAAGATTACTTTCTATCACAAGCCATAGGTTTATGACAATACTGAATAGCTGAATACACCGTGTTTACATACAGTGAGCAGAGGGCGGTCACGGATACATAACCAATACATGTTACGCTGTTCTATACAATTAGTTCAATTCAGATATGATATATACATATACCTTTGTGCGTGCCAGAGTCATTGTGGTCCACATGTTATTGGTACGTTCTATAGAAGTAAAATCATAATACTTTTAGCGAACATAAAAATACATTTTAGTGGGGGGGGGGGGGGAAACATGTTTCACATGTACACAGAATACACCGCATCAGCTACTATCACGGAGAGCAAAAGCCTATGCATACAAACACATGGAATGACACTATCCAGTCCCACCCATCGAACGGTGGATCGCAATTTCTCCCCCACGTCACTTGACGGAACAAGTGGCAGATGATGCTGATGATGAATCATGATGATGATGATTTATAAACAACCGTCATTAGTATCTGTATGAGTAGTCTTATACCTATCGTATATATCTCGAGGTGTATTCTTGTTATTCGCATCATTTAACTTATGTCTCGACCTATACACAAGCGACAACACTATACCACTTTGGCTACGTGTAGCGAGAATGTATACGGCACTTAGAATTCTTACCACTGTGTTCTCTTTCGGTGAGCTGTTTTGGATAGATCTTTTTGCAACGTTGTACCCTTAGCCGGTATTTGCAGGCCTTTATATACGGAGACTGATCTGATGTATCACCTAGAATGTGCTGGGTCTGGGGTATGTGTGAATATCTTTTGTAGGCAGTTCAACCCATTTAAATTGATGCGGTAAATCATCTGCCTATTCTTATTCAAACATATCTAGTCATAGATTCTACCATTCGTTATATGTCGTCTATGCCAAGGTGTTTTTATTGTGTTTAACGTTCGTCCCCCAAAAACATGTCTGGACATGTATACCGTGGTCAGGTCACGATGAGACACCATGGTTTTTCCCAAAACATGTCTGAGAACGTTCAAGCATGTTTACCGCCAGCATTGCCACACGCTCAGTCACCAAGAAGTCACACTCAGGTCAGCCGACTATGAGTTCACGTTTCACATTTTTACTATGAGACAACCCCAGTGGTCCTATAGATGATGTCGGAGTATTTACCTACCCACCCCGCCACTAGCCGACCACTTAAAATTATCAGAAGCACTTATATAGCCATTCCTCCACTCACCCACCCTAAGCAGCTAATTTCAATCAGCCATATCCACTACAATCATTACTATCAGACATCAATACTTTTTTACGGTTTTCATTTGAAGCGCTGTAACCCATATGATGATAGTGTTTGCAAGCACTTATCTAGCTACTCCACTACTCACCCACCATTAACAATGAACGATGCTAATCCGAATCCAATACAAGTAATGCCACAGACCTTTACTTTTTAAGGTCTTCATTTGTAACCCGTATGATGATAGTGTTTAAACTACTACGACCCTCTACAGATCAGTAATAATTTCTACCCACCCTTCCTTCGAAGTCGGAGAGTGTCTGACTGCACGGCAAGGAGCCACCAGTCAGCACATCAATAAGCCAGACATGAGACAACGGATACTCATTTAAACCTCTGTCTGGTATGACATCACACTGATGTTAGACAACACGATGTCTCCATCCGACATACGGGACTTCACGATGGAGTTCACAGCCAGTGAACACAAGCAAGCAAGCAAGCACGCAAGCAAGCAAGCAAGCAACTACCCACCGTTTAAGAACGAATTTCACTAAGCCATACCCACTACAAACAGTAATATCGGCCATCTTAACTTTTTAATGTTTTCATTTGTAATTCGTATGATGACGGTGTATAAGCCACTACAACCCTCTACTGATCTCTAATAACCGCAACCCATTCCTTCACAACGAATTTCATTAAGCCATACCCACTACAACCAATAATACCGACCATCTTTACTTTTTACGGTTTTAAATTTTAACCCATATGGTGATAGTTTTTAGACCACTACGGCCTCTACAGATCACTAATAACCGCTACCCACCCCTTATGAACGAATTTCACTAAGCCATACCCACTACAATCAATACTTTCGACCACCTTTAATTTTTTAAGGGGTTCACACGAAGAGCTGTAACCCGAATAATGATAGTTAATAAGCCACTTCGACCCTCTACAGATCATATTACCACCATATTTACATTGTTACTTATTATGGTTTACATATGATGTACGTCACAGCTGGAAGTTCGAACCTCTTAACCCAACCCCATACACCAAAATCCCGTGCTCCACCATGTCGCCCCACCCCTCGTCCTCCTGCCCCCTAGATCACCCGAGGAAATGCACTGTAACCATAACCCTTACACATCACCAATGGAATGATTATATTGTTTACGCATAATACAGATAAGGAAAGAAGACGAGAAAAAAGGAGGAAGAAACCGAGAAGGAAGAGAACTGTATCTACCACCTTCAATCGTATGTTGATAGTGTTTAAACCCCGCCCACTACAATCAATAATAACATGAATCTTTAAATTTAAACAAAAATAACATTCTCAAGAAAAAAAGGATGTAACAGTGTAAAACAAGATTCGATTAATGTTTCATGAGTTAAATCCCTTGAAAATGAGGTCCGTTTTTGTGTCTTCACGCTTGCGGTGCTAGACTCTTTATATAGTGAAATATACCGTAAAATTAATGATGCTGCACCAGAAATACGCTTTAGTTACCTCCTGACATACTAATAATTACGGTATTACGGAGAAAGTCGTTAACACCTGTGCCAGGGAGACCTGGTTCCTTGTGTTTACACTGACGATCTGAAATATGTACTTGCTTTTCCGCGGGTTAACATAAGAAAACTGGAAACGTCATAGGCCAAGGCTGTAAAAAAATCTACTGAAGTTACAGAGGGAAGCATGGCCGAATGGATAAAAGGGCTCGCTCTTAAACTTCCAGTGTGCTGATGCTAAGGTAGCGGGTTCAACCCCTTCACATTTCAATTGAATTAAAATGTTGACTTCGTGTAATTGACTGGGGGTTTGGGCATAAATTACAAGTACTTCTGAAGTCGGAATGGATTCCTCTGATGGCGAGGGACACTGGTAATAAAGAAAGCTAATCTATACGCATAATTCAGTCTTGTGAACTAGAAGTACTTGTAGCATGTGTATGGACTAAGCATGAATTCAAAGCGAGCCAAAGAAAAAGTAACCTCCCCTGGAGACAGAAAAAGAAACCACATTGATCATGTTATGTCGGGTAATAGAATATTTGAACATATTCACCAGGAACAATATGATCGAGTTGTTAAACAAAGTAATAGAAATGCATTATCTTAGATATCCTTACGAAACAGCATTATGAACAACACAAATATAAATTGAGAAAATAATTAAGCTGCTGCAAGAACAAAGTGAAAAACAAACTTCACATCTCAATGCAACAGAAGAACCAGTAATGACAACCCATAAAACAATTAGGGCAACAGATACATTTATCGACGGAGTGAAAATTGAGAAACTGGGTAGTTTTGAATATGTAGGTTTTCTCGGATGTTGGTAATAAGACAACATTAATTGCATTGCATTGCTCTACAAAAACTTTAAAAAAAAATGTCAGTTGCATGTTGTTAAAAGTCGCTGCAGCCAACCACATCATTTATTGGCTGTTTGAGATATATTAGGCAATCTTGCGTTCAGTAGTTTTCCATTGCTTTCTGAAATACAAACGCCTCATATCATCGAAATCAACGCAATGAGGTTTCCTTCCAGATCACTCAGCTGATTTCGAGAGCAATGAAATCCTCTGTGAACTGGAACAGATAGAACGAAACAAGTCAGAATATTATCCATATTTACTGTGACAACATATTTATGTGTGGTTTGGTTGAGGGCTTATGTCTCATCTCATTAGAGGATAAAGGGCAGAAGATGAGCATATTTGTACGAAACTTGGATAGCTACGAAAATAGCCGAAAAGCGCGACATTGCCGTTGAATGTAACTGTTTTAGAAAAGTATTCAAAATTCATTGGAAGTAGTTAGTTAGTTAGTCGACAGATCATCCTCATTGCACATCGAACCATTCAGTCCATAAGTCCTCGGATCACCTCCTCAGCAAATCCCGCAGTGTGTAGCGGCTCACGATTTTGGAAGTTAGTAGAGGAGAACAAACGGATCTATCCAACAAGAACTCATTATAGAAGAATATTGGTTATTTATTAGTAGTATATACTTTACAGGACACCACAGTCAACCTCCGCATTTTTTTGGGTTGCTGTGTACGATCTCTTGGCAAGCTCACGTTCAATAGTTTGCCATTGCTTTCTGAGCGACCAGAACCCATACTATTTGGTTAAAAAAAACGCAAAACGGTCTTCTGCCAAAAGATACGCAGCTGTCTTTCGAACGTGGTATGCGTGATTACGAACTGCATCCGTAACCTCTTCACCACGGAGCCGGCTATTTGTTAATAAGGCAACACAACGTGTGGAAATGAAATATTTCGGATATTAAAAAACGCATTACAGTGTAGAAAAGCTAGTTTTGGAGGGAAGCGTACTGGGGAGGCGAAGAAGAGGAGGACCATATCATCATCATGATCATCATCATCATCATCATCATCATCATCATCATCATCATCATCAACATCATCATCATCATCATCATCATCATCATCATCATCATCATCATCATCATACAACATGTCCTTTGGAGAATGTCTCCCTCATCTCTGGAAGACCACAGCATAGATGCATTCGAGATGTGTTGGGTAATTTACACATAGCAGCAACATAGGCAGGGCAGCTGTCTGTAGATATAGAGATGCGATGGATATGTTCCACACGACAGCAACAGAGACAGGACAACTCGCTTGTAATATAGAGATGCTATAAATGATTTACACACGATAGCAACAGAGGCAGGGCAACTGGCTTTGCATATATAGATGCAATAAATAATTTACACCAACAACACAGGTAGGGCAACTGGCGTATGATATAGAGTAGGGGTTCGCGACCTTTTGGTTGTGGTGAAGCGAAGTAATGTTGTAAAATTACAGCGTGCCTCCTAAATCCTTGTACAAAAGAACAGAACATTTTAGCAGCATTAATATTTGTGGTAGGGTCGCATTGGCATAGTGATGGCATTAATGTACGACAGTCAAGAGAACTACAGAGTTGGTGATGTGTATGATCGGGAGAGAGGGAAAGAACAGGACGGAAATAGAACATGGTCAAGGTTGCTCCACACTCACTCACTTTGCGTCAGATGACACATGATTATGAGATTGCATAGGCAGGAGAACTAGCAAAGGATCGAGCATCTGTTCGGCAGGCCGTGATCAGAGCGCCGTTCTGGTAAGGATCTGCTACATGATGGTAAAGATAACTTGGCATAAAAGGTGATCCTTCACAGATCAATCCATAAAGAAGGAAAACATGTAAACAAAGAATGCAGTACATTTCTGGATCAGAAGCCGTCACATTAACACATAGTTGAGTTGAGTCCAGAACCGACATCAAAGCAACCGGGATATTACCATATGCGGTCCGTCCACATTTCAACAACCAGCGAAGATTCTCAGTATTGATGGTACACATTACAATATGATTATCTCTTCGCATGGCCTTTCTTCGGAGAACTGAGTGTCAGCCAGACTAACCTGGCCACTCCCTGTGGCAGCATTCTTTCTAGGCGATGAAGGAGTATTTGTTCTTTCACACAATACACAAGATTTGTGAATGAAACATTTCGCAATACATCAAGTGTTTATCAACATAACAATTGAGGGGGTGGGGGGGGGGAATATACAAAAGAGTTTACTCGACATTAAACAGGATTTCCAAAATCGTAAATTCAATTTCCAACACCCACTGGAAAGACGACTACAAATTTCTCGTAAATACAATTTTCCAGCCTCGCTAACAAGACGCCATAAATACCCAGTTCAGATCTGAATAAAATATTTACAGGAATGCATAACCCAAATAGGCAGCTTTATAAATTTAATATCACCCGCCGGGTAGGGGCATTCACTCTGGGAATATAAATGGCCAGAAGTATTTTCTATTTGCACCTTTATTATCCGAAGATATCAAGTCAAATTGACGACAATTTTCAAGTTCTTTTATGGGAAACATTTAGGCTTTCAACTGCTACTCCTCCTTCCTTCTATTTCTTCCTCCTCCTATTTCTTTTTCTGCTGCTGCCGACGCCGCCGCCACCGCCGCCGCCGCCGCTGCTGCTGCTGCTACTACTACTACTACTACTACTACTACTACTACTACTACTACTACTACTACTACTACTACTACTACTACTACTACTACTTACTACTACTACTACTACTACTACTACTACTACTACTACTACTACTACTACTACTACTACTACTACTACTACTACTACTACTGATGCTGCTGTCACGTTTTGCCTAAACTATGGATCAATGTTTCCTAAACAACTCAAAAGAAATCCTTCGCAGATATCTTAATGAGTTGTTTGATTTTGCATTTAAACAATTTTGTCGAGTGAGGTAATATATTTCCGTATACTTTTTAATTAACTTCTGTCTGTTTGTAATTTAACCTACGAGGGGCGGTCAATAAGTAATGCTACGTAATTTTTAATTTCATTCGATTGGCAAAAAGAGAAGAACAGTACGAACATTGGAATAATAATGAAGGACCATCAATTTTGAAGATGAAAGTTCAGAATGCTCTTAACCATTTGCAAACTGGCAAGACACTCGGTACAGATACCATCACAACAGAAATGATCAATGCCTTAGAAGAATATGGAATAGACGAGGTTACCAGACTGCTGATCACAATATATGATACTGGAGATATACCTCCTGAATTATGTAATTCTATATTTATTGCCATCCCGAAGAAATCGGGAGAATCGAACAATTAGAATAATGAGCCACATCACGAAGATTTTGCTGAGAATTATCATGCAAAGAGTTAGGAAGAAAATACAACCCGAAATAGGAGAAGAACACTGTGGGTTTGTAGAAGGCAAGGGTACAGTAAGTGCTGTGTATATGCTGAGAACCATAATCGAACGTTCTATAGAAGTAAATAAAGATCTACACCTTTGCTTTATTGACTACACAAAGGTTTTCGATAAGGTGAGACATGTTGTCATGATAAGGATGCTTGAAGTTCTACAAACTGATGGAAAAGACCTTAGGCTTGTAAAAAAAATACATATATTGGAAACACCAAGCTGCCATAAGAACTGATAATGAAGTAGGCCAATATCAGCCTATTAAGAGAGGTGTGAGACAGGGATGTGTAACGTCTCCAGATCTTTTTTTCCCCCGTGTACAGTGACAATATTGTCAGAAATATAGAAGATATGGAAGGAATCAACATTGGGGGACGATGCATCAATAACATTAGATATGCAGATGATACTGTCTCGATTGCAGACAATGAATATGACCTGCAACATTTAGTAGATGCGGTTGTTGCACACTGTGAACAGCTAGGGTTAAAATTGAATTGTAAGAAGACACAGATTATGGTCGTCACAGGTAATATACAAGTAAATGGGCATATTCTTAAACAAATGAATCGATACTGTTATCTCGGGACAGTCATAAAATCTGATGGGAGATGCCTTGAAGAGATTAGAACAAGAAATGCCATTGCGAAAATAGCCTTTTGCAAGATGAAAAACATACTGACCAATAAAAAGATATCAATTGAAATGGGAAAAAGAGTTTGAAGTGCTACATGGAACCTATACTTTGTATGGATGTGAAACGTGGACAATGAGCAGACAAGCTAAAAACAATCTGATGGCTGTGGAAACGTGTTTTTGCGGAAACTAATAAGAGACATTAGACGTAGACAGTCAAAAGTATTTAATGTTATGAGAAGAAATGAATTGGAGAATTTGGTGACAATTGGCAAGATCGAAGGGAAGAGACCAAGGGGAAGACCGAAAAGTAAATACCTAGATGGCTTGGCCACGTGGCATGGTCAGGACAAAACCATGGAATTGATCCACGACTCTGGTGATCTAGTGAGATGGCAAAATATGACCGCCCATGCTTATCGGCATGGCACATGATGGATGGATGGAGAGGAGGGGGGGGGGGGGGGTTGACAGAAATGAAGCTCTGAGTCTGTAATTCAAAAATTTATTCTCTGAGTCTGTACTTCAAAAATTTATTTCCCAATGTAGTCTCTGTTATTCGTAATGGCTATTGTTATTTGATCCATCGTCTCACAAGGGCATGTATCTCCGCACAGTAGAAATTCGTGTCCTTTGTTCTAAACCACTGGTGTATGGCGCGGCTAAGGGTCGCCCTGTCCTCAAGTGTCCGCGAAGATCTTCTGTTAGTGTTTCAAACAGATGGTAGTCTGAAGGTGCTAAATCGCGACTGTAAGGGGGATATGGTAATAACTTTTAGTCAAATTCTGCAGTCATATCAATGGTGCGTTTAGCTATGTGTGGAGTGGCAGTGTTGTGCAAATTTAGTGCAGTTCTCGGATCTTTGAAGGGGTAAAGTCGTGGAAGACGCTATCTAAGCTTCTTCAAAGTTTCAATGTAACTGTCGGTATCACAGTGTTTCCCTGTTCCAAGAAGTAATAAAGAATCGCACCTTTCTCATCCCAAAACACGGATGCCATAACTGTCCCTACAGCTGGTGACATTTTGAACTTATTTCTTGTGGGCGATGTTGTGTGACGCAATTCTACTGACTGCCTCTTTGAGTCTGGTTCAAAGAAATGAACCCAAATCTCATCACCTGTCACAATATTTGTTAAAACCCTTCTCCTTTAATTTCGTGACGGTGCTGGAGGTTGATGGTTATGGTCTTTCTTGCTTCTTTATCTGCACTACTGTTGCTTCCAGTTGGGTTCACTCTCCCCTCATGACCTCAGTGCCCAACACAGTTTCATTCAACTTCCACCCCTCCCCCCACCCCCACCGAAATCCCCGTTGGTGTATAGTCCACTATACACTAAAAAATTAGTTGCATACCAGGTACAGGATGTTGCAGTCCACCCCAGCATTATTTCTGCTGTGTGTGAGTTTTTGGCAAGTTTGCGTTCAGTTGTTTGTCTCTGCTTTCTGAGCGACCGACACTCATACCATTTTATGCATACCAACACAGGGCGGTCAGCATCGAAATCGCCAGCAGCCGTGTTTCGAGTGCGGTATGCGGAATTGCGAACTGCATCCATGACACTTTCGCCACGGAGCAGGTTATAATACTCTACTAATCCCTATTTTACCGTTCGCTGACATGGGCGTCTTCCTACCCCCCAGCGGGTGTTCTCCAACCGGGTGGCTAAGTCAATCACTGACGTTATTGACCTTTAATCCATTGGCCCGCCTGAACCTCACATCCTGTTCATTCCGCCCAATGATATTCATCAAACTCTTTGGACGTTTCAGACGTAATCAGCCATACAAAGATACATATAATTAACCTTAATATTTTTATATAATGTTTTTCATGTAGTTGTGTGTCGGTTTGTGTGGTTTTTGTTTGTTTGTTTGTTTGTTTTGTGCTGACGGAGGCTTTATCCAGAACGCCCAGTTTATTTCTTGTAATCGTGTTCTAGTAAAGCTAACAATATATTGCTCGTATTTTAGTGATTCATTCCTTGCTTCTTTATGTCTGTCTGTCATCATTCTGGGTACCCACCGGGCACAAACCTTTGAACAACCCAAGTCGTTAATGATGAACTGGGTATTGCCTTTACAAATGGACAACGTGGAACACAGTTCATCCGGTGCTACCCGACGGTCACCACGAATGATGTCATCAACTCGATGAATGTTGTTTTGAGTCAATGCGGTTGAGGGACGGATAGTCTGCTTTGCAGCCGCCAGTGAGGGTTTACCTACTTCAGTTTCGTCACAACGAAGTACGCAACATCGGAGATTGAAGTGAAGATAGTTCTCTTCCAATCTTTTGGCTATATACCATATTTCCATATCGTTTTACATAATGCGTGATAGATTTATATGTTTTCTTGTCCTACAGATTTCATTAGTCCAGCTTATATCTCATCACATCTAGATGATTTACCATTCTTCAGGTTCTTTATTGCCTATTCAATGTCACCTACTGAGGGTTCAAGTTCTGTCTGTGCTGTCATTGGTTCATGTATCTCATTTATATCCTCACAATAATTCATATCATACATTTCACTGCAGTATTATTTCCATCTTTCTAGAATTTGTCTAGATTCTGTTAGGGTTTGTTCCAAAGTGTCACATATAATATTTAATTGAGGTTGAACATTTCTTGTCAATAAGTTCATTTCTGTGAACATTTCGTAATATCTTTCATTCTTATGATATTGCTCTATTCTAGTACAACAATTGGGAGTCTCTGTGGCGAAGTGATCAAGCCGTTTGACTCGTGCTCCGAAGGTTGTGAGTTTGATTCCGGGCCGCACCCTTCGGTTTACGAGTAAAATGTTTCAGAGACTCTTGTGGGTCGTCGCTAAAAGCTACGGAGTTAGTGCTTTGTGTGACGCTTTCCGTGCTGCGGAAAGAGACCGAGCCATATGAGATAACACCCGGTGCAATGAAGTCGACCCTGTCGACTTTTAAGCGACTTTAAACAACAATATTGCATATATGCCATGAGTCTGGTTAAGTAAAGTCTGGTTGAGCAGATTACTATAGAACAACGGTAGGATAAATTGTCATGGGTGGTCAGAGGAAATAAAGACACCGGAGATCGGTTATTCGTAAGGGCCAATAGGATTGCGAGGATTAGGCCACGTGATAGGAAAGGTCGAGAAAGTGAAACAAAGACGGCAGTCGGGGAGCTGGAGACGATTAGACACACATCGTACGACCAGGAGCGGGAACTTAATCTCGACTGGCGGAATGAAATGTCGAGAGACATCGACGGCAAGTAACTGAGTGTGCGCTAGATATTTCAAGCGTGTACCGATGGCTGAGAACAGCGTTGCCGCGACCAGGCGGATGGACATGTTGAATCTACAGCACGGAGTCGAGTGGTGTGCCGTGTGCAGAGGTTGCCGGCCTGTGAATGTAGGCGCCATGCGACCAGGTTTAACGGGACTGTAAGTAGGGTTTAGAATTGTGTATGTGTAGACCATGGTAGTTGATTAGATAGCCTGAATAGCAGGACGTACTAAAATAGGTGTGTGAACCAATGTCGTGGGTGTACATGTAACATTGAATATTGACGATTGAATCGCTTTGCACATGGAATATACCAGTGGTTGTGTCGCATAGAAACAATACATGATGGCATTCTATCACTCTGTGGGAACGAGTTATGTTCACGGTGTGTCAGTGTGTATTTCATAAAGAGTGTCAACGCAGCAGCATCTCAATACCCCTAGTTACGTCAGAAAAGGCTCGTTGGCAACTTGGGGGCTTACGTCCTTCAAAAGAACTCGGCAAAATTGAGGCAAATGGCAATCGAACCCACAGTGAGCGATAGTCAGCGTCAATAGCTCAGTAAAAGATTGCTAACTTCAGATTATTACAAATGATTCAAAGTATTACACCAAATGATGTGCGCCGACACAAACTATGTGAAGTTGCAATGGTTATCATGGTAGTAAACAAGATGTATTATCAGCTACAGATTTTTCAATAAACCATAAACAGTTAAGGCTATGTACACCAACAAGATAATAGTACAAGCACATTAATTATAGATAACAGAAAACCATGGCTAGGTGTAGAACATCGGACGGTTGAGCTTATGTACAAGAAAGTAACTCGCAGTGAGCGAGATTCAACAGCTCAGGAAAGTAATCGGTTGTATTAAACAACATTGAAAAGCATAAGTAAGGATATGGGGCAACTTGATTCATGTGATGGTTTCAAAGTGAGGTATCATCATAAAAGTTAACATTCATGTTGCAAAGTACAATGGATCAGTCAGCCGCCAATTCTGCGAAAGCTAAGAAGATGAGTAGCAGCAATACAAACAACGGAACATACGTCGATACTCAACGCTACTATTTCTGATTAACTTGGCGTTGTGCATAAGCGACAACACCTTAACATTAGAAAATCCCGAACAATACAAATATCCCGAACAGTATTAGCATCCTGCCACAAGAATAACAGTGTGAAGCCGTATTCGGGGGGGGGGGGGGGGGCTGCATGCACTATAGTGCCGGCATAGACTAATTATGCCAAAACTAGTATCTGTTCCAGAAATGTGTTCCAGGACAGTGAGTAGTACACTATGAGGTATCTACACCATTGATGAGGAGCTGCACCTGACGACCAAGTTTATCCTTGTCGACCTGTGAGTGAAACGGGGACGGCCACGCTGATTTGGATCAAGCCCGGAAGCAAGCGGAAGTGAACCGAGCATCGGGATCAAGCCACTGGAAACATCGCTGGATATATACAGGGCAAGTTAATTCTAATTAATTTTCTAGGTGTACTGCTCAATTACAGAGAGCTATTAGACACCTTTGTATGATATTGTGCAATCAGCCTGATGAATTAGATTGTTCTCCCACAGGGATGATGTTAGTTAGTTAACCTCTTTTGTTACAGGTTACAGGTTACCAAAACAAGATCAGCGACAACACTGACTGCGTGTACTGATAGTGATATAGATATTCGGACTAATAGATAGCAGATAATCATGTCTACCTTGGCAGACTTCATAGCTCTAGGTGAGAAGTGTGGTTTCACAGGGAAAGAGCTTATGACGTGGGCGGAGAATAAAGTGACTGAACATCAGAAGCAAGAACGGGAAGATAGAGCAGCAGCCAGAGAATTTGAAAGGCAGAAATTAGCAGCACAAGCAGAACTCGAAGAAAAGAAATTAGCAGCACAAGAAGCGGCAGCTAAAGACGCCAAAGAACTTGAGCTGCAGAAATTAGCAGCACAAGAGGCAGCACTAGCTTTCGAAAAAAGAGAAACTGGCAGTACAATTAACATTGAAAGACAAAGATGTGGAGGGTAATATTAAAGTAAAGATGCTAGAACTGGAGAAAGAGACTGAAGTTGCGAAAACTAACTTGGCAGCCAAAGCATTGGACCCCATTCGAAGATATCAAGGTATCATCAGGAACTTTGCACAAGGGGATTCCATCTCCGCATGGGTTACCAACTTCGAAGTGTTGATGAACCACTACAAGGTGCCAGTTGAAGAGTGGGCAATCCTATTCCATAAGCATTTGGCCCTGGAGCCATTGAAGGTAGTAGAGAGCATCCCAGAGCATCGGCGAACTGATTACAACTATGTCAAAGAAAGAGTCTTGGCACATTTTAGTTTAGATGAGGCGGGTCTTAGAACCGCATTTAGAGTGCTGACTCCGAAGTCGAACCAAACCGTCATGGATTTCATTGCCGAAACTAAATCTCTGTATGACAAATGGCTGAAGGCAGCTAGAGTAGGCAACGACCCCGAAAAGCACAGAGACCTGATGCTGAGAGATAAAATTATTTCAGCTGTGCCAGACTCCATGGCAACGTTCCTGCTTGAAAATAAATGCGCCACAATATCTGAAATGGAGTCCAAGGGTGAGGCGTATTATAATGCCCATAGGGAGATTTTTGCAGAGGGGGCACAGCCAGAACTTATAGTAGGAGCAGCTGCCAGGTTCTCTGATCGAAGGCAATCATACGGACCCAGAAGTAAATATCAACCAACGAATAGATATACACAAATCCCACCGAGACAAGCGGACGTAGTTCGAACTGGGCCAGTAAGAGAATGTAAATATTGTGATCGCCAACACGGGTCGTTGGAAATGTGCGACCGAAATCCTGAGTATAAGTCATACCTCAAGAACATGTCGGTCAGAAGAAGCAATAGGTATGCAGACTATAGAGACAGTCTGAAATGCTGGTTATGTAGAAGCTATGGCCACTTGGCAAGGACGTGTAGTCTGAGAAAACTGAATGAAGACACCAACATGGCATACGCCATGTCCAGCAGCGACGAGGACGAACAACAAGACACGAATGCAACACACATATATGACAGTCAGGGCGACATGACTGACAACAAAGTGTATATGCAGGAAGCCAACTCTGCATACATAACAAACGGAAATCTGGACGTTCGACGAGCATTAGTGAATGGTTTTGCAGTGAAAATGGTTAGAGACACAGGGACTACAATTGTGGGGGTAGACAGGAAGATGGTAAGAGACGAAGACTATACAGACGACAGAGTGACGTGCAGAACATTTGGCGGGGCGTTAGAGCAGTATAGAGTAGCTTGGACAGACATTGGCTGTCCTTACTACAAAGGGCGGAAAAAAGCGGCAGTGTTACCACATCCCACAACAGAGCTAATATTGGGCAACATCCCAGAGGTCAAAGAGTGCACACCCCAGGACATAAACAAATGGGAAAAAGAGAACTTAGAAATAGCAGATTGCGATGCGGCATGGACATTCCCGACAGAAGACATTAAAATTAAAGTAGAGGATGACCCATCAGACATAGGAACAGACATTTACCAGACAGACGAAGAATACAGAAGAAATCAAGGACAAACAAGGGACCCTAGTATAGGGACCGTACAGGGAACGTGTCCCGACGATAACGACACAATCATGGACGACAGGCATGGACCAGTTGATAATTGCGAAGAACTAAGACAGTTGACACAGCAAGAACTGACGTGGGATACATTAATTTTTAGGCCAGACCTAACAGAGTACGAAAAGGAGAAAGTAGTCTTTGGTGTTGAAAACTTTAGAGTGGATTGTCCACAATTCAACGACAGCACAGCAACGGTGAAACAATTTTTTATGCCATACTTGACTCACACATGTGCTAACAGGTTAGAAAAACAAATGGTACAACAAGCATGTTCAGCACAAGAGAGTAGGTCAGTATCTGGGTATAGGTTACAGGACGAAGAGGTCGTATACAAGAAGAAAAACAGTCAAGAAGAAAGGTCAAAAGAGAAGGTGAAGATAAAACAAACAGATGTTACAGACTACACAGAATCTGGTTGGGAGAATGAAATTCCCCCAAAGAGGCCACAGGTACGGTACACTGACACAGACGCTCTGTTAGCACAATGGCAACAAGAGGAAATTCCAAAAGATCAAATAAATAACCGAACACAAGACATCAAAATAAGGAATTGGAATAGGTATTGGAAAAGTATAGGGTTAACAGATGAGGAAAGGAAAGAAAAGACAAAAGAAATAGATAAGTTCAAATCAATAACAACATATCTTACACAAGAAGATGCAAATCATTGTACAATACTACATGTTAAGGAGACATCACATGTTCCTACGTGAAACTCTTATCGTATGATATGTATATTGTAGATACTTGTAGTGTATAAAAGCTATGTGTATGTGATTGGTATAGATAGAATTGTTGTAGTAGAATGAATGCATTGATAGGTATAATGTTGATTGAAGTAACATGATGATATGGTAAAGTCATCAGAGGAAAAAACAGTACAGAGGTGTAATAGTGTGGTTAAAACATTTATATGAGATCTGTGAATGCTAGCCATGACAGGACCTAAGAAATGGCAATTCGACTATATGACAAGATGATCTGGTCAGATTAGGGACATAATCCCAATAGTACAATATGGTATACGGTAATACTATCATCTAGGAAACCATGCGTTCATACAAGGTGACTGATCCAGTGGTTAGCACGTTGGTGTACTGACCATGAGAACAGCATGTCAATGTAGGAAATTTGATATGATTGTGGTAATATAATATGCAAATGTGTAAACATACATATGCATGTATGGATATATATACACCCAAGGCTGTTATTAATTTCAGATAGTTAAGGGGTATAAATGACTGAGCAGAAGAGATAGTGTCGAAGGTACCTCAAAGATGTTACCTCACTAGCTGACTGAAGAGGCTGAGACAGACAGACGCAAGTGAAGATTGGGAATCTGATTGGTAGAAGATACAGTCAGCGAAGACAGATACCCGCCAGAACCAACCAAGGGAGTAATAGTTAATAACATTCACTATCATTCAATAAACAAAACTCATAATACATATAGAGATAAATAATATCATTTTATTGGCTTATAAGTACATACATAAACAGCAGTACATTCTTACGATCATAATCATCATGCCATGTATATTCACAAACAGTATGCATGTAATTTTAGCGATAAGTGTAACATTATTGATGGTACTAGTACCTGATGGTAACACAGAACGTATAAAATGAGATGTTGGTAGAAACTGATGAATGATCGCAAAGGAAGAAAAGAAGAATTGACATCTGCGAAAGCAGAATGGTTGACAGTGGGTCTAAAACCACGATACATCACATATGACACCCATAACACAAAAGAAAAAGAAGAAGAAATTAACTGAGACACTACTACCAGTGATACATATTGATGTCACAGATTTGATAGTGAGGAGCGAGTGAAAGGTAGAATAGTGCTTGCAACATTACATGTGAGTTTAATTGTATATACTATTCAGGTTTTATGACAATATTGTATATTGGAGAGACAGACATGTACAATTGGTTGGAGAAACTTCTGTGATTGTGGTAACAGGTACAGAACATAAGAATATGAGGAGTGACAGTGAAGTGAGAGAAAAGGGACGAGAAGACAGAGTAGGAATTTGTGCGAATGAGAATCAATTTGAACACAACCTGGATACTTGCACACCTGTATACAGGAAGCGTACAGGCATAGATGGAACATTTGAGGTTCTAGTGTGCGTGTTGTGAGACAGAGTACATAATTAAAAAAATTAAACACTATTAAAAAAAAAAAGAAGAAGAGAGTGAGAGAGAGTGAAAAGTGTGATGAATGGATGAAAGAGAGAGAGAGAGAGAGAGAGAGAGAGAGAGAGAGAGAGAGAGAGAGAGAGAGAGAGAGAGAGAGAGAACAGAGTACAAGTACAGGTGAAAGAAAGAATACAAGGATAGTGGAGTAGGAGTATTAGTAGTACCATTGATAATAGTACCAAGTGATAGTACTTTGTACATATATTTTTAACATGAAGTACTTTGGCATGCTAGTAGATGCACATAATGGTCATGGTATTAGGAACACTACAATAGAAAGTTAGTAGCAAGAAGACCAGGAATAAAGAGAAGGCAAAGGAAGGGAATATCTAGCCATAGAGCACAAGCAAACACCATAGCAAAAAGTAACTAATGGCAGCCGACCACGCACACACGGTGACAAGACAAATGCAGAAGTCATGTGTACTCGCACCAAGAAGGTCCACAGTCGTAAGATAGACTACTCAGAAGCAAGATAAGAGCTTAAACAAAATAGGTAGAACTTGATTATGTCTGCAATACACACGTTCCTGCACCCAGGGCTTAAGGGCTGGGGAGGGTGTCAGTTGCTTATACCGATATATAAATGAGGAACTTTATGGGAATGTCCGGGGTGGGACATTGGGACTCATAGTAGGTTGGTCCTCAACTTGCCGAACACAAAGGGGGTTGAGGCCACACGAGGTCTATTTGGGAATAGACGGATATTCGTGTCCGACATTATAATTTGTGTGAAGGTATAGCAGAATATCAACGTAACACAGAGGGAAGTTAAAAGGGAACTGAGAAGCAAGCTCTAAGGCATGAGGCAGTAGACAGATATGTGCGACCAGGGGACAGGCATGTGCGACCAAGCTGACTCATGTCAAGTGTAGAGATAAGGAAGAACCCAAAAATGTTAGAACATTTTTGAAATTGCGGGGGGCATATGCCATGAGTCTGGTTAAGTAAAGTCTGGTTGAGTAGATTACTATAGAACAACGGTAGGATAAATTGTCATGGGTGGTCAGAGGAAATAAAGACACCGGAGATCGGTTATTCGTAAGGGCCAATAGGATTGCGAGGATTAGGCCACGTGATAGGAAAGGTCGAGAAAGTGAAACAAAGACGGCAGTCGGGGAGCTGGAGACGATTAGACACACATCGTACGACCAGGAGCGGGAACTTAACCTCGACTGGCGGAATGAAATGTCGAGAGACATCGACGGCAAGTAACTGAGTGTGCACTAGATATTTCAAGCGTGTACCGATGGCTGAGAACAGCGTTGCCGCGACCAGGCGGGTGGACATGGTGAATCGACAGCACGGAGTCGAGTGGTGTGCCGTGTGCAGAGGTTGCCGGCCTGTGAATGTAGGCGCCATGCGACCATGTTTAACGTGACTATAAGTAGGGTTTAGAATTGTGTATGTGTAGACCATGGTAGTTGATTAGATAGCCCGAATAGCAGGACGTACTAAAATAGGTGTGTGAACCAATGTCGTGGGTGTAATTGTAACATTTAATATTGACGATTGAATCGCTTTGCACATTGAATATACCAGTGGTTGTGTCGCATAGAAACAATACATGATGGCATTCTATCACTCTTGGGAACGAGTTATGTTCACGGTGTGTCAATGTGTATTTCATAAAGAGTGTCAACGCAGCAGCATCTCAATACCCCTAGTTACGTTGGAAAGCGCCCGTTGGCACTGGTTTTGTCCTTTCTTGTGTTCTTTTTTTTATTTTTCGTGTTAACGATGTATTCATCATCTTGCTGTTGTCGGTTGTTCCTTTCTGTGTCAGTTCCCTTCGTTGTTTTATTAATTCTAACATGTCCGATGTAATCCATGACTTATGTTGCTTATTGGGAATTAAATCTTTGGCTACTGTCATCAAGATATCTCTAGCTTGTACTGCCAATTCATCAGATATCAATTCCTCCTGTATAGACATCAAGACCCACCCCAGAACTGTTCTCATCTTATACGCTGCATTCATCTCTCTTTCTCTCTCTCTCTCTCTCTCTCTCTCTCTCTCTCTCTCTCTCTCTCTCTCTCTCTCTCTCTCTCTCTCTCTCTCTCTCTTTCTCTCTCTGTTTGTTGTTGTGAGATCAAAACGAAGCGGCCTTTGTCCTCGGGTAAGCTTTTTGAGGTTTACTTCTGCTTCTAATAACTGATTGGCTGTATCACAATCTACTATTGACAAGACCGCCGGGGCTTGGACTGGTTTGCCACGATAGATACTATCCCCAGCCTTTGCTCCAACCACCTCAATAGCACTCCACATCTACCAGGCCCCACACAAGCCGGGACAGCTGGACCTCCCCTCCCTCACCTAGGGTTCCCTACCCCAAGGGGGCTCGGACAAGACACCAGTCATATCACTGCACAAAGTCATGGCTAAGAGAACAAAAATTTAATTCTGAACTAAGTCAACCACAACACAGAGAAGGATGGCTGAAAGCCAGACTAGAAGATACTATGTACAAGATCAGATATGCAGATGAGGATTCTTCATCATGGAGGCGGACGATAGCTCGTGCGGTTGTCCAGTCGTGGTAGCGACTCACCCAGGCTCCTTCAGTGGACCGGAACTCCAAGGTCTGCTGCCTCTCCAAAGTTCCCTCTTCACACAGAGAACCAATCACGGGCTGATCAAGCGCAGTACCACTGTCGTACTATTTCACTCGTCACACTCCTGATGAAGTCTGGGCCGACCCTAGAATATTAGCGGTCTCCCACTTGCAGATAAAGTACATGTAGCACCTTATCAAAATGCACAAGAGCTTGGTCACTCTTCTATCTCATAAGTGACCCACACACTGATATGTCACCTACACAATGAGCGGTTGCTCCACATGAACACAACACGTCACTGGCAAAGTCTATCAGGTGACTAAACACTTCACCTTATTTCCATGTCCTTGGACAAATAGATCTTCACACAGTCTCATGTAATTACCCTGATCGATGGGTATCAATCACAACCTATCATACAATGTCAACAGTTCACCACGTTGGAATGAGGTAGCTCCTTACCTTAACAAACATGTCCCTCTGGTGTTCCCACCACTTATGTAATCAATGTCTTAGGTCACTGGACCACGTGTTGGCTTCATAAAGGTAAACCAATGTAGATATACTATTCAAGCATAAAATTATACACGGTGTCCCATGACAACCCAGCCGGGCCGGAAGCATAGCACACAGGCCATGGTGACCGGTAACAATGATCACTTGGCTCAACTTGAAAGTTCACGACCTTGCAATCACCAAGGTTTACACTGAGTTTGAATGTCACCAGTGCTTCACTGGCTAGAATCACCAGACGTTTCAGTGTTGGATCCTCTCGGGATCGGATGCCACTCGTCGGACTCTTGGCGGAGGTCCTAACCTAGACCTACCGACATATTCAGCACTCAGCTCCTTCCAACATTGATCTCGCAGAATCAGAAGACCACTCCCAGTATGGCCTCAATCAACATAGGCACTGGAATGAGTGGGCCCATAGAGCTCATGGTGAAGCTCTCGAATCTTCTTCAGTATAGCAATAACAGATCCTGAAACACGGAGAGGTTGGTGTGAGTACTCAACTACAACAAAGACTAACAGCATCTCCACCATGTCACCTGCTTCGCAGTCATTCCTCAGGTCTACCACCATGAGTATGAAATCATCACATCATAGATCTCCTATTAACCATAATGTATAGGCATAATGATGTTAGAGAAAGCAATAGCCCACCTGTTCAGTCAAGTAACACTTCTGGGCTACAAATAACCCCTAGCACCAGAGTCGACTGTATGACTCTGTCAAAGCATCTTCCGCCTGGTGCCAGTCCAATCCTGTTTCATCTACCATCATCAATCAACATATACACCTACTTCCCTTTCAGTGTAGTGATTACTTTATCGAGAAGGTGTCCAGCCGGACATCTCCTTCCTGACAGACTCATCAATTCACCAATCCCTTAACCCATGGACTGATCAATTACACACATTAATAACTATATGACCATAATAAATTATACTCCTGATAATTCATTACTATAGTATTAACTAAGGAGAACTCATGAATTGTTACACTTAAATAACAAACTCATATCACAGCCATAGTGTCAGTTCTGGGATCCCTGTCCCAGATCCTGAGTTGCCCTTTTATTCACTGACTATCTTCCAGGTCAGTCATACCTGTGCCGGTCGAGCACAGCTTTGGTGGCCATCCACCATTACACTTTCCCACAGCTACTGTGGGTCCCGTGTACCTTGTCCCGTGACGACTTAAGTCACGTCATCCAATGTAGCAAGCCTCCAGACTCTCCACTACCAAACTCTGGCTCCACCTTTTTTTTTTTTTTTTTGGGGGGGGGGGGGGGGTTATTCCCCTCACCTACTACTACTTCACGGCAGTACTCCCAGTACTCCATGAACAGAGTCAGGTTTCCAGAAGAGTAGAATATTAGAGGCAGAAACGGTTAGGTTCAAATCCTCGATCTATCTAGACCTAACGGCCTCGAATTACGGAGTGCCGCATCACCCTCGATCGGGTATGTTCAACCATCGGATATGCACGATCGCTTTGGGTCGGACCTGTAACCTAACGGGTTGGTCGTACCGGCCTACCTCCCAGTCGGCTGCCTAGACAAACGTAAGATGGAACACGCACGATCATTCTAGCGGACGCACATGAAAACAATCAGTAACAATAGTATCATAAATACTTCCTATCAACTGTTATCCTACCGATGTAACACCATTCTGCTTACGCGGAATAACACTGCTATCTTCACACAGCAAATACACCACGGCCGCTCTCACCTTAATTCCTCGAAAAATCACCACCACTGATAGAACAAGTAAGTTACCATTCTAATGTCACGAAGCACATTACACATCTATAATAATAAGATCTACCTTATTATTTACAACGTCTAGCATATCGCTGTAATGACTGACAAACTTCCTGCCTTGCATGCGTAATTAATAAACCAAACAAATAACTACTACACACTTTGTAAAGAACCGGGATCTCCCTAGCACAACGCCGTAATAATATACATATCACTGTCCCTGCAACTTATTTGTAAACAATCAGTTAACAAATATATCTATATAAACACATGGGATGCTATGCAGAGATCTGCCGATCTGTAGGCGTTTCGTCACATAGGCCCCCACTTAAGATGGTCGACCCGGTCGAACACACTAGACAAAGATCGGTCTGAACTCTGAACCTCTACTCTATCAAGATTGGATTTCCATGAAAGGACGTTCCATAACGTTCACTTTCCCTGGGGAGATCTTCCAGAATGGTATGGATGCTGGCTCACCAACCACCGCCTCAAACATACGTTATCTCCAGCGATTAGGCCCGAAACGTAACGGCCTGGTGATTGGCTTACAGGATCTGTCCTCTACACTGGACTGTTCCGCATCCACCTGGTGTAGGCCATCGGTTACTTTACTGAAGGTTCGTTCGTCCCTTCCGACAATAGGATTTTTCCTATCCCGACTAGGCATCACCCTCGTGGACTGTTCGCGGATGTCGACCGAAATGAATGGTCGCTTACTCCAGGTTCGTCTGGAGTACCCTTGCTCCTGCCTTCTCTCCCGCGAGTAAAGACAGTGAGCCTGTCGGCGTATCGAGACACCCGACGATCCCGTCGTGCCAGATGTGACTTCGCCTGTCCGACCTCGATTCCCAGTGTGCTTAACACCATGGGCCTCTTCCCGACGGAGCCTGTTCGCCCTATCTACGGTTGAACGCTCAGGAGACCGCAGACCCTCCCCACACGATGTACTGCGTAGGACTGAGTCTTCCTCGCCCTCGTCTGGACCCAGAACCGAATCTAGCGCGATGGTAGTCGCACTATTTTCTGGAGAAACTACCTCGGACCTCTCCAAATTCTGAAGGAGAGTACAATGGAACTTACGCAATTCCCCGCGGACCTTCACCTCATACGTGGATCGGGACATTATCCGTTCCACAGGAAAAGGGCCCTGCCATCCGAGTTCGAATTCCGCCCCCTCGATTGGGAGAAGCGCGAGAACCCTATCTCCAATCTGCAGAGATAAACCGTTTCTGGTCCTGTGCTTTGGTGCTGCCAGACAACACGTTGGGCACGACCGGATATATCTCCGCACGTCGCCTGTCATTCCAGACCAGTGGTAGTGGCTGGAAAGACACTGGACTGTTGTCCCCACATCCTTATGTCCGGTTAAGGATAAGGTATGCACTCTATGTATCAAGCGGGATCTGTAGTCAGTAGGGACTACCATCTGACCGTACTGGCTATCCCCTTGCCCGGCTCTTCGATAAAGCAACCGGTTTTCTACATAGAACTGACCCGGAGTTGGCGGGTCAGAACTTTGGGACACCTCCAGTAAGTAAGGACGCAAAGTCTGGTCCCTACTTTGAGCACTGCTCACTAACCTCGCAAGAGAATGGTCTATCAACTTACCACACTGCCTTTCTCCATCCTTAGCCCTGGCCTGCCTAGCGCTCACTAGACAATGTTCCCTGGGGTCCCCCAGGAATACATGTGGACGACCGAGGATCAAAGGGTAAATAGGATCAGGCAGCACAGCCGCCTTGATGCTACCAGTAACATACTTGCACCGAATGTCAATCCAAGAAATCGGCAAGTTCATAGCTACGGAGCTCTTCATGGCCAGCTGGAATTCTCTTGTCTCGCCGGTGAGCTGCCCTGGGCTCACAAGGTGGGATGAGATTATAGCTTCAAACTGCAATCCTGTATCGTATAGACATTCCACCTGCTTCCCATTCACCTCTATCGTTTCGACCACAGGTGATTTCTCAGACTTTGGTTTCTCACGACCCGTAGGTGGGGCCTCGCTAGGTTTACCCCTATTAGAAGCGAGACAAGCAAAGTGCAAGTCCTTTGGCTTCCTCAGACAATCTACAGTATTATGGGAAGGAGACTTACAGTACTTACACCACCTCTTACTCCACTTCCGTTTTGGGGAGGCGGGAGGGCTTTGCTTATCGGGTTTCTTACCAGAGTCTTTTACCACAGGATCTGCTACATTGGATGATTCTTTGGGACCTTTGGTCTTGGGCTTCTCATCAAGCCCCTTCTGCCTCTTCTGTGAATCAGTCTGACTGGAATCCCCAGTCTCACCATAGACTTCCACATACCTTTCAGCTAACTTATTTACTATGTCTAGCCTTTCCGCCCCATTTTCCCCTAAGAAATTCCTTAAAGGCTTGGACATCTGCATTTTCATTTGATCCACCACCATCAACTCTCTCAGACTCTCATAATTCTCTTTGAAATTGGCCAACGCCATCCATTTCAACAAGTATGAGTTCAGCCTCACACTATAGGCCGAGAACATCTCACCTGGTTCTCTCTTGGAAGTTCTGAACCTCCGCCTGTAAGCATGGGCTGTCATTTCGAATCTTTTCAAAAGAGCCGATTTCAGGGTTGGATAATCATTTTCCATCCCTGGGGGAAGACGCGCATACATTTCGTACGCGGTGCCACGGAGTCCTTGTGAAAGCTTAAGATTCCAACGCTCAGGCTCTAAAGCCCATAGCTTTACACATTGCCTCGAACTTCTCTAAGAATTAATCTATCTTCTCTTGGTCCGGTTCAAATGGTGGAAACGGCCATTTCATAGCATGGTAAGCTGGTCTGCTGGCTGCTGATGAGCTAGGTAAAGCTACTCCACCTACTGCTCCCTTAGAATCACCAACAGATTTAGCCTCTACCTCAAGTTGCTTTATACGGAACTCATGTTCCATTTCCAATTTCCTAGCTTCTAATTTCTTAGACTCTAGGTCAGCTGCAAGTTTTTGTGCCTGTTGGTCTGCCACCAACTTCTGCTCTTCAAGTGCTAACTTTCGAGCTTCAAGCTCAATGTCTGACTTTCTTCGCTCCCTCTCTTTTGCTCTGAAGTCTCTCTCTACTTCCAGTACATAGGCTTTGAACTCCTCGCCTTCCAATCCCATCTCAGTTGCAGATGCCCGCACCTTAGCTAAATCTGAAGTACGAGTAGCCATGCTTAGTGTAACTTAGTATCAGTATAGATATGCAATACCCAATCACAATGCTAACTGTACTCCAACCAACACTGTAACTATGTATCTATACTAACTTAACTAAATGTCTGTCCACGTCGAAGAGAAAGGTATCAGTAGCCCTACTCGTCAAGTAGACAATAGGTATAGGACAGATGACACTATAACCTATTCCTACGAGATGTCAGAACAAAGAGAAGATCCCGGACGAGCCCTCACTCTATCTTGTGACAAGACCGCCGGGGCTTGGACTGGTTTGCCACGATAGATACTATCCCCAGCCTTTGCTCCAACCACCTCAATAGCACTCTACATCTACCAGGCCCCACACAAGCCGGGACAGCTGGACCTCCCCTCCCTCACCTAGGGTTCCCTACCCCAAGGGGGCTCGGACAAGACACCAGTCATATCACTGCACAAAGTCATAGCTAAGAGAACAAAAATTTAATTCTGAACTAAGTCAACCACAACACAGAGAAGGATGGCTGAAAGCCAGACTAGAAGATACTATGTACAAGATCAGATATGCAGATGAGTATTCTTCATCATGGAGGCGGACGATAGCTCGTGCGGTTGTCCAGTCGTGGTAGCGACTCACCCAGGCTCCTCCAGTGGACCGGAACTCCAAGGTCTGCTGCCTCTCCAAAGTTCCCTCTTCACACAGAGAACCAATCACGGGCTGATCAAGCGCAGTACCACTGCCTGACTGACACTGCACCGATGAACAAGGATCCTTCCTTGCTGTCGTACTATTTCACTCGTCACACTCCTGATGAAGTCTGGGCCGACCCTAGAATATTAGCGGTCTCCCACTTGCAGAAAAAGTACATGTAGCACCGTATCAAAATACACAAGAGCCTGGTCACTCTTCTATCTCATAAGTGACCCACACACTGATATGTCACCTACACAATGAGCGGTTGCTCCACACGAACACAAAACGTCACTGGCAAAGTCTATCAGGTGACTAAACACTTCACCTTATTTCCATGTCCTTGGACAAATAGATCTTCACACAGTCTCATGTAATTACCCTGATCGATGGGTATCAATCACAACCTAACATACACTGTCAACAGTTCACCACGTTGGAATGAGGTAGCTCCCTACCTTAACAAACATGTCCCTCTGGTGTTCCCACCACTTATGTAATCAATGTCTTAGGTCACTGGACCACGTGTTGGCTTCATAAAGGTAAACCAATGTAGATATACTATTCAAGCATAAAATTATACACGGTGTCCCATGACAACCCAGCCGGGCCGGAAGCATAGCACACAGGCCATGGTGACCGGTAACAATGATCACTTGGCTCAACTTGAAAGTTCACGACCTTGCAATCATCAAGGTTTACACTGAGTTTGAATGTCACCAGTGCTTCACTGGCTAGAATCACCAGACGTTTCAGTGTTGGATCCTCTCGGGATCGGATGCCACTCGTCGGACTCTTGGCGGAGGTCCTAACCTAGACCTACCGACATATTCAGCACTCAGCTCCTTCCAACATTGATCTCGCAGAATCAGAAGACCACTCCCAGTATGGCCTCAATCAACATCTTGATAGGCACTGGAATGAGTGGGCCCATAGAGCTCATGGTGAACCTCTCGAATCTTCTTCAGTATAGCAATAACAGATCCTGAAACACGGAGAGGTTGGTGTGAGTACTCAACTACAACAAAGACTAACAGCATCTCCACCATGTCACCTGCCTTCTCAGTCATTCCTCATGTCTACCACCATGAGTATGAAATCATCACATCATAGATCTCCTATTAACCATAATGTATAGGCATAATGGTGTTAGAGAAAGCAATAGCCCACATGTTCAGTCAAGTAACACTTCTGGGCTACAAATAACCCCTAGCACCAGAGTCGACTGTATGACTCTGTCAAAGCATCTTCCGCCTGGTGCCAGTCCAATCCTGTTTCATCTACCATCATCAATCAACATATACACCTACTTCCCTTTCAGTGTAGTGATTACTTTATCGAGAAGGTGTCCAGCCGGACATCTCCTTCCTGACAGACTCATCAATTCACCAATCCCTTAACCCATGGACTGATCAATTACACACATTAATAACTATATGACCATAATAAATTATACTCCTGATAATTCATTACTATAGTATTAACTAAGGAGAACTCATGAATTGTTACACTTAAATAACAAACTCATATCACAGCCATAGTGTCAGTTCTGGGATCCCTGTCCCAGATCCTGAGTTGCCCTTTTATTCACTGACTATCTTCCAGGTCAGTCATACCTGTGCCGGTCGAGCACAGCTTTGGTGGCCATCCACCATTACACTTTCCCACAGCTACTGTGGGTCCCGTGTACCTTGTCCCGTGACGACTTAAGTCACGTCATCCAATGTAGCAAGCCTCCAGACTCTCCACTACCAAACTCTGGCTCCACCTTTTTTTTTTTTTGGGGGGGGGGGGGTTATTCCCCTCACCTACTACTACTTCACGGCACTACTCCCAGTACTCCATGAACAGAGTCAGGTTTCCAGAAGAGTAGAATATTAGAGACAGAAACGGTTAGGTTCAAATCCTCGATCTATCTAGACACTAACGGCCTCGAATTACGGAGTGCCGCATCACCCTCGATCGGGTATGTTCAACCATCGGATATGCACGATCGCTTTGGGTCGGACCTGTAACCTAACGGGTTGGGCGTACCGGCCTACCTCCCAGTCGGCTGCCTAGACAAACGTAAGATGGAACACGCACGGTCATTCTAGCGGACGCACATGCAAACAAGCAGTAACAATAGTATCATAAATACTTCCTATCAACTGTTATCCTACCGATGTAACACCATTCTGCTTACGCGGAATAACACTGCTATCTTCACACAGCAAATACACTACGGCCGCTCTCACCTTGATTCCTCGAAAAATCACCACCACTGATAGAACAAGTAAGTTACCATTCTAATGTCACGAAGCACATTACACATCTATAATAATAAGATCTACCTTATTATTTACAGCGTCTAGCATATCGCTGTAATGACTGACAAACTTCCTGCCTTGCATGCGTAATTAATAAACCAAACAAGTAACTACTACACACTTTGTAAAGAACCGGGATCTCCCTAGCACAACGCCGTAATAATATACATATCACTGTCCCTGCAACTTATTTGTAAACAATCATTTAACAAATATATCTGTCTAAACACATGGGATGCTATGCAGAGATCTGCCGATCTGTAGGCGTTTCGTCACAGTTATGCATGATTTCCATCTTCGTTGTATTAAAATACAATTTATCTGGCTTTTCTTCACTATTTTTCAGAAATGGAATAAAGACAAAGGAGAAAATTATTGCAGATAAGTCACACACCGAGCGTGTGAGACGTAAGATTGTGCATGATGGTGAAAATGACCATGTGTTCACATGCATCCACTGTGGACGAACATTTACAGCGCGAATTGGCCTTAACAGTCACATTTGCCATCGCCATGGGCTGTAGTTATTAAAGCCTTTTTAAGCACAATTTTACAAACTATCGTCTGTCAAGACGGCAAGGTGCCAATGTATGTATGTATCTGGCTTTTGGTAGGACTGAAAGGGGACTTCCTCTAAACGACCGGTAACATACAATTAAAAAAATAACTAACACAATACGGTCTGCTGCCAAATCGACAGCAGCTGAGTTTCGAACGCGGTATGTGGGATTACGAACTGCGTACGTAACACCTTCGCCACGGAGTTGTTAGATACACAATAAATACACGAACAAATACGCGATCACTAGCGCACGCACACAAAAGTGTCCGCGCACACAAGAACGTGCACACGCATGCAGGCACCTATTCACACGGAAGCACACTTGTACTCCTAATGAGGCCACTGCGTCATGTGTCTTCTACCAAAGCTAATCAATGGAGTTAAATGTGTTTGTCTGATTGCTTTGATGATCGGCTGTGAAAGACGAAGCATTTCCCTCTAACAAACTAATTTGTGTCGTCGATGTTTAAGAGTGCTTGTTTTTCTGCGACTATTCCGACATATGTCTTGTAAAAATTGTCACTCGTATCTTTGATAAGAAAACTGGCCAACCTTTGAAAATGGCTGATCAAGGGGCAGTTGACAAGAAAATTGGAAGACTCGTGTCTAGAGATTACATAAAACAATCGAATGTTATTTTTCATGCACTGGGAAAAATGTCGAGGTGAATAGTTGTTGATGCTTGTTATCCAGCTAGTTGGACAGTAATGTTAGGGCATTATCAAGCTAGTTGGACAGTAATGTTAGTGCATTATTTTAGGTAGCTAACGCTGTGGCCTACAGGCAGTGGGCACATTTCCCGGCATAACCAGTCGACAGGTTCGAAATTAGCTGCAGACGATTTTGAAGCAAACCAAATTTCGTTGATTTCGATGTAAGTAGTCCGAAAAAAAAAAAACTTGGAAAATCGGCGAATGGAAAAACAAAAGCATATACAGGCGAATTTTACTATCGAAATCTGCATCTATAAAGAAGAACATCAAAACAATAAGAACAGACAAAACTAAAGATTACGTATTTCAGAATTCCACAAGTAACATCATTATAGTGTACCAATCTGATAAGCGTGGGCGGTCATGTTTTGTCATCTCACTCGATCACCAGAGTCGTTGATCAGCTCAGCGTTCTTGCCTCGAGCACGCCACGTGGTCAAGCCATCCAAATATTTACTTCTCTGCCTTCCCCTTGTTCTCTTCCTCTCGATCTTGCCAGTTGTTACCAAGCTCTCCAATGTATTTATTCTCATAACATGACCAAAAAATTGTGAATGGCTACGTCTAATTTCTCTAATCAGTTTACGATTTTCATTTGTTTCTTGTAGGAATTGGTCATTGGTTTTCTGTCTATCCATGTTATTTGTTGCATTTTCCTCAGATGTTCATGTGTTCAGCCAAAAGATATTTTTCATCCCGTTTGCTCATTGTCCACGCTTCACTTCCTTACCAAAGCATAGGTTCTATGTAGCACTTCAACACTCTTTTTCTCGTTGCAAATGACATCTTTTTAATGGTCAGTATGTTTTCCATTTTGCATAAGGCTACCTTCGCCTCGGCGATTCTCGTTCTAAGCTTTTCAAGGGATCTTCCATCAGACTATTTCGAGATAATTCCACAAGTATAGAATACCCTTTATTCTGTAGGACAGGTAAACTGACAGCCATACAGACAGTCGACCCAATCTAAAGACAAAATAAGCTAGGAGGTACACTGGCAACGCAGACAGATAAACACGAAGATTATGTTAGTAGACAAACATATAAGAAGGTATGCGTATAAACGAGACCATGCACAAGTAGGACGGTGAGTGAACGAAGAGACATACAGTTATATAGATTAGTTTATTATGTAAAACATAATGAAGTAAGAATTAGGCAGGTAATTAAGTAAGCAGATGAGGCAGGCTGGCAGGCAGATTGACTGGTAGGTATGTTGAACTGTAACAAACGTGTGTATGCACGTAGCGACATAGGAACCTGATACGTACTCGAGAAGCCATCATCATCATTACTCAGACGCTGTGCAGAAAGTCACACCTATCACTACCCACTAATCCCTCTTTTGATCTGTCTCTAATTCCTCTGTCTCATGTATTTTCAGGCCCCTGGTGTCTTTATAGCCTCCGTCCACTTTCGTGGTGGTCGGCTCCTAGAATGTCTTCCAAATACCATGCCTTTCACTAACGTTCTTTCTAAATCTGCTTGACTTTAAAATGGCCGCAGTATTACGTTTACGAGACATGCTGGAATTTATGAGTCAGTTTTATTCCATATTTATGCTAATCTTGCATATTGTCAGTATGTTTCTTCTTGACCTGCTGTATTCTAAGAACTCTTCTCGGTAACATTTAATTTCAAGAGCCTTGTGGAACGTTATAATGTATTCTATCTCTGTTTTATTTTACTCTCTCTCTCTCTCTCTCTCTCTCTCTCTCTCTCTCTCTCTCTCTCTCTCTCTCTCTCTCTCTCTCTTTCTCTCTTCCTCTCTCTCTTAGCAAGATGAAAAACATATTGACCAATAAAAAGATGTCAATTGAAACGAGAAAAAGAGTGTTGAGATGCTACATAGAACCTGTACTTTTATATGGATGTGAATCTTGGACAATGAGCAGTCAGGCTGAAAAACATCTGATGGCTGTAGAAATGTGGTTTCTGAGGAAAATTCAAAGGATACCATGGACAGTCAGAAAGACCAATGAACAAGTCCTTCAAGAAACAAATGAAGATCGTAGACTGATTAGAGACATTAGACGTAGACAGTCACAATTTTTTTGGCATGTTATGAGAAGAAATGATTTGGAGAACTTGGTGACAACTGGTAAGATCGAGGGGAACAGACCAAGGGGAAGACCTAGAAGCAAGTACCTGGATGGCTTGGCCTTGTGGCATGGTCGAGACAGAAACACGGAGCTGATCCACGTCTCTGGTGATCGAGTGAGATGGCAGAACATGACCGCCCACGGTTACCGGCATGGCACATGATGGATGGATGGATGGTGCTTTGTCAACGGATCTCTTCTTCCTCTATAGCAGTGGTTCTCAACCTGTTTTGGCCCGTGCCCCCCTTCACCATATTTTTAGAACGTCATTCCCCCCCCCCCCCCACCATATTTTTAGAACGTCATTCCCCCCTTTCGTATTTCCTCCCTAAAAATTTCCCCCTGCCCCTACACAGTATACATAATAATTGAAGTTAAATTTAATAGCACATACTAAAACAAGTCTAGACATCTACATAAAACGTGATTTGCGGATCTACTTACGTTATCAAATGAATTTCAGAAGGGTGATACGTACAGAACTGTAAAGTATGAAGGGAAAAACAATATCAAGTAATCGGTTCTTGTATTCACGCAATCTAGAAATAATCTTAATTCCTCCCCCCCCCCCCCCCATGGAAACCCTAAAATCCCCCCTTCCCAACCGGTTGAGAACCACTGCTCTATATTCATTCATTCATTCATTCATTCAGTAGCATGTCCTTTGCAGAACCTCGCTGCCATATCAACCTTCCGGAAAACCTCTCGATCACAAGCAAGATGTCCCGCGTCTGACACACCCATCTGGAGATCATCCGCCACATCCTGCACCCATCTTATCTTTGGCCTTCCTCTTCCTCTCTTCACAGGCGTATATCCTTCCATTATTGTTCTCTCCAAACTTTCGTGACGTTTCAAGTGACCAAAATATTTCAATTTTCTTTGTTTTATCGTCTTTAATAGCCAATCTTCTTCAATATTCAATTCTTGAATTATGGATGCATTTGTTCTTTTCTTTACCCAAGATATTCTTAGTACTCGTCTATAACATTTATATCCAAAGGCATTTATGAGCTATTCAGCTTGTTTAGTAAGTGTCCATGTCTCACAGGAGTATGTTGCAATGGGAAAGATGCATGCTCTTAAAAATCTAAATTTTGTAGATCGTTCTGTCCCACTCCATAATTTATTCAGTTGTTTTAGTCTTTGAAGAGCAATTGATAGTCGCCGTTTAATTTCTGTCATTGTCGCTGTTTAATTTCTGCTCTATAGCGAAGTAATAATGAGAGAGGTCAGCGAGAAGCCAGGATTAATATTCGGAGCTTATAATATAAACACTATACGCTATGCAGATGACATAGTGTTGATGGCGGATAATGCAAAAGATCTACAATAATTGTTGGACTTTCCTTGAATATAAAGAACACAGTAGCGATTGTGATATCAAACATAAAGGTGACACCCAAAAAGTGAAATAAAGATAGAATGGAAAATTATTCACCAAGTGGATAGTTTTAAATAGCTAGGAGCATTTATAACATCAGATGGAAGATGCACATCAGAGATTAAGAGCAGAATAGGGCAAGCAAAGGCTGCATTTCATAAAATAAAGAATATCGTATGCAATAAGTCAATATCATTGAATGTAAGAAAGAGAGTGCTGAAGTGCTATATAGAACCTGCTGTGCTGTATGGCTGTGAATCATGGAATGTAAATGAAAAAATTAGGACGAGTTTGGAAGCAGCAGAGATGTGCTTCTTGAGACGAATGTTGCAAATTCTTTGGACTGCCAAGGTAACTAATAACGACTGCCTAACAGAGGCTAATGAAACTAGAACATCATATAGAGCAATAAGAAAGAGACAAACAGCCTTTTTGGTCATGTGATGAGAAGAAAGGCATAGGAGAACATTGTGACAACTGGAAAGATCGGATGGAAGAGAGGCAGAGGCAGACCAAGAGAAATGATGCTGGATGGATTGAGACAGTGACATGAAGGAATATCAACAGCGAAGTTGATCCAGAAAACCAAAGACCGAGATCTGTGGAGAGTCATGAACGCCTACGCCAGGCGGCATGACATTTATTGATGATGATATATGTATATATGTATGAGTGTGAGTGTGGTGTGTATGTATGAATTATACGCATGGTACAGTTTCCTGCCGTTCTACAGAAAATACAAGAAACATACATTAGTAAGTACTGATAAGCACTCAGTGAAATAAACTGAAACAATATAGTTTAAAGTGTGGACTCGACGATATACAAACTGAAAGCTACAGTTGTCACATTGGGATTTGAACACGCCGCCTACAGCTGACGACAGCGTCTCTCTGTAAGAACAAGTGTACTCCGATCAACGGACAACTAAAAAAAAACAAAATTGATGTGCTTTGCAGACTGTTGCAATCAACTCCAGGTTTTGTTTTCTAGGAAAATTTACGTTCAGTAGTTTGCCATTGTTTTATGAACAAGAAGTCAACATGTAAGTCCGTAGACCGGTGTAGGGAATGAATCCTCTATCCCATCATAAGCGCACCGGAAGTTTAAGAGCTACAGCGTTGTAATCCTTTCGACTGCTACGGCCAACTAGACGCCTCTACAAGATGCCTTCATCAGCCAAGTCTACCATCTACGTGAAACCACAACTGTGGAACAAGGACAGCAGTTGTATGTTACAATGAAGCAGAACCATAGCTGTAGGCAATTGATATTAACCAACCCAACGTACACCGCAAGGTACTATATTGGCAGCAAATGACAGTTTTCTTAATTGCTTTAACAGATATTAACCAAGCATAGGTTAAACCAAAAAAAAAAAAACAACAAATAAATAAACATACAAAACACAACAACAACAAAAACACAATACAGCGGACCACAATTCTTGGTCTAGTAAATTACGACAATTTAAAGAAAAAACATGATTAGTTGGTTTCATTGTGTTTGTTATATGAAAATCTGCAATTGTTAGCAAACCCTTCAGGGCATACGAGACAGTCCACCACTTATAGTTTTCAATGAATAAATTCAGTGATTTGTTATAGGAAGAAAACAAGAAATATTTGCATTTGATCAAACTATAACAAGGGCTGGTACACTGCATAGGACAAAGAAGATGTTGAACAAGCAATTTGCTGCAAATAAGCTTATAAGCTCAGCACTTCTATTTATGTATTAAAAACAACTTCCGGAATATAATGTAAATGTAGTCTTTTCTGAGCACTGAACAGAACCGACACACATACTGAATATAACACATAACAAGCCATACAATGCTGAAAAATAAATGATTACTCTCAAGGGATTACCGGTGTTATCGCGTGAATTGTTGCCTCAACCACTGACGCCAGTGTGGACAACATTAAATTTAATTTCCCCTACGATTTTGTTCTAAAGGTTGGTGAGCGAGCACACGAAATATTTGTCTCACGCATTCCCTGGAAAGCTAAAGGATGAATATTGGACTTGGCATTTATAATTGATATAACGGATTATTTATAGCCTGTGATGACCATCTCCGACTTGACGAAGTGTCACGCGACGGCAAGTGAGACATCGTCTCACCGATGTTCGCGTAATGTGCACCCATTATGCTTCATCCGAAAAATAATTCATCATCATCATCATCATCATCATCATCATCATCATCATCATCATCATCATCATCATCATCATCATCATCATCATCATCATCATCATCATCATCATCTTCCACTTCTGCCGTCAAGCGCCGTGGGGAGGAATAATGTGCGCTCCAGCACCCGGTGGGCGGCACTGGATAGGTTATTCCGTGAGATTGTACAATGTCTTTGATGTCAATCCATTTTATTCCTGGACGTCTCTTGATCTCGTAGCAGATGATCTTTGATGCAAAGCCAGTGATGGTAGTTGTTGGTGTTGCATTCTAACGCCATGGCCAAACCATTTGATCTTCTGTCCTTCAATAAATGTGGCACAAGATGTTGATCCCTCTGTCTGTCTGATAACAGCATTTCTTACTCGGTCTCATATTGTTAAGTTGGCAACTCTCCTCAGGCAATTCATCTCGCAGGTGTTGATTTTGAGAGAGTGTGATTTGAAACATAATTAATAGGCGTATATAGAGAATTTATGTTTCCATCCTATAAAAATCGAAAAGGCACAGGATCGAGTAATTACGATCGAACCGATTGCATGCATAACGCAGACACTAAAAGTTCAAGACACTGAATTGATGTATACAATGAAGCGAAATTCCAGGGAGACTCGGATCTGGTACAAACAATCACCATTTCGCTCCACGCCATCCAAGAGACAAAATCGCCCCGAGAATACCAGACACACGTTTACACAAAGAATACCAGACACACGTTTACACAAAGAACACCAGACACACGTTTACACAAAGAACACCAGACACACGTTTACACAAAGAATACCAGACACACGTTTACACAAAGAATACCAGACACACGTTTACACAAAGAATACCAGACATACGTTTACACAAAGATTACCAGACACACGTTTACACAAAGAATACCAGACATACGTTTACACAAAGAATACCAGACACATGTTTACACAAAGAATACCAGACATACGTTTACACAAAGAATACCAGACACACGTTTACACAAAGAATACCAGACACACGTTTACACAAAGAATACCAGACATACGTTTACACAAAGAATACCAGACACATGTTTACACAAAGAATACCAGACACACGTTTACACAAAGAATACCAGACATACGTTTACACAAAGAATACCAGACACACGTTTACACAAAGAATACCAGACACACGTTTACACAAAGAATACCAGACACACGTTTACACAAAGAATACCAGACACACGTTTACACAAAGAATACCAGACACACATTTACACAAAGAATACCAGACATACGTTTACACAGTCTCTAATTTCATTAACTCCCAGCCTGACTGCGGTAAAAGAGATGTAAAGGTAAACATAGTTGCCACCGGCATGTAAGGTGTTAGGCCTCCACATATTATAGATCACCACATAAGTGGTGGAGTGGCCATTTCCCATCGCAGTGGCCTTTCTAGCCAAGAAATGTTCTATAAATTTGTCTGATACCCATTTTAGGAAGATAGTCCCACCTTGTAACCGTACTTTTCGAAAATAAAACATAAAACCCACCCATCTGGGGATTGAACACAGACAACTGTCTGGGCAGACAAGCACACTAGCCATTATGCTATTGAGGTCCAATTAAAATACATAACCATCTTAAGCTAAAGTACAACGATCCAAAGTTAAAGAAATCGTTAAACTCTGTTACTTAGATCCACAATGAGTCAATGCTTTCATCTCTTGCCGAGCTGCACAAGAAAGTCGCGCAGCACAGCAGCTAGCGGTTATATTGCTGACCTGATTGTCACATGTTCGAATCCCATATTACTGGATTATTTTTAAATAAAAGGAAATTGACCCAGGCTCTCTGACTGACTTAAAATAGTTACTAAGAATTCTTGGAAATTAAAGGCATGATATTGGCCTACTGGTCTATATACATATAATACTAGCACTATATTTTCAATAAGCACCAAGGCCTGAAAATTGTTACCCACTTTACAATCTGTAGAGATTCACCAGGATCTAATAATTTGATCTTTAACCTACCTGTAAAGTTCCACTACGGCGATCTGCGTAGTGGTAAACGCTCCCAAAGCGGTCAGAGGAAACGCTTCAAAGACTCCCTGAAGATCTCACTAAAAGCTTTTGGAATTCATCACGAAACGTGGAAGACTGCTGCCAAAGACCGAAATTCATGGCGTACATCATTAAGCAAGAATGCTGCCACCTGTGAAGCAAAACGAACTGCAAGAGCTGTGAAAATAAGGTTTGACAGAAATACCACAGCAGGAGATCGATCCTCCTTATGGAACGTCAAGTATTCTTTGCCCACATTGTCAAAAACAGTTCGAGCCAAAATAGGCCTTACCAGCCATTTATAACTCAGGGCTCCATACTTTCAACCCCACTGGCTGAAGTTAATGGTCATCATCATTCTTGATGGGAAAACAACACAAACATCCAGTAGAGGCCAAATGTTATCGATTCAGGATGATCCAACGAGGGATACCTTAACAGAGTCTATGACCCATGACAACGATTCATCAGGATCCTACAACTAACATCAAATTGTGTAAAACCAACCCTTTCCTAGTGAAGTGCTGCAATGTTTCTATAACCTATTTTTGAAATCCAGTTTTGGGACGAAGCGTCCAGCACCTTGCCGGATTTAAGTCCAGGATTAGTCCCTGTGGCTTAGGAGGTATTGAGACGCGCAGTTTCATAATTTCCAGTCATGTCTAGTGGAGGGAGTAGTAGGAGTGCTGCGCGCAGTCACGTATATTTGTGGGCGCGGCTGGCGGCTGATAGTTTTTTGGGAAAATTGCCGACTGAGGGGGAAATATTAGGTGAAATTTTTTTGGCGGCGTGTGGGAACGGGTCTATGACTTTTTTAGGCGGGTAAGTTTCTGTGAAAGTAATTAAGGTAAAAGTATTCGTGTCTATGTTGGTTGGTGGGATGTAAAAGTAAGTACTGGAAATAACAAGAGAGGGTGTGAGCACGGATGAGGGGTGTGAAGGGGTGTAAATTATATATTTTGGTTGGACGTGGTTACGTAGGGTATATGAATGTGTTAGTATGAGTGGTGAGTGATGTATAAACTGCCAAGGGTGTGATGGGTCGTGGTTTCTACTCATGGGTTGGATATATGGTGGTGGCGTAGACATCTCATAATGTGTCTGTTCACTATGCGTGGTGAGTGATGTATAAACTGCCAAGGGTGTGATGGGTCGTGGTTTCTACTCATGGGGTGGATATATGGTGGTGGCGTAGACATCTCATAATGTGTCTGTTCACTATGCGTGGTGAGTGTAGTGATGTATAAACTGCCAAGGGTGTGATGGGTCGTGGTTATACTCGACGAAGTAAGAGGTGTAGATGGTTACTATCATCTGAATAGTGTGCTAGTAGTGTCTAAGTGAAAGTAAAGGGTGGTATGTAGCTTATTCACTACCAGCATTACAAAAGAAATCTTATAAAGTTGTAATGGGTGTCATTTGATGGTAAGGGGTGGGTATTAGTGGTCAAGAAGGAGTGGTCGATATAGGGGTGGTCATAAATGTAATAAGATACGAGGTGTTATGTTCCCAGTTACACACTGGTCAACCAGTGGTCAAGCAATGGTCAAGTAATGGTCAAGTAGTCAAGTAAGGAAATTTAAGTGAAAAGTGGTTGTAATGATATGGTGATGATTAAAGAGTGGTAAATTAGTTGTCAAGCAGTGGTCAAGTAGTCAAGTAAGGAAATTTTAGGGGAAAAGTAGTTGTAATGATATGATGGTGATTAAACGGTGGTAAATTAGTGGTCAAGCAGTGGTCAACCAGTGGTCAAGCAGTGGTCAAGCGAGGAAAATGTTAGGGAAATTTTAGGGAAAAGTGATTGTAACGAAATGGTGATGTTTAAACGATGGTAAATTAGTGGTCAAGCAGTGGTCAAGCAGTGGTCAAGTGGTCAAGTAAGGAAAATTTTAGCGGAAAGTAGTTGTAGCCACATGGTGATGAATAAAGGGTAATAAATTAGTGGTCAAGTAGTAGTCAAGTAGTGGTCAAGTAGTAATCAAGTGGTCGAGGGACCACTTAAATTGTAGAGGACGATGTGGCTAAGATAATGGTAGTGGTTAAAGTGATCGATGACGTGGTCAAGCAGTGGTCAAGCAGTGGTCAAGTAGTCGAGTGACCACTTAAATTGCAGGGGAAAGTACGTATAATGCAATGGTGGTGGGTAAAGTGCGGAAGAATCAATAGTAGTGATAATAGTACTACCAATATTAGCGTCAAGAATATTAGCTGGTGCGTTGTTAGAGATACAAGTCTCTTTTTTTTGTGGGGTGTGTAAAAAATCATACAAAGAGGGTCATACAACCACAAAGACAACCAAGTACACACTTGATACACACAATACAAAGACAACCAAACACACATACAAACACAAAGGCAACCATACACAGACAACCCATACCATTACTACTGTCATCACAACTATACACACATACAGACACGTGTACACACATACAACCACAAAGTCAACCACACACACACCCATAAACAACCACTCAAATACAGACACAGGAAAAACAAAGAAGCAAACAAGGACAGTCACACACTACAAACTCAAAGACACACACAGATCTCCTACCACTACTACTGTCATCACAACAACCACACACACAGACAGACATACACACACATGAACACAAATAGAACCAGACATCAACTACACACATACACACTTGATATACTTGTACGTACACACCTACAAGCGTATAGATACAAAGACACACCCATCGCCTAGCATTACTACTGTCATCACAACTATATACAACCACGTACAGACACGCGTACAACAACAAAGACAGACACAAAACACATACAAACACCCATACACACTTGATACACTTGTACATACAGACACAGAAGTACACAAAAAACAAAGACACACCCATACCATTACTACTGGTACCACAACCAGTACAGACACACTTACCCATCGCAAATACATAAACAAAACGTGTCCCCACAAGAATATCACATACCCTTTTTGGTAAAGAACGCGGATGTCCGAGACAGCCCCTACGTCATCAACGCCATATGCAAAAGTCATTAAGTGGTAGCATGAGTCATCGGTTTGTGGGGAAGCAGGCGGGCGTGAGAATAGCTTGTCTTCAAAAACTCCCACATCAGCTATGTAGGGTCGTGTGCAGAACCAGTGTATAAAATAGACGGCGTCTCTTGTGAGCTCAGTACCAGTTCACGGCTGACTTGGGTATCTACAGAGTTATTTTTGTGAAACCTGCTGTTGTAAGTCGCTTAGTGTTGTAAGCAGATATTGTTCACGTACTGACTTGGCTAGCTACAGCAGTGAAACTTGGTGTGAGCCTTATTCGTTTCGTCGGCATCTGATAAAACAGTGAAACATATATTGTATACATCAGAACTTTTTGGTGTTGTAAGAAAGCGAAAGTGTGTCTTATGACCAGTTTATCAATATGACCACCAGATCTACTTTCACGTGTTCAGTGTGCGACAAAGCCTATTGTTATAACTATAATCTTAATCGTCACATTCGGACCATTCACTGTACGAAATCATACTTATGTCATATCTGTGGACAACTTTTCAACAGAAAAGACAATCTACAAAGACACATGCGAACACACCATTAACCACGTATGAATACAACAAACACTACAACACCAGAGACGACAGCACCATATGTATATTTACAACAGCCTCGTAGTGTAAGTCAAGTACCAGACTGCCACCACTGTATCTTCAATGATAACCTTACCCGCTACAATGTTAACTTTCACAATGATTATCCCTGTCAGTTACGTAACAATCTATACAATTCGAATCTACAACGGTACTTACATCACCAGATACCACGAGAAAGAACGACACCCTTAGACACCCTGGCAACACGTCCACTCATAGTAGCAGAGGATATCCAACCAAATGATAGAGACAGCTTGGCAGCCCTTAAGGCGTACTGCAAGGACCTGTCGCTTATGCTACCCAATCAAGTGGTAGTATTAGAAAAAAGTGTCGACCACCGCTACCGGGTGGTTTTGGTATGATAAAAAGAAGTATTCAGATATCTTGTATGAAGGATCAACTCTCATACATGACTTTATTCTGGATCCGAAACAAATAAGGTATGTGTGATGACTTCGACAACAACAGTGTTTTTGATAGTCAACCAGCAGAGCCCAGAAGAATGAAGATCACTAAATCAGAACTTTTTGGTTTTTCACTAATCATGTATGTCATTGATTTTTTTCTTACGATATATATCCAAACTGTTTTTCACTAATCATGTATGTCATTGATTTTTTTCTTACGATATATCTCTAAACTGTTTTTCACTACTCATATATGTCATTGATTTTTTCTTATATCACTAAAGTGTTTTGATGAATAACACACACATTTTGGTGATAAAAATATTGAAATCAAGTTTTTTGTTGCTTTTCTTTAGTGGTTTGTGTTCATGACGTTGTCTTGTCGGCTCAGAGCTTACATTACCAGACATGAACAAAGTCTTAGAAGAAGTTATGGCAAATACAGAACAGTCAAATATATGAAAAATAACCAAATGTGAAAAGGTCAAAATACGAAATGTCTCGGCCAAATGTATGAAAAATGTGTTTGCCAAATGGGAAAAAGGTCGGCCAAACACCGAAATAGTGCAACCAAACTTATAAAAATTAGGAAAATTTGGTAACCTAATGAGAAAAATATTGACCAAGTAAAGAAAAATGTACACCAAACTTACTAAAATTAGGAAAATGTGTTAACCTAATGAGAAAGATATATTGGCCAACTAAGAAATCATGTTAACCAAATACGAAAATGTATCGGTCAAACTTATAGATGTCTCGTTTAAACTTATAACATGTATGAAAATGTATTAGGCAAATTGACAAAACTGTTGACTAAACTTATAAATAGCTGGTCCAAACTTATGAAAAGTAGGAAACTTAATTAACCAAAGGTGAAAAATATTGTCCAAGTAATGAAATACACCATTCAAGTTTATGAAAAGTCGGAAAATTTGTCAACCAAAAAGGGAAAGATGTCGGCCAAATACAGATATAGCTCGTCCAAATTTATAAAAATCTAGGAAAAAATAACCAAAGGCGAAAAGGCCAAAATACGAAATGCCACTACCAAGCTTATAAATAATCTAGGAAAAAAATATTACAACTAAAATGTTGATCAAAAATTATAACTTCAAACATTATAAAAATAACCAAATGTGAAAAACATCGTCCAAAGAAAGAAATATTTCAACTAAACTTATAAATAAGTCACCAAAAAGGAAAAGGTCAAGTACAGAAATAGCTATGGAAAAAGTAAGTCCACAAAACTAAGAAAAAAAAATGTAACTTCTGTAGTCAAATGTGTCTTATCTTAAAAGACGCTATCAATGTCACCACTTTCCTTGTTTTACTTTACCAAAGGCCTTCACCGTATCTGGTACAGACACCCTTATACATCACTCATCTCTCCACACTCTTGGTTTCTTTCTAATACAAAGTTGTCACATCACCAAGAACTTCAAACCTCGATTGTACATGTGCTCCATTGAAACACCCATGACAGTTAACAACATGTATGGCCATGTAATCTGTGACTCCATCGGGGATAGTTCATCCGAGTATTCGTCACCAAAGATCCATTTCCCATGACTGACATCTTCAACTTGCTATACCACATCTTATTCTAATATACACTTTACATGAAATTTCCCAAATTTGGGATCTATTAAAGAATACGTAATGAGATACACAAAGACACCAAGAACATATCAGACAAAACAACTCACAAATTAAAAACTAATACCATATCAGATGAACCTCCCAGCCAACAAAAGCAATGGGATCTATTAAAGAATACGTAATGAGATACACAAAGACACCAAGAACATATCAGACAAAACAACTCACAAACTAAAAACTAATACCATATCAGATGAACCTCCCAGCCAACAAAAGCAATGGGATCTATTAAAGAATACGTAATGAGATACACAAAGACACCAAGAATATACCACACAAAACAACTCACAAACTAAAACTAATACCATATCAGATGAACCTCAAAGCCAACAACTACTACTAGAACACAAACATATAATAAGGAAACACATGACACACAGAGCTTACATCACCAGACAAATCTCCTGGACTCAAACAAATTTTGCTTCTTGTACTGTAGAATTCTACTAACACTTCTTTCCTATCACCAAAACTAGACATCTACCACACAACCACTAGACATTTGTCCAACATAATACTCATACTCTCGCTAACGACATTAAAGAAACGCATACTTACACATTGTCAGACATTGGATTTAAATCCCATACTACTAACATATCACCGGTGTCGAATTCCTCTGTTTCACAAAAACACCCTCTTGTCAGTTGTTACTGGCCTAAAAACCATTACACCAGTCCGTAATTGTTACTCATGGAAGCTACAATATATAATTTTTATAAGTTTGGTTGCACTATTTCTGTGTTTGGCCGACCTTTTTCCCATTTGGCAAACACATTTTTCATACATTTGGCCGAGACATTTCGTATTTTGGCCTTTTCACATTTGGTTATTTTTCATATATTTGACTGTTCTGTATTTGCCATAACTTCTTCTAAGACTTTGTTCATGACTGGTAATGTAAGCTCTGTTCCATCAAGAAAACAGACAACGTCATGAACACAAACCACTAAAGAAAAGCAACAAAAAAACTTGATTTTAATATTTTTATCACCAAAATATGTGTGTTATTCATCAAAACACTTTAGTGATATAAGAAAAAATCAATGACATATATGAGTAGTGAAAAACAGTTTAGAGATATATCGTAAGAAAAAATCAATGACATACATGATTAGTGAAAAACAGTTTAGATATATATCGTAAGAAAAAAATCAATGACATACATGATTAGTGAAAAACCAAAAAGTTCTGATTTAGTGATCCTCATTCTTCTGGGCTCTGCTGGTTGACTATCAAAAACACCGTTGTTGTCGAAGTCATCACACATACCTTATTTGTTTCGGATCCAGAATAAAGTCATGTATGAGAGTTGATCCTTCATACAAGATATCTGAATACTTCTTTTTATCATACCAAAACCACCCGGTAGCGGTGGTCGACACTTTTTTCTAATACTACCACTTGATTGGGTAGCATAAATGACAGGTCCTTGCAGTACGCCTTAAGGGCTGCCAAGCTGTCTCTATCATTTGGTTGGATATCCTCTGCTACTATGAGTGGACGTGTTGCCAGGGTGTCTAAGGGTGTCGTTCTTTCTCGTGGTATCTGGTGATGTAAGTACCGTTGTAGATTCGAATTGTATAGATTGTTACGTAACTGACTGGAATAATCATTGTGAATGTTCCCATTGTAGCGGGTAAGGTTATCATTGAAGATACAGTGGTGGCAGTCTGGTACTTGACTTACACTACGAGGCTGTTGTAAATATACATATGGTGCTGTCGTCTCTGGTGTTGTAGTGTTTGTTGTATTCATACGTGGTTGATGGTGTGTTCGCATGTGTCTTTGTAGATTGTCTTTTCTGTTGAAAAGTTGTCCACAGATATGACATAAGTATGATTTCGTACAGTGAATGGTCCGAATGTGACGATTAAGATTATAGTTATAACAATAGGCTTTGTCGCACACTGAACACGTGAAAGTAGATCTGGTGTTCATATTGATAAACTGGTCATAAGACACACTTTCGCTTTCTTACAACACCAAAAAGTTCTGATGTATACAATATATGTTTCACTGTTTTATCAGATGCCGACGAAACGAATAAGGCTCACACCAAGTTTCACTGCTGTAGCTAGCCAAGTCAGTACGTGAACAATATCTGCTTACTACACTAAGCGACTTACAACAGCAGGTTTCACAAAAATAACTCTGTAGATACCCAAGTCAGCCGTGAACTGGTACTGAGCTCACAAGAGACGCCGTCTATTTTATACACTGGTTCTGCACACGACCCTACATAGCTGATGTGGGAGTTTTTGAAGACAAGCTATTCTCACGCCCGCCTGCTTCCCCACAAACCGATGACTCATGCTACCACTTAATGACTTTTGCATATGGCGTTGATGACGTAGGGGCTGTCTCGGACATCCGCGTTCTTTACCAAAAAGGGTATGTGGTTTGTGATATTCTTGTGGGGACACGTTTTGTTTATGTATTTGCGATGGGTAAGTGTGTCTGTACTGGTTGTGGTACCAGTAGTAATGGTGTGGGTGTGTCTTTGTTTTTTGTGTACTTCTGTGTCTGTATGTACAAGTGTATCAAGTGTGTATGGGTGTCTGTATGTGTTTTGTGTCTGTCTTTTTTGTTGTACGCGTGTCTGTACGTGGTTGTATATAGTTGTGATGACAGTAGTAATGCTAGGCGATGGGTGTGTCTTTGTGTCTGTACGCTTGTAGGTGTGTACGTACAAGTGTATCAAGTGTGTATGTGTGTAGTTGATGTCTGGTTCTATTTGTGTTCATGTGTGTGTATGTCTGTCTGTGTGTGTGGTTGTTGTGATGACAGTAGTAATGGTAGGAGATGTGTGTCTTTGAGTTTGTAGTGTGTGTCTGTCCTTGTTTGCTTCTTTGTTTTTCCTGTGTCTGTACTTGAGTGGTTGTTTATGGGTGTGTGTGTGGTTGACCTTGTGGTTGTATGTGTGTACACGTGTCTGTATGTGTGTATAGTTGTGATGACATTAGTAATGGTATGGGTTGTCTGTGTATAGTTGCCTTTGTGTTTGTATGTGTGTTTGTATGTGTGTTTGGTTGTCTTTGTATTTGTGTGTATCAAGTGTGTACTTGGTTGTCTTTGTGGTTGTATGACTCTATGTGTATGATTTTTTACACACCCCACAAAAAAGAGACTTGTATCTCTAACAACGCACCAGCTAATATTCTTGTCGCTAATATTGGTAGTACTATTATCACTACTATTGATTCTTCCTCACTTTACCCACCACCATTGCATTATACGTACTTTCCCCTGCAATTTAAGTGGTCTCTCGACTACTTGACTACTGCTTGACCACGTCATCGATCACTTTAACCACTACCTTTATCTTAGGCACATAGTCCTCTATAATTTAAGTGGTCACTCGACCACTTGACCACTACTTGACCACTACTTGACTACTACTTGACCACTAATTTATCACCCTTTATTCATCACCATGTGGCTACAACTACTTTCCGCTAAAATTTTCCTTACTTGACCACTTGACCACTGCTTGACCACTGCTTGACCACTAATTTACCATCGTTTAAGTATCTCCATATCGTTACAATCACTTTTCCCTAAAATTTCCCTAAAATTTTCCTCGCTTGACCACTACTTGACCACTGGTTGACCACTGCTTGACCACTAATTTACCACCGTTTAATCACCACCATATCATTACAATCACTGTCCCCTAAAATTTCCTTACTTGACCACTTGACCACTGCTTGACCACTAATTTACCACTCTTTAATCATCACCATATCATTACAACCACTTTTCCCTAAAATATCCTTACTTGACTACTTGACCATTACTTGACCATTGCTTGACCACTGGTTGACCAGTGTGTAACTGCGAACATAACACCTCTTATCTTATTACATTTATGACCACCCCTATATCGACCACTAATACCTGGTACCCACTCCTTACCACCAAATGACACCCATTACAACTTTATAAGATTTCTTTTGTAATGGTGGTAGTGAATAAGCTACATACCACCCTTTACTTTCACTTAGACACTACTAGCACACTATTCAGATGATAGTAACCATCTACACCTCTTACTTCGTCGAGTATAACCACGACCCATCACACCCTTGGCAGTTTATACATCACTACACTCACCACGCATAGTGAACAGACACATTATGAGATGTCTACGCCACCACCACATATCCAACCCATAAGTAGAAACCACGACCCATCACACCCTTGGCAGTTTATACATCACTCACCACGCATACTAACACATTCATATACCCTACGTAACCACGTCCAACCAAAATATATAACTTACAGCCCTTCACACCCCTCATCCGTGCTCACATCCTCTCATTCTATTTCCAGTAATTACTTTTACAGACATCCCACCAACCAACATAGACACGAATACTTTTACCTTAATTACTTTCACAGAAACTTACCCGCCTAAAAAAAGTCATAGACCCGGGATTTTCCCACACGCCGCCAAAAATATTTCACCTAAAATTTCCCCCTCAGTCGGCAATTTTCCCAAAAAACTATCAGCCGCCAGCCGCGTCCACAAATATACGTGACTGCGCGCCCCACTCCTACTACTGGAGGGTTCGAAATCAGCTGCGGGAGATTCGGAAGCAGACGGTTTTGTGTTAATTGCGAAGGCATGATGCCTAGGCAGTTCATAAAGTCATGGCAAACTACTGAGCCAAATTGCCTCATAAATCCCAAACAGCCAATAAATGATTTTGTTGATTGTATGGTAAAATAAAGGATATTCAACTAACTAGCATAATAACAACTTTTAAGTCATAAATGCGACACGCACTTACTTCTCAGTTTCCGTCATCCATTTTTGTTTGATCCAAATCTACTTTTTTGTTTGGCACTAGATCTGTTAAACTTAACACAAAAGTTAGAATATTTAAATCTTCGTTAAATCAGTATTACTGTATTGATTATAAACTTTGGAAACGACTAAAAGGATTACTCTAGTAAAAAAAAAAAAACTACCAACTTTCATGAAAAGGTTCCTGTGTAAACTAGAAAGGCTTCATTCAATGGTATGACAGAATCATCAGCATGGAGCTCGTTGAGAGAACTCTCCAAATGATAGTGAAATCAAGAGGCGAAGAAAAGAAGCTGGCGCTCGATGGAACATAATTGTGGTATAAATTGTGTATGGTTTCTATGTTTAAATTCACTATGGGGATACATTGTTGTGAACAACTGGAAAAAAACGCGAGAACAGTATCATTAGACAGGTCTCTGTAAGCAAATTACATAGGTAGAAAAGAAAGACAATTAGAAAATCGAGTAAAGAACATTTACTAGTGTAGGTGGAAAAGAGAGTTAATCAGTCTTCATGAACCCCTGTGCAGTCGACTGGCTACAAAACGTCCTCCTCAGCGACTTCTAAAAAAAAGTCTCTTAATCAACATCATACAGTTAACAAAGAAAATGCTTTTCGTATACTGTAATCGACGAACAAAATACAATTGCTCACAATTAGTGAGGGTTAACAACTAGGTGATTCCAGCTAGTTTCACACAAACAGAAAGAATTTCTTTTACATTTGTGACTACCGAGGGGGATAACAAAGGCTCGACATTCGAATAATACCTGTGACTGTGTGTTTTAAGTATTTCAGCCAAAGTAACCAAGACATTAACAACAACAGTAACATTCTGGTGTTGACAGCAGTGTATTGTAAATAGGATATGCAAAGAAAAACAAATTACTCATTTATTCACTTCAAATTACATATATCTACAGTATACATCTGACAAGATGCAGCGAAACATGCCAGGCAATAAATCGTGCAACATATTGTTTGTGGCCTTGTAGTTAAAAATAATAAGACAGACAACAGATGGTCTAAGACACTCCAGTAGTTGTTAGTTAAGTTAGTTGCATATCCTTTACGGGACGTAGGATTCAACCTCAGCATTTTTTTTTCTTATTAGTGATTCCTGAGCAAGTTTACGTTCAGTAGTTTGTCGTTGCTTTCTGAACGACTGGCATCCATACCATTTCATAAAAAAGCCAACGTAAGGCGGTCTGCAACTAATCGCCCACAGCTATGTTTCGAACGCGAGTATGCGGGATTACGAACTGCGTCCGTACACCCTTCGCCACGGAAGCAGGCCCAATAGTTGTAGACATATTAAAAGATTGTAATCATTGTTTTAACCCACATACACTACTCATTAGATATTCCTTCTTGAGAGTGCGGCTGATCAGAATGAGTGTTAAAGACACTTTATCTTAACATCTCAGCGGACTCATTTTGATTTATCTATACATCTCACTGGCAGGAGTTTGCGCGGCAAAGTCTCTAATCTTCTCTGGAGCTAATCTATCTCTGCTCAGGACGAGATTTATCTTGCTGTCTCTTGCCACGTGACCAGTGTCCCAGTCTTTATACTGCTAGGGCTATTTCGTAGAAATATCTTCTCTTAACGAGCCAAACGGTTTGGAAACTTCGGAAAGTCGTGGTTGGGGATAGAGGTCTGGTGTCATATTCCGCACTTCACACCGCTACAGTGGAACGTCTGGATGCTTGCTTATGTTCGCTGGCTGTGAACTCCAGCGCGAAGTCCTGCATGCCGGATGAAGACATCCTGTTGTCCAACATCAGTGTGATGTCATACAGGACCTGAGGTTTGCGTGAGTATCCGTTGTCCCATGTCTGGCTTATTGGTGTGCAGACTGGTGGTTCCTCGTCGTGCAGGCAGACACTCCGACTTCGGAGGAATCAACGATCCTACTGACTTTTACCAGGACCCCAAAGGGACCTGTTGCCCAGGATGCTCGGCGAGGACGCGTCAATAGGTCTTGGCCAGTATAGAACCCAGCCCTGGTGCCTTGGAAACACCTCTGTTTCCCGAACGTCCTGATAATAGGTGAGATGTGAAAAGTTAATTGGTGTGTCTAACCGTAGTCTAAGTGTATGTACGATAAAGTGTCTAGTTATAATGTGTTACTTAAATGTAATAATATATAAATCACACGAGAGATTCTCAGAACAGTGCACGAGCACACCTAAGCAGGTACATACACAAACACACACAAATATACACACATATATATATACACACATATATAAGCATGAAATCGTCGCTTATGACAGTGAGGGAAAGACTGGACTCCCCTTCCTCTTTGCTCTAGGGCTAAAAAATCAGATGGCGGTATCACATCACAGACCAATAACAGAAAACTGCTTCTGGACAAAGAATATATATGTATAAATATCAGCAGTCAAAGATCTAATTCCGAACAAGAATAAGCAACATAAACCATGGATTACGTCAGACACGTTATCTTCTTATATATAAAAGGCAATCTCCGTCCGTATGTCCTTTATGCGTTCGCGAACGGCCCATCCGATTGAGATGACATTTTCTACACGTCTTCCTTTCATTCCAGCGCAGCCAACTGTAATATTTGTTTAGTGTGAAATCGGCTGCTTACTGAATATTATTTAATTTTCAATTTTTCATTATAATTTCTATACAGCAAGGAGACTTAACTCTGTAAAAGTTATTTCAAGGGGCATAACTTTTAATAACTTTTCTGTATAACTTATAGTCATATTGTTGCATCGTTTTCAAAGATTTATAAACTCTGTGTCTATAGTTATGTACCGGCATATGAGTTATAATAAATAATGATACAATCTTTAAGGCATTTTCAAAGTTTTCATAAAAATAATGCACAATGCATAACATTGTAACTCATCTTTTTATGCTTAAGAAGTTACTGTAGTCATCCAGGTGATTAGAAAGAGTTTTCATTAAAAATAATGGATGGTGTGTGGAAGGACATTCTTTTAAGTTACTTTTTTTGTTGTATGAATTTAATGAGACGCTACCCGCCAGGAGCTGGGCAAAGCCACGCCGGGTCAGGTAGATAGACAGACCCACCTTTTCGCTGCAGTTTTCTACAGGCATATGCGTTAAAATCCTCCTCCTCCTCTCCTCCTTCTCCCACCCTCTTCCCCTCCCCCTCCTCCTCCTCCCTCTTTCTCCTCCTCCTCCTTCCTCCTCCTCCTCCCTCTTCCTCCTACCTCCTCACCCTCCTCATAATCACTCCTCTTCCTTCCTCCTCCCTTCTCCTCCTCCCTCCTCCTCCCTCTACCTCCTCCCTCCTCCTCCCTCCACATCCCTCCTCCTCCTCCCTCTTCCTCCCTCCTCCTCCTCCCTCCTCCTCCCTTCTCCCTCCTCCTCCCTCCTCCTAATCACTCCTCTTCCTTCCTCCTCCCTTCTCCTCCTCTCTCCTCCTACTCCCTCCTCCTCCTCCTACGTCCTCCCCCTCATCCCTCCTCCTCCCCCTCCTCCTCTCTCCACCTCCCTCCTCCTCCTCCCTCCTCATCCTTCCCCTCCTTCTCCTCCCTCTTCCTCCTTCCTCCACCTCCTCCCTCCTCCTCCTCCCTCCTCCTCCCCCTGCGTTCTTGTCCTCCCTCCTTCTCCCTCCTCCTCCTTCTCCTTCCTCCTCCCTCTTCCTCCCTCTTCCTCCTCCTACCCTCCTCATCCTGCCTCCTCCTCCTGCCTCCTCATCCTTCCTCCTCCTTCCTCCTCCCTCCTCCTCCTTTCTCCTACCTCCTCCTCCTCTCTCCTCCTCCTAATCCCTCCTCCTCCCTCCTATTCCTCCCTACCCCTTCCTCCTCCTTCCTCCTCCTCCCTTCTCCTACCTCCTCTCTCCTCCTCCTAATCCCTCCTCCTCCCACCTATTCCTCCCTACCCCTCCCTCCTCCTTCCTCCTCCTCCCTTCTCTTACCTCCTCTCTCCTCCTCCTAATCCCTCCTCCTCCCTCCTATTCCTCCCTACTCCTCCTCCTTCCTCCTCCCTCCTCTTCCCTCCTCCTCCTCTCTCCGCCTATCTCTTCCTCCCTCCTACTCCTCCCTCCTCCACCTCCCACTTCCTCCTCCCAGCTCCTACTCCTCCTTTTCCTTCTTCTGCTGATGCTGCTGCCGCCGCTCTATTTACCCAAGTTAATTGTTGGGGAAGATGTAAAGATCTTTCAAGTGCTCTTTCTAATGCTTTTTGTAAGTTGGTCTTCGTTTATCTAAGGTTGTTCTAACTGCAACCAATAAATGATTAGACAGACAGGCAGGCAGACAGACAGACAGACAGACAGACAGACAGACAGACAGACAGACAGACAGACAGACAGTCGGGAACGGGAACTTATATGACTACTTACATGAATTAAATGAGATGCTCGCCATCAGGAGCTGGGCGAAGCCGGGCCGGATCAGACAGACAGACAGACATATAGACAGACAGACAGACAGATAGATAGTCGGGAACGGGAACGGGAGCTTATATGACTGCTTATATGAATTAAATGAGATGCTCCACACCAGGAGTTGGGCGAGGCCGGGCCGGGTCAGACAAACAGACAGACAGAAAGACAGGCAGACAGACAGACAGACAGACAGACAGACAGACAGACAGACAGACAGTCGGTAACTGGAACGAGAACTTATATGACTGCTTATATGAATTAAATGAGATGCTCCCCACCAGGGACTGGGCGAAGCCGGGCCGGGTCAGCTAGTCTTATATATAAAAGGCGATCTCCGTCCGTATGTCCTTTATGCGTTCGCGAACGGCCCATCCGATTGAGATGAAATTTTCTACACGTTTTCCTTTCATTCCAGCACAGCCAACTGTGATATTTGTTTAGTGTGAAATCGGCTGCTTACTGAATATTATTTAATTTTCCATTTTTCATTATAATTTCTATACAGCAAGGAGACTTAACTCTGTAAAAGTTATTTCAAGGGGCATAACTTTTAATAACTTTTCTGTATAACTTATAGTCATATTGTTGCATCGTTTTCAAAGATTTATAAACTCTGTGTCTATAGTTATGTACCGGCATATGAGTTATAATAAATAATGATACAATCTTTAAGGCATTTTCAAAGTTTTCATAAAAATAATGCACAATGCATAACATTGTAACTCATCTTTTTATGCTTAAGAAGTTACTGTAGTCATCCAGGTGATTAGAAAGAGTTTTCATTAAAAATAATGGATGGTGTGTGGAAGGACATTCTTTTAAGTTACTTTTTTTGTTGTATGAATTTAATGAGACGCTACCCGCCAGGAGCTGGGCAAAGCCACGGCGGGTCAGATAGATAGACAGACCCACCTTTTCGCTGCAGTTTTCTACAGGCATATGCGTTAAAATCCTCCTCCTCCTCTCCTCCTCCTCCTCCTACCCTCTTCCCCTCCCCCTCCTCCTCCTCCCTCTTTCTCCTCCTCCTCCTTCCACCTCCTCCTCCCTCTTCCTCCTACCTCCTCACCCTCCTCCCTCCTCCTAATCACTCCTCTTCCTTCCTCCTCCCTCCTCCTCCTCTCTCCTACCACCTTCTAATTCTACGTCCTCCCCCTCCTCCCTCCTTCTCCCTCCTCCTCCCTCTCCTCCTCATCCCTCCTCTTCCCTTCTCCTCCTCCCTCCTCCTCTTCCCTCTTCCTCCCTCCTCCTCCTCCCTCCTCCTCCTTCTCCCTCCTCCCTCCTCCTCCCTCCTCCTAATCACCCCTCTTCCTTCCTCCTCCCTTCTCCTCCTTTCTCCTCCTACTCCCTCCTCCTCCCTCCTCCTCCTACGTCCTCCCCCTCATCCCTCCTCCTCCCCCTCCTCCTCTCTCCACCTCCCTCCTCCTCCTCCCTCCTCATCCTTCCCCTCCTTCTCCTCCCTCTTCCTTCTCCCTCCGCCTTCCTCCACCTCCTCCCTCCTCCTCCTCCCTCCTCCTCCCCCTGCGTTCTTGTCCTCCCTCATTCTCCCTCCTCCTCCTTCTCCTTCCTCCTCCTCCCTCTTCCTCCTCCTACCCTCCTCCTCCTCCTCGCTCCTCCTTCCTCCTCCTCCTGCCTCCTCACCCTTCCTCCTCCTTCCTCCTCCCTCTTCCTCCCTTCTCCTACCTCCTCCTCCTCTCTCCTCCTCCTAATCCCTCCTCCTCCCTCCTATTCCTCCCTACCCCTCCCTCCTCCTTCCTCCTCCTCCCTTCTCCTACCTCCTCTCTCCTCCTTCTTATCCCTCCTCCTCCCTCCTATTCCTCCCTACTCCTCCTCCTCCTCCCTCCTCTTCCCTACTCCTCCTCTCTCCGCCTATCTCTTCCTCCCTCCTACTCCTCCCTCCTCCACCTCCCTCTTCCTCCTCCCAGCTCCTACTCCTCCTTTTCCTTCTTCTGCTGATGCTGCTGCCGCCGCTCCATTTACCCAAGTTAATTGTTGGGGAAGATGTAAAGATCTTTCAAGTGCTCTTTCTAATGCTTTTTGTAAGTTGGTCTTCGTTTATCTAAGGTTGTTCTAACTGCAACCAATAAATGATTAGACAGGCAGACAGACAGACAGACAGACAGACAGACAGACAGACAGACAGACAGACAGTCGGGAACGGGAACTTATATGACTACTTACATGAATTAAATGAGATGCTCGCCATCAGGAGCTGGGCGAAGCCGGGCCGGATCAGACAGACAGACAGACAGACAGACAGACATATAGACAGACAGACAGATAGATAGTCGGGAACGGGAACGGGAGCTTATATGACTACTTATATGAATTAAATGAGATGCTCCACACCAGGAGTTGGGCGATGCCGGGCCGGGTCAGACAGACAGACAGACAGAAAGACAGACAGACAGACAGACAGTCGGTAACGGGACTGCTTATATGAATTAAATGAGATGCTCCCCACCAGGGTCTTGGCGAAGCCGGGCCGGGTCAGCTAGTAATTAATAAAACAACGAAGAGAACTGAAACAGAAAGGAGGAGAAACCGATATAAGCAGGATCGAGTGAGTATACAGCTGAAACACGAGGAAAAAGAAAGAACACAAGTGTAACAAAATTGCCTGGCAGTCTCTCTCCACTTTTAATAAAAATTAAATTAGGATCAAAACGGTAGGCAGTGGTAGCAGAAAAGAAACTTAACTTCGACCAAAACTGGTTTCCATATGCAAGTCCAACTTGATACACGACATGATCTCATTAGCATAGATCCTTCGAGAAGGTTAAGACAGGTTGTAATTAGTCGAGAAAAGAGTAATTCTTTAAACTCTCACTAAACATGGAGTGAAATTTACATGCATCCACAAATATATGCAGTACACTCATGGAAATTAAGTGACGTTACAGATTCGGTGAGATCTCGGAAGCCCGAGATCATTAAACCCCGCCTCCTTGTCAAAGCCATTTTTCAGTGTGTGCTAGAACCTGATCAAAGTCGGACCGTCTTGAAATCTGCTGTACAGTTTTGTATGATCGAGTCATTTAGATAAAGAGCTCGATCAACCCTTCAATAATGGAAATGTGTTCAAAACTGAATGTAATTGTGATTATTAGTTTAGTTAGAGAACTAATACAATATAAACGCAAGCAACATTCTTAACAGCTGAACCGAAGTAAGCAAGCGCAGATAACGTTAACACCCAGCTGTACATAAACGCCAGTGACCTATTTTCTAAATAATATACTTAGTAGCCGAAAACCGAGATAATGCTAGGAAATAATTACGAAAAACATGATCTAGTAATGGGATTAATCGAAAGGACAGGCGGTAAGCTACAGCCAATGACTCCCGATGACAGACGAAACTGAAGCTCGTGTCCAAATCAAGGACTCTAAAGGGACTTTTCTTCTTTGGTCTAAGCTTAGTACTTCGTCCAGGAAGCCAGAATCTTTGGGTCCAATGATAATTATAACAATTATCATTTAAAAGTCTGAGACAACAGGGGGAGGTGATAATGTGATGTTAAGGTTGAATTGACACATATACTACCCTGAGGTTTATATCTATAGGCCCTATACACAGGTCCTCTAAGTGAAAGTGAAGGTTATTTGTATACAACCAACCTGAAGGCTATGCCTAGGTAGAATATCAATATTCTTAGAAGCCTATGGGAAGCTCAACAGTCCAATGTCCTTGACACTGGAGGCTCCTGAACCGTATAACTAATGAATTTTCAACTTCGAAGAAGCCTATGAGAAGCTCGACAGTCATTACGTCCAATGTCTTTGACACCTGATGCTCCTGAAACTTATAACGAATGACTCTTTCTGAAAATTCATCGACTCATATCTATTAAAGATAATTCGAAAAATTGACCGAAAGGCAAGGAAAATATAAGCGACATAGGTAAAGCCCTCATGCCTACTTGCATAGACTTTTGATGTCACTTATGATCTACTGGTAAACACTATTCAAGGTTCGTCGAATTAGAGCAGTGACTGTGTGATGAATAGTAAGACAATGATTATGAGAAACTGTTATGCAATAAACGGTATTTCATTACGGAAAAATACTGAACCAACATTGTAACCAATGTCCAGCTTAGTAACTGGGGAATTTACACCAAAAATTAAGCAAAGAGCTGAATCAACAGTCTAGGGCAGAACCTAGCTACTGTCTGGAGAATTCCGAAGGAAGATTGTCATCCTACCAGATGAAATATATGTCACCGACCAGACAGATAAACTGAAGTTCCTGTCGATGACGAAACTGCAATAGAAGTTCTGAGCTTCTTCCTAGTTCTGCATGTCGTTTCTGGTAGCTCTATCTTTAGTGTATAAAGGAATCTGTTGTGTGTTGTGTTGTGTATTATTTTGAGCTAATTAAATTCACATGCACCATCTGTGAACGAACATTTACAGCACGAATTGGCCTTATCAGTCACATTCACTACCGCCATGGGTAAAAGTTATTATGCCTTTTTGAAGCATAAACTATCGTCTGTCAAGACGTCAAGGTTCCAATGGACATTGATAAAACGAGAGATATGAGTCGTGCTTGATAAATAGCATGGAATGACTGGCGTGTGCAAGTGTAGTAATTTTTTAATTTAGATACAATTCTACATTTTGACAGTCCTAAACCCAAACCCAATAGCATTGCTACAAGAAGAAAGGACAAAAACCAGTATATACAAGACTGTTGTACTAGAATAGAACAGTATCATGAGAATGGAAGAGACCTACAAGCAACGGTTATAATAGGTAGCGAGACATCAGATTGGTTTGACATCAAGCAAGGAGATCGTCAAGGCTATGTGCTGTCCCCATATTTGTTTAACATGTTTTGAGAGTTCTCTTGTCGTAGTAAAATTGTTTTAATTAACAACCCTAGATTAATCATTATTTGGTTGGTAGAGTAGAAGCAAGGAACCATCGAAAGGATATTTTAGGTATTCAGAGAAAACTTGTCATTAGTTTCCTGGAGGTATTTCTTGGTTCTCCGAAACTCTATTTATGGTCTCAAGCCACTGACCCAGTAACAGCTAAATTAATTAGAACGGGCAGGATCACATTGGGAAGGAGGAACTTGAGTATCCTCTATCTCTTTGGGGTTAACTCAACAACCATACGTCAGACAAACAGCATAGGGAATGCTAGCATCAAGGAAGAGTGGTTACACAGCTATCTGATTTCCTTGCCGAAGCCTGGCAAGTCATGACACTAAGTAAAGCAATAACATGGCTCGAGACACAGATATTAACTCGGGCATGTTTCCTTAGTGACACAATGAGCATGCTCAAGAAGATAGAGATGGAGTGGATCAGGAGAGAGTGGCTGCTGTCTCTCGAGAGGTCTGGCAAAGATTAGTTTCATTTTCGTGCCAAGCCATGCGGGTGTACGAGGAAATGAGCGGGCTGACAAGCTTGCAGGTAAGGCTAAGGTGGAAGACAGACGAGCCATGGACCAGGCTGACATTATGAACGCTCTACGAGAAGTAAGTCGTTCGCGAGAATCAAGTGATGACCGTGAATCTACAACCATGGGCAGGATGCGAGAACAGCAAATTAAAAGAGGTGTGGCCAAACAAGAACACTACGCGGGAAGCCAAAGAAGACTGATAAACCAACACAGAACTGGCGTCATCAGTCGCTACACGCTGCGGGATTTACTGAGGAGGGGATCCCAGCATTTATGGACGAATGTTTCGATTTGCAATGAGGATGATCTGTCGACTAACTAACTAACTAGATTAGAAAGCGCTTGGGTGAATGTTGCGAACAGCTCGCATGACCATACAAAAGACACACAAACACACTCTCAGATAAATAATGAGAAGTAGAAGAAGAGATAGAGTGTGGTCGACAAACTGAGCAATTCTTCCTCACTTTAATCAATTCATGGCGCAAGTCATTCTTTACCCAATAAAACCACAGCAGGAGATCCTTGTCCTTGAACGTTAAGCATTCTTTTGCACACATTGGCAAGGAACATATCGAGTTAAAATAGGCCTTATATGCTATCTGAGAACTCACGGCCTAAACTTTCAACCCCGCTGGATTAAATGAATGTCATTATCATTCTTGATGGACAAACATCAATTCTATTGACATTTGATCTGTCGTTTTCTCCTGTTTCATCATCATCACCAAGTGCCATGCCGACTGGCGTAGGCGTTCATGACTCCTATAACAGAGTTAGTAATAGGAAGAAGGGGCAGTGAGGTGTGCACAGTCAATAATTAAATAGTGCACGGGCAAGCACCATAGTAGGGGGGTAGCTAAGAAATGCTATGTAGCTAGGGAGGTCGTCCTATGACGAGGATCATAGAAACAAGGGCAGTTGTGAACGACCCACCATCTAAGAAGGACATGTGATTCGCTGGGTAACATCAGGATTTGAGGTGTGGGTTGCTTTGAGGCATGTTTGTTCATGAACTGATGTGAACCTAATTAAAGTATCTTGATAGAAAGAACGGCCTTGGACTGAAGTGTATTGCTTGTTCGTAATTCGCCTGCGAAGAAATGGATTGGAGAATTTGGTGACAACTGGTAAGATCGAGGGGAACAGACCAAGGGGAAGACCTAGAAGCAAGTACCTGGATGGCTTGGCCTTGTGGCATGGTCGAGACAGAAACACGGAGCTGATCCACGACTCTGGTGATCGAGTGAGATGGCAGAACATGACCGCACACGCTTACCGGCATGGCACATGCAATACTTCCCACATATCTCGGTCTTTGGTTTTCTGTGGTTTTCTCTGCCGTTGATATTCCTCCATATCACTGTCGCAATCGGGACGCAGAGGTGTTTCCAAGGCACTAGGGCCGGGTTATATACTGGCCAAGACCTATTGACGCGTCCTCGTCGAGCGTCCTGGGCAACATGTCCCTTCGGGGTCCTGGCTAAAGTCAGTAGGATCGCCGATTCCTCCGAACTCGGAGAGTGTCTGCCTGTACGGCGAGGAACCACCAGTCTGCACACCAATAAGCCAGACATGGGACAACGAATACTCACGCAAACCTCAGGTCTTGTATGACATCACACTGATGTTGGACAACGGGATGTCTTCATCCGACACACAGGACTTCGCGTTGGAGCTCAAGCCAACGAACACAAGCAAGCAAGCAAGCAACTGTCGCAATCCATCCAGCATAATTTCTCTTGGTTTGCATCTGCCTCTCTTCCCCTCGATTTTTCCAGTTGTCACGACTTTCTCCAATGCTTCTCTTCTCATTACATTACTAAAATAAACTGTTTGCCTCTTTCTTATTGTTATATATAATGTTCTAGTTTCATTAGCCGCTTTCAGGCAGTCGGTGTTAGTTACTTTGGTATTCCAGGGAATTCTCAACATTCGTCTCAGGAACCATATCTCTGTTACTTTCAATCTCTTCCTAATTTGTTCATTTACATTCCAAGATTCACAGCCATACGGCAAAACAGGTTCTTCTGTTTATTAAATTTAAATATCCATTTAATACCACATATAATGTCAGTACAGTGTTTTAAACACTGGAAATAATCAACCCTTAATCTTTAGCTGTAAATTAATTCTCTCAAAGAATCATCCTGAACCAAAACCTTTCATTCTTAAAGAGTTAAAGTCACGTATCTTGTCGTGTGCAGAACTTCTATCCCAAAACAGTCTTTCCAAATGTCTCTCTGTTACAGCCAGAAGTCATGCCAATGTTGGTGTCATGTGTAAATCATCTCTGGTATCTCGGATACATCAACGTTATGGTTATCCCTTTCTTCGCCTGCCGAGTCTATGGCAAAGGGGTTATGAATGCAATTCGTAATCTAGTATAACGCATTTGAAACACAGCTGATGGCGGTTTGGAAGCAGACAACCTTGCTTTGGTTTCAATACAAAGGTATGAGTGCTGGTAAATGGCAAACTACTGAATGTCAACTTGCTAAGACTTTGCAACCAGCCAAATCATGAGAGGGTTTATTGTGACGACTTGTAAAGGACATGCAACTAAATTATTATTTCTTTGACTCACTGGTACACTTCCCTCTATAATTATATTTTCCTGACTTCCATATCTTGTATACGTTCAACATATTGTATGCTTTAAACGTTTACTTGCTTTGAACTCAACCGTAGTCCATATACGTGGTACGAATTCTAGTGGACTGGACTAATTTGTGCGTGTGGATTAGCTTTCCCTATCATCAGTGTCCCTCACCATCAGGATAGCCCACTCCGCCTTGGGAACTTGTAATATATGTCCCCCAAGTCAAGGACAAAAAGTCAACATTTTAGTACAGTGGTTGATCCCGGTACCTCGGCATCAGAACACCGGACGTTTAAAAGCCAGTGAACTTACCCACTCTGCCACGCTGACCTCCAGTCCAAAATATGTCATCAGCCTCACTTGTGTGTGTCTTAATAGCCAGTCTTCTTCAACATTGAGTCCTTGTTGGATAGATCTGCTTGTTCCGTCCGTCCAATGAACCTTCAAAGTTCTGCAGCATTTATATTCAAGGGTGGATATGTGCTTTTAAGATGATTGTGTTAAATATCGAAGATTCAAACCCATATGTTGCCTAAATAAATATGCATACTTATAATTAGTTAGTCGTTGGTTCTGTCTATTCTAATCCATACAAGTCTCATTTGCGTTAGTTTTTGTAGAGCGTTGTTTGCTGTTGTTTTCATTTCTATCACCACATTCCATTCTTCTGTCAGCATAAAACCTAGATATTAAAACTACTCACTTTCTTAAATTTCTCTCTGATGATAAATAAATCTGTTACCGTATTTGTTGAAGTAGTCTGTCTATTTCAATAGAAAGAAAACGGTCGGCTGCATCTTATATTGTGGTCTCCGTGAAAATAATGAGAACCATCGCTACACACTACGTGTTTTTGTTACTGTTAGTGGACACATGTTGCTAGCATTCCACAACAGCAATAGTGCAACTCATATGACAACGGGGAACTCCAGTTGCATAGTTGTTTATATTTCTAAGATGAGGACGGAGAAGATCCTCAGCTCCCCCATTCCCTCGTCACGCGAGGAATTCCTCTCTTGAGGCTGTGACCAAGTGAGCGGTCTTGGTTCACGAGTCTTGTTTTAACCGCACTTAAGGACAGCATCGACGGTTGTCTTCAGAGTTCGTCCCCGAGATTTGTTTATATGTAATTCTTTATTCGTGTTAATGAACATGATTCTTAATTTTAAATATTCGTTTTACTCCTTCGGGACTGTTTTATGTTTGGTGGAAAAGTTAACAGTTGCAAATCGTATTTAACTTTTAGTCTATGTTCTCTTAGAGTTCTTAACAAACTTATTAAGGTGGAGAAAATTTCAGGATATCCATCATCCAGGGGCTGATCGCAAAGTCCAACAAAGAACGTTCAACTTTTCGTTTTTAATGTGAACATTATTGATCACTTTGTATCTGACAACTTCACCACAATTCACAAAACATTAACAAAAGTGCCTTGCAGAAATAATAACTATGCGGTTTACTAAAAACGGACTTACAGGGTATTAAGTATTGAAGCAATTATAAGTTAAGTTGGATGAAATACTTGAGGCGATGTTTGGGCCTTTTCAAGCGATGCATGGTGTACTTAGAGTGAAGTTGGGTTCGTTGGTTTCAGCATGTGCGTAGTAGTTTTGGTTAGAAGTATTATTCCATAGAACGTTTGTTAGTATCTCATTATATCACAAGATAAAACAAAATGTTTGCATCAACACAACGTTTGGTATACCGAATCATGTGCTATATAGAAACATTTGCTATACAGAAATATACGCTGTAAAGGAACTTATGGTTTATAGAAACATGTGATACTATAAATATGTGTTGTTAGAAATATGTTAGTTAGTTAGTTAGTCGACAGATCATCCTCATTGCACATCGAACCATTCAGTTCATAAATGCTCGGATCCTCTCCTCAGCAAATCCCGCAGCGTGCAGCGGCTAACGACACCAGTTCTTTGGCTTCCCGCGTAGTGTTCTTGTTTGGCCACCACTTCTTTTAACTTGCTGTTCTCGAAGACTGACCATGGTTGTAGATTCACAGTCATCTCTTGGTTCTACACAAATGTCTTACTTCTCACAGAGCATTCAGAATGTCAGCCTGATCCATGGCTCGTCCGCCTTCCAGAGTAGCCTTACCTGTAAGCTTGTCAGCTCGTTGATTTCCTCGTATACCCGCATGTCCTGGCACGAAAACGAGACTAATCCTCGCCAGCCGAGACCGCTCCAGAGACAGCAGATACTCACTTCGGACCCACCCCATCTCTATCCTCTTGAGCGTGCTCATTGAGTCACTAAGGAAAGATGCCATAGTGAATGTCTGTGTCTCGAGCCATGTTATTGCTTTATTTACTGCCATGGCTTCCATAGTCAGGCTACTTGTGGTCACAGCAAAAGCACCAGAATCTTCCTTTAAAATTCTCCCTCCGGGCTGAGCCGTAAAAGACCATAAATTTCTCACTCGTCGAACGACCGACCCATCTGTGTAAATGACAACATCACCCTCCAAATAATTCTCGAAGATTAACTCTTATACTTCCGCCTCCACAGCAGCCGGATTTTCTTGTCTGCATTTTATGTCTAGGTGGGTGCAAACTGAAAAAGACGTACAGAAATCTGTTGGCTTTCGTACCCACTCCTCGAAACTTGTGCTGTATAGAAACATGTGCTTATTATAAACATGTGCTGTATAGAACCTTGTACTGTATAGAAACATGTGCATGCTGTATAGAAATATGTGCGGTTTAGAAACATGTGCATGCTGTATAGAAACATTTGCTTATTATAAAGATGTGCTGTATAGAAACAAGTGCTGGATAAAAACATGTGATGTATAGAGACGTGTGCATACTGTATAGAAATATGTGCCGTATACATTAATAAATCGTATAGCAACTTGTGGTGTATAGAAACATGTGCCGTACAGACACATGTGCTGCATAGGCACATGTGCTGTAGACAGACACGTGCGTGCTGTATAGAAACATGTGCTGTATACCTAAATAAATTGTATAGAAACATGTGCTGTAAAGATATATATTGTATAGAAACATATGCTGTATACCTACATCAATTGTATAGAGACATGTGCTGTATACGTATATAAATTGTATAGAAACATGTGCTTTATACTTACATAAATTTTATAGAAATATGTGCTGCATAGAAATACATTGTATAGAAACATGTGCTGTAGAGAGACATGTGCGTACTGTATAGGAACATGTGCCGTATACATTAATAGATCGTATAGTAACTTGTGCTGTAAAGAAACATGTGCTGTATACCTACATAAATTGTATAGAAACATGTGCTGTATACCTACATAAATTGTATAGAAACATGTTCTATATACCTACATAAATTGTATACAAACATGTGCTGTATAAGTACATATATTGTATAGAAATATAGAAACGTGTGCTATATACCTGCATAAATTGTATAGAAACGTGTGCTATATACCTGCATAAATTGTATAGAAACGTGTGGGAGTCTCTGTGACGAAGTGGTCAAGCCGTTTGACTCTCGCTCCGAAGGTTGTGGGTTCGATTCCGGGCCGCGTCCTTCGGTTTACGAGTTAAATGTTTCGGAGACGCCTGTGGGTCGTCGCTAAAAGCTACGGAGTTCGTTCTTTGTGCGATGCTTTCCGTGCTGCGGAAAGAGACCGAGCCATTTGGGATAAAACCAGGTGCAATGAAGTCGATCCTGTCGACTTCTAAGCGACGTTTTATAGAAACATGTGCTGTATTTTTTTTTTGGGGGGGGGGGGGGCATATCCTTTACAGGACATCGCTGTCAACACCAGCATCTTTCAGCTGTATGTTGATTTCTTGGACAAGATTACGCTCAGTAGTTTGCCATTGCTTTCTGAGCGGCCGGCTCACATACCTCTTAAGTTACCGATGAGATTCGAACCACTGCTGATTTAAACCGTCATCACGTTACCGACGAGAGTATACGAGATTACGGAGAAAAGTCATAACCTCTAAGCCACGAAGCCGGCTATGTGCTGTATACCTACATAAAGTGTATAGAAACATGTGCTGTATACGTACATAAATTTTTTAGAAACATGTGCTGTATACGTACATGAATTGTATAGAAACATGTTCTGTATACGTATATAAATTGTATAGAATCGTGTACTGTATACATACGTAAATTGTATAGAAACATGTGCTGTATACGTACATAAGTTGTATAGAAACATGTTCTGTATACGTATATAAGTTGTATAGAATCGTGTACTGTATACATACTTAAATTGTATAGAAACATGTACTGTATACGTACATAAAGTGTATAGAAACATGTGCTGTATACCTACATAATATGTATAGAAACATGTGCTGTATACGTACATAAGTTGTATAGAAACATGTTCTGTATACGTATATAAGTTGTATAGAATCGTGTACTGTATACATACTTAAATTGTATAGAAACATGTACTGTATACGTACATAAAGTGTATAGAAACATGTGCTGTATACCTACATAATATGTATAGAAACATGTGCTGTATACGTACATAAATTGTATTGAAACATGTGCTGTATACTTACGTAATTTGTATAGAAACATGTGCTGTATAGAAATATATTGTTGCAGAAACATTTCCTGTATAAAAACATTTTTGAGGTCAGCGTGCCCGAATGGATAAGAGCGTTCGTTCTTAAACATCCGGCGTGCTGATGCTAAGATAGCAGATTCAACCCCTTCACTGATCAGTTGAACTGAAATGTTGACTTCTCGTCCATGACATGGGGATGCAAATTACAAGTACCTCTGAAGTCGGAGAGAGTTCGTCTGATGCCGAGGGACGCTGGTAATAGGGAAAGCTAATCCACACGCAAAATCCAGTCTAATGCTACAAGAAGAAGCGTGTATGTACTACGCTGAGATCAAAGAGAGCGAGTGTAAAATGAATTAAAAACAAAAAACAAACATATGCTATATGAAATCACTTGCCATATTCATTCATCGTGTGACATGCCGATAAGCGTGGGCGGTCATGTTTCGCCATCTCGTTTGGATCACCAGATTCGTGAATCAGCTCAAATTTCTTGCCTAGCCCATACCACGCGGCCAAGCCATCCAAGTATGTATTTCTCTGCCTTCCCCTTGTTCTTTCCCCTCAGTTTTGCCAGTTGCCACCAATTTCTCCTATTTATTTCTACTTATAACGTGATTAACATATTTTTGACTGTCTACGTCTAATTTCTCTAACAGTGTAAAATTGTCATTTGTTTCTTGTAGGAATTGGTCATTGGTTTTTCTGGCTGTCCATGGTATTCTTTGCATTTTCCTAACACACCGCATTTTCACAGCCATCAGATATTTTTCAGCTTGTCTGCTCATTGCCCACACTTAACATCCAAACAAAAGTGCAGTTTCTATGTAGCACCTCAACACTCTTTTTCTAGTTGCAAATGACATCTTTTTTATTGGTTAGTGTGTTTCTCATCTAACAGAAGGCTACCTTTGATTTGGCGATTCTTGTTCTAATCACTTCAAGGCATCTCCGATCAGATGTTATGACTGGTCCCAGATAATTGTATTGATTGACTTGTTTAAGAATATTGTAATATACTCGTATATCACATCGTGGTATTTCCTTCTTCCTAGCGACCATCATAATTGGCGTCCTCTTACAATATAATTTTAACCCTAGCCATGTAGAAACATATAAATTATAGAAATATGTGATGTATTGAAATATATGCAGTATTGAAATACATGGGATATCGAACTATATGCGGTACATCTGTCACATATGGCGCTAGCATAAAATATCCAATATGTCTCAAAGCAATAAAGAAGGGGGATTTTGATCTAAGAATTCATTGACTATATGAATACGTAAGTGTAAGCCATGTTAAGAAGACATGTGAAACATTAACTCGTTTTTATATTCACGTTTTTCTTTCTTAGAACAACATACAAGACCACGCTTCTACCGTCAAGACACCACAAATCGTGAAATCAACGACCTGCCAAGCGTATATTTACATGGCTGTATTCTGTACAATCTATGCCGTTATCAGACAAAATGACAATGGATCAGAAATCACCGATGGATTACATCCAGAATATGCCAGATCTAGACAGCCTTCCTCCACAACCACCTCATCATCATCCTTATCACCATCACCATGTTCCTTTCCACCCCTTGAACATAATACTCCACAAGACCATAGATGTGGAATTTAAGATTATGTCATCTAATGGATCATTCTTAAGTTTCAACACCTCGAACTTCAGAACAAACGTCTCTATGCTGACACCCATTACTTATTACAGCTATGATGAAGCTAATGATGACCCGACCTATTTATCGATCAGACATTTCCAGAAATGTGTCATTCCAATTCTCTGTTTGCTAGGCTTCGCGGGGAATCTGTCATCTGTTGGAATTTTCAGAGATGCCACAATGAAGACGAAATCCTGCTGCTTGTATTTGGTTGCCAAATGTATAACAGACACATTGTTCCTTTTGGCCTTATTTCTCGTTTGGCTAGACAGGTAAGGCGAACTATTAGATTATATCTATTTGATATTTACTCCTTTGTAACGCATAAAATATATTGCAATATGTACTTTCTGCTTGATGTTCACACCTGGAATTGGTGCTTTCATGGAAATAATCATGCATTCAGTTTTACTGCATTTGTCTTTCATTTGGCTTGTATAACATATTTTTACCCTGATATTACAATTGTGTTAGAAGATAGTCTGCAAACAACCATAGTCAATATCATTGAGGATACGTAGATTATCGGATATTGAAGTTCACCTTTTTATTTAAATGAGGTTGATGATTGTAATGGGGAGCAGCAAAGTGACCAGCACTCTTTCGTGACGGCTCGGCGGTTATGAGTTCGAGTCCTTCTCAGAGCGAGGATTATTATTACACGAGATGAAAACAACAAAGAAGAATTACACGGGCTAAGATGTTAGAAAATATTGCTCATTGAGATCAAGGTCAGACGATTAAAGTAACTGAGGCATATTTACTGAAGCACATTATCAAACGCACCACTATTACATAAACTGATGACGAGAAGCAGTGAAAAAAAAGTGTGGTTGATTTTCCCAGTGTTTGTCATGAGGTAGAGTGCGAATGACTTCTGGACTGGAAAATACATGATTCGACCCACGGATCTGTGAACAGACTACATGAAAACAATGACAGTTTCACGTGCAACACGATTTCCAACAGATATGACCCTGAAAATGTGTATGGATTGTGGCTGTATGTTTTTTTCCAATCGCATATCCTTTACAGGACATTTTAGTCAACACCAGCATTTTTCAGTTGCTGTTGATGTCTTGGCAAGTTTTACGTTCAGTAGTTTGCCATTGATTTCTGAACGACCGGCTAACATGCTTCCTTAAGTAACCAGCACAACGCAGTCCGCTGCCGAATCTCACGCTGTGGCTGTATAGAAAAAAAAGAAAAGAAACTGTCACTTACTGCGAATATAGTACCTTGAGGTGTATGACCAGGAGGGGGTGGGGGGGGGTGGGGAGGGAAATCTTGAGCCTGATGAATTAAGGCCGCCTTGCTAGTGCAGTCTAGAGTATTCTTTTTGCTCCCGACAGAAAAACAAACAACTCCACACCTTACCGAGAATTCGAACCCGGGTCTCCCGAATGAGAATCCGGCCATCTAGCAACTCGGCCAGCTGTTACTCGCATACAAATGCCGTTGAGACAAAACACCCAGTATATGTGCTTGAAATGCCACGACTATCAGGAAGCGACCGCCAACGAGACATTGGTTTGTTTGAGACGAATGAGCTTGTGAGCCATTGCCTGGATGAATGGCCACTGCAGCACTATTGTCATATTGTACTTACCTAAGGAATCGTTTTCTCCCGGAAGGCCAACATCAATAATGGGTAGACATGGGCAAGTCTCTCGAATGAGTCATACAACTCAAGAGATACAGACCTTACTGCACGACAGACTTATGTTAACCAAACTTGACTCACAGACATCGTCAGCAGTTTCTGCAGTGGGCGATATGAAAACAGTACCACAGCAAATTACAGAATGCAGCGTGCAGCAGCAATTGTAATGTCATAGGCAGATAAGTGACATTATACAATGAAACAGTCATAATTTCCACAATGTTGTTCTCTCCCACATAATGGACAGCTCACTTGCACATACACCATGTAAAAGAATGAAGGCAAAAACCACTTATCTTGTAAATTTTGACAGGGAACTTAAATGTACACAAAATATGGAAATTACGGTAGGGTTTATCAGAATACCGTCATTGCCGACATTATCATCATCATCATCATCAGCATCACCGTCATCCCCATCACCATCATTATCATAACTATTACGGTCATCATTATTACCGAAACCACCATCACCGTCATTATCTTCATCACTATTACCGACACAAAAAACATCACTGTCATCACCATCACCGTCATTATCATCACTATTACCTTCATCAGTATTACCGCGACACACAAAAATCACCGTCATTATCATCACTATTACCGTCATCACTATTACCACCACTACTATCATCGTCAATATCATCACTACTACCGTCATCACTATTACCGCCACTACTATCATCACTATTACCGTCATCACTATTACCGCCACCAAAATCACCGTCATTATCATCACTATTACCGTCATCACCATGTTCACCGTCATTATCATCACTATTACCGCCACAACCATCACCGTCATTATCATCACTATTACCTTAATCATATTACAGCCACCACCAACACCGTCATTATCATCACTATCACCGTAATCATATTACAGCCACCACCATCACCGTCATTATCATCACTATCACCGTCATCATATTACAGCCACCACCATCACCGACATTATCATCACTATTACCGTCATCATATTACAGCCACCACCATCACCGTCATTATCATCACTATCACCGTCATTATCATCACTATTACGGCCACAACCAACACCGTCATTATCATCATTATCACCGTCATTATCATCACTATTACCGTCATTATCATCACTATTACCGTCATCACTATTACCGTCATTATCATCACTATTACCGTCATTATCATCACTATCACCGTCATTATCATCACTATTACCGTCATTATCATCACCATCACCGTCATTATCATCACTATTACCGTCATTATCATCACTATTACCGTCATCACTATTACCGTCATTATCATCACTATCACCGTCATTATCATCACTCAATCAATCAATCATGTGCCATGCCGGAAAGCGTGGGCGGTCATGACTCGCCATTTCATTCGATCACCAGTGTCGTGGATCAGCTCAGTGTTCCTGTCTCATCCATGCCATGTGGCCAAGCCATCCAGGTATTTTTCTCTCGGTCTTCCTCTTGGTCTGTTCCCCTCGATCTTGCCAGTTGTCACTAAGTTCTCCAACCCATTTCTTCTCATAACATGTCCAAAAATGTTTGACTGTCTACGTCTAATTTCTCTAATCAGTCTACGATGTTCATTTGTCTCCTGTAGTACTTGGTCGTTAGTTTTTCTGTCTGCCCATGGTATTCTTTGCATTTTCCTCAGAAACCACATTTCTGCAGCCATCAGATGCTTTTCAGCTTGACTGCTCATTGTCCAAGTTTCACATCCATACAAAAGAACAGGCTCTATGTATCCCCTCAACACTCTTTTTCTCGTTTCAATTGACATCTTTTTATTGGTCAGAATGTTTTTCATCTTGCTAAAGGCTACTTTCGCCATGGCGATTCTTGTTCTAATCTCTTCAAGGCATCTCCCATCAGATGTTATAACTGTTCCAAGATAATTGTACCGATTCACTTGTTGAAGAATATTTCCATTTACTCGTATATTACATTGTGGCACTTCTTCCTTCCTACTGACGACCATAACCTGAGTCTTTTTACAATTTAATTCTAACCCCAGTTGCTCACTGTGTACAACAACCGCATCTACTAATTGTTGCAGGTCCTGCGCATTGTCTGCAATTAATACTGTATCATCTGCATATCTAATGTTATTGATGTTTCGTCCTCCAATTCTGATTCCATTTATATCCTCTACATTTCTGAAAATATTTTCACTGTACAGGGAAAAAAGATCTGGAGACATCACACATCCCTGCCTAACACCTCTCTTAATTGGCTGATACTGTCCCACTTCATTATCAATCCTTATTGCAGCTTGTTGTTTCCAATATATGTTTTTTATAAGTCTAATGTCTTTCCCATCAATTTGTAGATCTGCAAGCATATCCACCATGCTGACATGTCTAACGCTATCAAAAGCCTTTGTATAGTCAATAAAGCAAAGATGTATATCCTTGTTTACTTCTATAGCACGTTCAATAACTGTTCGCAGCATATACACAGCATTTACTGTACCCTTTCCTTCTACAAACCCGCATTGTTCTTCCCCTATTTCAGGTTGTATCTTCTTCCTCATTCTTTGCATGATAATTCTTAGCAAAATCTTTGTGATGTGACTCATTATACTAATTGTTCTATGTTGATCACATTCCAAGGTTCCTGATTTCTTTGGGATTGCAATAAATATAGAGTTACATAATTCAGGAGGTATATCTCCAGTATCATATAATGTGTTCAGCAGTCTGGTGACTTGATCTATTCCAAATTCTTCTAAAGCTTTAATCATTTCTGTTGTGATGTTATCTGCACCGGGGGCCTTGCCAGCTTTCATATGCTTAAGAACATTTCGAACCTCCATCTCCAAAATTGGCGGTCCTTCATTATTAAATCTAATATCATAATGTTCGTCTCTGTTATCATCATAAAGGTTTTTCACATAATCTGTCCATACCTGTAGAATCTGGTCTTTTTCTATTATGATTTTGCCATCTTCAGTTTTTAGACACCCTGTTGATGTACTTGTTCTTTTATTAGTAAGTTCCTGAATTCGTTTGTGCACTAATTTGGTATTTTGACTGTTGTGTTGGCTTTCAATTTCTAAGCACTTTTCCTCAAGCCATGCTTCTTTTGCCTCCTTACATAATGTTCTGACTTGTCTGTGAATTTCTTCATATTTGACAGAATTATTTTTGTTGAGTCTTCTTGTTTCCATGAGGTGTAAAATTTCTTCAGTCATCCATTTCTTACGACCCACCTTCTTTAATTTTGGAATAGTTGTTTCTGCAGCCACATTGATTGAATTCTTCAACGTTTCCCATTGATCATCCACATCCTGGAATAGGATCTCTAGATCAGACAAAATTTCGAATCTGTTCTGTACTTCTATGTTGAATTTGTTTTGTATTTCCTTGTCATTACTCAATGTACACAAATCATATTTAGTGTTTCCTGTTATATACTTGACTTTCTTCAACTTTATCCTCAATGTTCCTGTGAGTAATCTGTGGTCACTATAACAATCAGCACTGGGAACTGTTTTTGCTATTGTTAATGCGTTTCTAAATCTTCTGCTAATGAGAATGTAGTCAATCTGGTTTCTAATCCTGCTTTCAGGACTCCTCCATGTCCATAATCTTCTAGGGTGTTGTTTGAACCAGGTGTTTCCTACAATCATTTCCTGTTCTTTTGCCCACTCAACGAGTCTGTATCCTCTTTCATTTCTCTCTCCTAAACCATAGTTTCCTACTGTGTATCTATCTCCTTGATTTCCTACTTTTGCATTGAAGTCCCCTATTATGATGGTTATTTCTGAATTTTTACATTTCTTTAAGGCAGACTCTATGTCATTATAAAATTCTTCTACACTATCTTCACTGGATTCTCCTGTTGGGGCATATACTTGAATAATATTTATGTTAAAGGTCTGCCACTTAATTTAACTAGTAGAACTCTGTCCGACACGGCCCAATATCCTTGAATAGATTTTGATGTTTTCCTGTCCAGAATAATTGCCACTCCCCTATGACGAACTTCACCTCCAGAATAAATAATCTTGAAATCTTCTTCTATCTTGATGCCTGCTCCTGTCCATCTCGTTTCGCACATACCTAAGATATTAATTTTTTCCCTTTCAATTTCTTGTTTTATGTTCTCTAATGTTCATTATCATCACCATCACCGTCATTATCATCACTATTACCGTCATTATCATCACTATTACGGCCACAACCAACACCGTCATTATCATCATTATCACTGTCATTATCATAACTATTACCGCCACCACTATCACCGTCATTATCATCACTATTACTGTCATTATCATCACTATTACCGTCATCACTATTACCGTCATTATCATCACTATCACCGTCATTATCATCACTATCACCGTCATTATCATCACTATAACCGTCATTGTCATCACTATCACCGTCATTATCATCACTATTACCGTCATTATCATCACTATCACCGTCATTATCATCACTATTACTGTCGTTATCATCACTATTACCGTCATTACTATTACCGACATTATCATCACTATCACCGTCATTATCATCACTATCACCGTCATTATCATCACTATTACCGTCATCACTATTACCGTCATCACTATTACCGTCATTATCATCACTCTCACCATCATTATCATCAATATCACTGTCATTATCATCACTATTACCATCATCACTATTACCGTCATTATCATCACTATCACAGTCATTATCATCACTATTACCGTCATTATCATCACTATTACCGTCATTATCATCACTATTACCGTCATTATCATCACTATTAACGTCATCACTATTACAGTCATTATCATCACTATCACCGTCATTATCATCACTATTACCGTCATTATCATCACTATTACCGTCATCACTATTACCGTCATTATCATCACTATCACCGTCATTATCATCACTATTACCGTCATTATCATCACCATCACCGTCATTATCATCACTATTACCGTCATTATCATCACCATTACCGTCATTATCATCACTATTACGGCCACAACCAACACCGTCATTATCATCATTATCACCGTCATTATCATCACTATTACCGCCACCACTATCACCGTCATTATCATCACTATTACCGTCATTATCGTCACTATCACCGTCATTATCATCACTATCACCGTCATTATCATCACTATCACCGTCATTATCATCACTATTACTGTCGTTATCGTCACTATTACCGTCATCACTATTACCGACATTATCATCACTATCAACGTCATTATCATCACTATCACCGTCATTATCATATCTATCACCGTCATTATCATCACTATTACTGTCGTTATCATCACTATTACCGTCATCACTATTACCGTCATTATCATCACTCTCACCGTCATTATCGTCACTATCACTGTCATTATCATCACTATTACCATCATCACTATTACCGTCATTATCATCACTATCACCGTCATTATCATCACTATTACCGTCATTATCATCACTATTACCGTCATTATCATCACTATCGTCGTCATTATCATCACTATTACCGTCATTATCATCAATACCATCGTCATTATCATCACTATCACCGTCATTATAATCACTATTACCGTCATCACTATTACCGTCATCACTATTACCGTCATTATCATCACTATCACCGTCATTATCATCACTATTATCGTCATTATCATCAATATTACCGTCATCACTATCACCGTCATTATCATCACTATTACCGTCATTATCATCACTATCACCGTCATTATCATCACTATTACCGTCATTATCATCACTATTACCGTCATCACTATTACCGTAATTATCATCACTACCACCGTCATTATCATCACTATCACCGTCATTATCATCAGTATTACCGACATTATCAAAACTATCACCGGCATTATCATCACAATCACCGTCATTATCATAACTATTACCGCTATCACTATCACCGTCATTATCATCTCTATTACCGCTATCACTATCACCGTCATTATCATCCCTATTACCGCTATCACAATCACCGTCATTATCATCAATATCTCCGTCATTATCATCATTATTACCGTCATCACAATTACCGTCATTATCATCACTATCAACGTCATTATCATCACTATTACCGTCATCACCATCACCGTCATTATCATCACTATTACAGTCATCACCATCACCGTCATTATCATCATCGTCATTACCATCAATATTACCGTCATTATCATCAATAACACCATCATTATCATCACCGTCATTATCATCAATATCATCTTCATTATCATCAATATTACCGTCATCACTATTACCATCCTTATCATCACCATAACCGTCATTACCATCACTATTACCGTCATCACCATCACCGTCATTATCATCACTATTACCGTCATCACCATCACCGTCATTATCATCACTATTACCGTCATCACTATAACCGTCATTACCATCACTATTACCGTCATCACCATCACCGTCATTATCATCACTGTCACTATCAGCACTATAACCGTCATTATCATCACTATTACCGACATCACCATCACCGTCATTATCATCACTATTACCGTCATCACCATCACCGTCATTATGATCACCATCACCGTCATTATCATCACTATTACCGTCACCACCATCACCGTCATTATCATCACTATTACGGTCATCACCATCACCGTCATTATCATCACTATTACCGTCATCACCATCACCGTCATTATTATCACTATCACCGTCATTATCATCACTATTACCGTCATCACCATCACCGTTATTATCATCACTATTACCGTCATCACCATCACCGTCATTATGATCACCATCACCGTCATTATCATCACTATTACCGCCACCACCATCACCGTCATTATCATCACTATTACGATCATCACCATCACCGTCATTATCATCACTATTACCGTCATCACCATCACCGTTATTATCATCACTATTACCGTCATCACCATCACCGTCATTATCATCACCACTACCGACATCACTATTTCAGCCAACACCATATCCGTCATTATCATCACCATCACCGTCATTATCATCACCATCACCGTCATTATCATCACCATGATCGTCATTATCATCACCATCACCGTCTTTATCATCACCATCACCGTCATTATCATCACTATTACCGTCATCACTATTACCGTCATTATCATCACTATTACCGTCATTATCATCACTATTACCGTCATTATCATCACTATTACCGTCATCACTATTACCGCCACCCAAATCACCGTCATTATCATCACTATTACCGTCATCACCATAACCGTCATTATCATCACTATTAAAGTCATCAACATTACCACTACTACCATCACCGTCATTATCATCACTATTACCGGCATCACCATCACCATCATTATCATCACCATCACCGTCATTATCATCACCATCACCGTCATTATCATCACCATTACCTTCATTATCATCACCATCACCGACATTATCACCACTATTACCGTCATTATCATCACTATTACCGTAATCACAATCACCGTCATTATCATCACTATTATCGTCATCACAATCACCGTCATTATCATCACTATTACCGCCACCACCATCACTATCATTATCATCACTATTACCGCCATCACCATCACCGTCATTATCACCACCATCACCGTCATTAACATCACTATTACCGTCATTATCATCATCGTCATTATTATCACTATTCCCTTATTATCATCACCTTAATTATCAGCACTATTACCGTCACCACCATCACTGTCACTATCATCACTATTACTGACATCACCATCACCGTCATTATCATCACTATTACCGTCATTATCATCACTATTGCCGTCATTATCATCACTATTACCGTCATTATCATCACTATTACCGTCACCAACATCACTGTCCTTATCATCACTATTATCGTAATCACCATCACCGTCATTATCATCACTATTACCGTCACCACCATTACTGTCATTATCATCACTATTATCGTCACCACCATCACTGTCATTATCATCACTATTACCGTCACTACCATCACTGTCATTATCATCACTATTATCGTCATCACCATCACTGTCATTATCATCACTATTACCGTCACCACCATCACTGTCATTATCATCACTATTACCGCCACCACCAACACCGTCATTTTCATCACTGTCACCGTCATTATCATCACTATTACTGCCACCACCATCACCGTCATTATCATCACAACTACCGCCACCACCATCACCGTCATTATCATCACTACTACCGCCACCACCATCACCGTCATTATACTCACCGTCACCGTCATTATCAATCATAACTATTACCGTCATTATCATAACTATTACCGTCATTATCATGACTATTACCGCCATCACCATCACCGTCATTATCATCACTGTCACCGTCATTATCATCACTGTCACCGTCATTGTCATCACTGTCACCGTCATTATCATCAATGTCAACGTCATTATCAGCACTATTACCGTCACCACCATCACCGTCATTATCATCACCATCACCGTCATTATCATCACTGTCAACGTCATTATCAGCACTATTACCGTCACCACCATCACCGTCATTATCATCACCATCACCGTCATTATCATCACTGTCAACGTCATTATCAGCACTATTACCGTCACCACCATCACCGTCATTATCATCACCATCACCATCATTCTTATCACTGTCTCTGTCATTATCATCACTGTCACCGTCATTGTCATCGCTGTCACCGTCATTATTATCACTGTCACCGTCATTATCATCACTGTCACCGTCATTATCATCACTGTCACCGTCATTATCATCACTGTCACCGTCATTATCATCACTATCCCTGTCATTATCATCACTATTACCGTCACCACCATCACCGTCATTATCATCACTGTCACCGTCATTATCATCACTATTACCTTCATTATCATCACTGTCACCGTCATTATCATCACTATCCCTGTCATTATCATCACTATTACCGTCACCACCATCACCGTCATTATCATCACTATTACCTTCATTATCATTACTGTCACCATCATTATCATCACTATTACCGTCATTATTATCACTGTCACCGTCATTATCATCACTGTCACCGTCATTATCATCACTATTACCGCCACCACCATCACCGTCATTATCATCACTATTACCGCCACCACCATCACCGTTATTATCATCACTGTCACCGTTATTATCATCACTGTCACCGTCATTATCATCACTATTACCGTCACAACCATCACCGTCATTATCATCACTATTACCGCCACCACCATCACCGTTATTATCATCACTGTCACCGTTATTATCATCACTGTCACCGTCATTATCATCACTATTACCGTCACCACCATCACCGTCATTATCATCACTATTACCGTCACCACCATCACCGTCATTATCATTACTGTCATCGTCATTATCATCACTATTATCGCTACCACCATCACCGTCATTTTCATCACTATTACCGTCACCACCATCACCGTCATTATCATCACTATTACCGCCACCATCATCACCGTCATTATCATCACTATTACCGCCACCACCATCACTGTCATTATCATCACTATTACCGCCACACCATCACCGTCATTATCATCACTATTACCGCCACCACCATCACTGTCATTATCATCACTATTACCGCCACCACCATCACCGTCATTATCATCACTATTACCGCCACCACCATCACTGTCATTATCATCACTATTACCGCTACCACCATCACCGTCATTATCATCACTATTACCGCCACCACCATCACTGTCATTATCATCACTATTACCGCCACCACCATCACTGTCATTATCATCACTATTACCGCCACCACCATCACTGTCATTATCATCACTATTACCGCCACCATCATCACCGTCATTATCATCACTATTACCGCCACCACCATCACTGTCATTATCATCACTATTACCGCCACCACCATCACCGTCATTATCATCACTATTACCGCCACCACCATCACTGTCATTATCATCACTATTACAGCCACCACCATCACCGTTATTATCATCATTGTCACCGTCATTATCATCACTATTACCGCCACCATCATCACCGTCATTATCATCACTATTACCGCCACCACCATCACCGTCATTATCATCATTGACACCGTCAATATCATCACTATTACCGTCATTATCATCACCGTCATTATCATCATTGACACCGTCAATATCATCACTATCACCGTCATTATCATCACCGTCATTATCATCACTATTACCGCCACCACCATCACCGTCATTATCATCATTGACACCGTCAATATCATCACTATTACCGTCATTATCATCACCGTCATTATCATCATTGACACCGTCAATATCATCACTATCACCGTCATTATCATCACCGTCATTATCATCACTATTACCGCCACCACCATCACCGTCATTATCATCATTGACACCGTCAATATCATCACTATCACCGTCATTATCATCACCGTCATTATCATCACTATTACCGCCACCACCATCACCGTCATTATCATCACTATTACCGCCACCACCATCACCGTCATTATCATCACTATTACCGCCACCACCATCACCGTTATTATCATCATTGACACCGTCAATATCATCACTATTACCGCCACCATCATCACCGTCATTATCATCACTATTACCGCCACCATCATCACCGTCATTATCATCACTATTACCGCCACCACCATCACTGTCATTATCATTACTATTACCGCCACCACCATCACCGTCATTATCATCACTATTACCGCCACCACCATCACTGTCATTATCATCACTATTACCGCCACCACCATCACCGTCATTATCATCACTATTACCGCCACCATCATCACCGTCATTATCATCACTATTACCGCCACCACCATCACCGTCATTATCATCATTGACACCGTCAATATCATCACTATTACCGTCATTATCATCACCGTCATTATCATCATTGACACCGTCAATATCATCACTATCACCGTCATTATCATCACCGTCATTATCATCACTATTACCGCCACCACCATCACCGTCATTATCATCATTGACACCGTCAATATCATCACTATTACCGTCATTATCATCACCGTCATTATCATCATTGACACCGTCAATATCATCACTATCACAGTCATTATCATCACCGTCATTATCATCACTATTACCGCCACCACCATCACCGTCATTATCATCATTGACACCGTCAATATCATCACTATCACCGTCATTATCATCACCGTCATTATCATCACTATTACCGCCACCACCATCACCGTCATTATCATCACTATTACCGCCACCACCATCACCGTCATTATCATCACTATTACCGCCACCACCATCACCGTTATTATCATCATTGACACCGTCAATATCATCACTATTACCGCCACCATCATCACCGTCATTATCATCACTATTACCGCCACCACCATCACCGTCATTATCATCACTATTACCGCCACCATCATCACCGTCATTATCATCACTATTACCGCCACCACCATCACCGTTATTATCATCACTATCACCGTCATTATCATCACTATTACCACCACCACCATCACCGTCATTATCATCACTGTCATCGTCATTATCATCACTATTACCGCCACCATCATCACCGTCATTATCATCACTATTACCGCCACCACCATCACCGTCATTATCATCACTATTACCGCCACCACCATCACCGTCATTATCATCATTGACATCGTCAATATCATCACTATTACCGCCACCATCATCACCGTCATTATCATCACTATTACCGCCACCACCATCACCGTCATTATCATCACTATTACCGCCACCACCATCACCGTCATTATCATCACTATTACCGCCACCACCATCACCGTCATTATCATCACTATTACCGCCACCACCATCACCGTCATTATCATCACTATTACCGCCACCATCATCACCGTCATTATCATCACTATTACCGCCACCATCATCACCGTCATTATCATCACTGTCATCGTCATTATCATCACTATTACCAACACCTTCATCACCGTCATTATCATCACTGTCATCGTCATTATCATCACTATTACCGCCACCATCATCACCGTCATTATCATCACTGTCATCGTCATTATCATCACTATTACCGCCACCATCATCACCGTCATTATCATCACTGTCACCGTCATTATCATCACTGTCATCGTCATTATCATCACTATTACCGCCACCACCATCACCGTCATTATCATCACTATTACCGCCACCACCATCACCGTCATTATCATCATTGACACCGTCAATATCATCACTATTACCGCCACCACCATCACCGTCATTATCATCATTGACACCGTCAATATCATCGCTATTACCGCCACCACTATCACCGTCATTATCATCATTGACACCGTCAATATCATCACTATTACCGCCACCACTATCACCGTCATTATCATCATTGACACCGTCAATATCATCACTATCACCGTCATTATCATCACCGTCATTATCATCACTATTACCGCCACCACCATCACCGTCATTATCATCACTATTACCGCCACCACCATCACCGTCATTATCATCACTATTACCGCCACCACCATCACCGTCATTATCATCATTGACACCGTCAATATCATCACTATCACCGTCATTATCATCACTATTACCGCCACCACTATCACCGTCATTATCATTATTGACACCGTCAATATCATCACTATTACCGTCATCACTATTACCGCCACCACCATCACCGTCATTATCATCACTGTCACCGTCATTATCATCACTGTCACCGTCATTATCATCACTATTACCGTCACCACCATCACCGTCATTATCATCACTATTACAGCCACCACCATCACCGTCATTATCATCACTTTCACCGTCATTATCATCACTATTACCGCCACCACCACCATCATCATCATCATCATCATCATCATCACCGCCACCACCATCACAGTCATTGTCATCAACATCAACGTTATCACCATCACCTTCAACACCATCACCGTCATAACTAATACCGTCAACAACATCCCAATCTTCATCATCACCGTAAACAACATCATCGTCATCAACATCACCGTCAACACCATCACCGTCAACACTGACACCATCATTATCATCACTATCAACATCATCACTGTTAAGATTTTCCCCGTCAACACTATAACCGTCATTATCATCACAGTTATTATTATCACCGTCATTATCATTAACGTCAACAGCATCAACATCAACATCATCACTGTTAAGATTTTCCCCGTCAACACTATAACCGTCATTATCATCACAGTTATTATTATCACCGTCATTATCATTAACGTCAACAGCATCAACATCAACATCATCACCGACAACACTATCACTAACATCACCATCATAACCATCCCCGTCAATAGCATCCATCCATCATGTATCATGCCTATAAACGTGGTCGGTCGTGTTTTGCCATCTCACTCGATCACCAGAGTTGTGGATCAGCTCCGTGTTCCTGTCACGACCATGCCGCGTGGCCAAGCCATCAAGGTATTTACTTCTCAGTCTTCCCCTTGGTCTCTTCCCTTCGATCTTGCCAGTTGACACCAAGTTCTCCAAGTCATTTCTTCTCATAACATGACCAAAATATGTTGACTGTCTACGTCTAATGACTCTATAGTCTGTTTTTTTTTGTTGCCCAATGTAAACATCTTAAAATTATGAGATTTAATATATAACCTTATCATTATGTCCACCCAACAAAAAATATTTTGTTCTGGAGATTTTACAGCAGATTTCAAAGTTTTTGTATATGCGGTATATAATTTACGAGTCTGAGATGAAATTCATAATTTTAAATGTATTACAGCGTAGCCAGACAATCAGCGCTCAATGTTGAATATTTTCACGGGATTGGCCTTATGCCGCCAACTCCCCGCGTTGTTTTAAACTAGGACTTTTCAGAGGTGTCTCAAAATGTGGGTTATTTCATGAAACCTGATTAATATGTTTTTTTTTTGACATCTTACCACTTATCGCTAACATTGAAATGTGTGAATATTTTTCAATGGGATTGAATGCGAAATTGTGTATTGTCAGAGTCCTATTTAGTAGCTCTGTCTAGCTCGCTGGACTTTGGCAGGCAAATTACAACATCTACAACACATCTACTAAGAACACATGAATGCAATCGGAAACTGGCAGGAGCTATCTCCTGAACAATCATTTATTACAATATATATTACAGGCTGACAACATAGTCGCACTTCACGCTCAAACAATCGTTCACCACTAACAGCCACGCGCTAGCTCACAATGGCGATCTTTACACTGTCGCCCGCATGATCATTCACAATCACAACTTCACATCATCCCGCACATATCACAATTAGCACATTCCTCGAATATCACTACACAACGTTCATCTCCATCTATCCGCCACAACCACTATCGTTCTATCGTTCTAGCGTTCTCTAGATCTCCACACGTCCGTCTCTATTCGCTGCCTCACACACACTGCCTCTCTCCTGGTTGACCTTCCCACATCACGTGGCTCTATTCACGGGATTCTTGCCTGACCGTCCGCTAGCCAAGCCGTGGCGTCTCTTACTGCCCTTTACCTCAGTCATGCTTACACTGACTCTCGCTTACATACCGGCACTTACATTCTTCCTTACATATGTCATATAAGACCATGACATTCTCCCCCCGCACAACCAATGTGGCACTTACTCTTGGAAATGTGACACATTCTGCTGTTGTTACTCTTGGTACATCTTTCTAACCTTGTCAGGGGATTATATGATTATAAGTATATGCTTGCGTCCCTTTTTGCTCTGATCTTTTCCGAGATTAAATTCAAACATTGTTCTCTCATTTTCAGTATTGAGGTTTCTCTCAAGGTTTTGTCGTGGTCTGACAAATGTTCTGGTTGGGTCTACTTGTCATACCTCGTTATATTATTCAGCCACCACTCCGTGACATTACATTCTGTTCATAATTCTCAATCGATTGTCTGTGCATTCTCATCTCATAGTTATTGTGGCTATGCTGGTTTAAGGATTCTCCATTGGTTTATGCCTCAAATAAGGCTACAACTTCCTCTTACAGCATTCTTAAATTTTCTCTCTATTCAGACGTGGTTCCCCTCGTCTCTATTTAATGCACACTACTCGATTCTTTATGAGCACGCTATGTCAATGTTGTGGTCATGGTTCGAATATACTTCATGTATGTTATAGTCCCCCTTACCTCATCTTATGTCAGACCATGAGTTGTTTTCCTTTTTTGAGCACACCTCGTTTACTGTTATGGAGAGTTGTTATTAATCTCTTTGGTTGGCATCACCCTGTTGGTATATTCCTTCTGGTTATCATCTTCTGATGTTAATTCTATATCACTATTGCTAAGCGTCATTCGTCGGGCTATCCAGCATACGCGAAGGCAAGTCTGGTAACATTCGCGCATTGGGATTGCCAGGCGTTGATTCTCAACATTACAACTTATTCTATTCGCCACTATACTTACGCTCATATGTACATATCACATTATAACAATACAAAGTATTATAATAATAAAATTAGACATTGGATGTCATACAGTTAATACATATACAATAAAATATACATCATCGATGCCTTTATGCACAGATAGGATACCGTTCTTGTCCTGTGAAAGCCATGCACACGGAATTACATCACTCGTGTTCAATGTTCACTGTGGTGCTGGAATGTTTGGCATTTCTTCTTTCTCATATAATTGTTGACTTCTGTATATTCTGATATTGTCTTTCCTTCTGTATAGTTATTAACACTTCCCACCCAGTTTGGACAATTTGTAAGTCTGTTCTGTAAAACTGCTGGAATTCACACGTATACTGTAAAATTGCTGGAATTCACACGTATAAAATTAAGTTCAGAATTAAGTTCAGTGGCCTTAATTTTGAGTGTGGCCATGGTGCGTCTGTCTGTGACTGTCTTTGCCATAGTTTGCAGGTTGGCATCCGGTTCATTAAACTGATCATCGGAAATGAATGTCTGTACTTGTGAAGCTGTCGTCGTTGTTCGTCGATTTCAAAAGGTGAATTCTGTAGATACTCGTTGGAAAACAAAGTCAGTATGGGTATATCTTACTATTTGATACCTGAAATCACATGTTGAGTCTTCCTGTTATGCTGGTGACACGTTTCACGATGAAGGACCTTTCATGTTGGTCTATACAATGACGTGTGCTAGTATCATAGCGCTGGAGTCGTACAGCAGACAAGGCAACTCTGGAGTTACTGGATCTAAGGATATAAAGTGGGTTACGGTTAAAATTTTCCGAAGGGTGGGGATTTTCAAATTTTTATGTTGAGATCATTTTGAGTGCTATCTCCAAACCTGCACTCGTACATGTGTGTATACATTCAATAGTTCAAACAATAATAATACACCATGTATAGTTTTGAAATGTAATCGTGCATGTTTGTATGCTTGTCTGCAATTTGTGTATATTTTCCAAAATCTGTAGGGTAATTTGTTGCTGATTTTTGTCAGTAATTCCACCGACTGGAGATTTACATTGTTCAGCATAAGTATGTGTCTGAGTTGATTTGACATAGTGTTTATCAGTGGCAACAACAAACTTTGGTTCAACAGTAATGATATAAGTACCAAAGTTAGCTGGGTTGTCATGAGTAATATTATCTGTGTTGCGTCATGATAATGTGGAAATAAAACTGTCTGTAAAGACATTTGTTTTGTATTTACAATGAGTAGTGCAAGTATAACCATCCACTGTGTGCACTTGGTTATGTGTGTAGTTAACAGGGAGTACAGGAGGTATAGTATATACCATGATGATTTGTGATCTTTCCTCGCTGTTATGAACTGTTTGTTTTCTGTACCTTTTCCTTTGTGATGATACACACCAGTTTCTGTTTCTTCTTGTTGTAAGATGGTATGGTGTGGTACTTTGGTCTGTTCATCATGTTGTTATATGATGAGTGGTGTAGTTAAGGCAGTACTTGTTGTGGTGTTAACTTTTTTCTCTGTGTGATTTTTGGACTCTGTGTAGTCTGTCACATTTAATACATTTCCAATTAATAAATCACAACATGGATTGTCTAATAAAGCACAAGTTACTCTGCCTGATAGGAAAGGTGATTTTATATTGGCCCATGCCATAGGATATTTCTCTACTGTCCCTGAATCAGTTTTGCAATAAATGTACTCATCTAGGTAGTCTTTAGGATCAGCTAGGGTCTTCCGAAGACCGATAAGACAGGACCCTGTGTCGCGTACACATGTGCATACTGTGTCATTGATGTAACCTTCATGGAATGTTAGTCTTCCTAACGACAGTCTTGAGGTTTTGTTCATTTCCTCACTTTCTTGTTGAGTATTGACCTCTTTACATAAGGAATGAGGCTGAGTGATGTTAACAACATTATTGAAATATGGTACAAAGTCTGATGGATAAAACTCAGTTTGTTCTGAATTTGCAGTGTTTGGTCTTGTTTTCGTCTTTGTACTGTTCACTTTTTCTAAGTTATTTGCTGAACTGTCTGTTGTAATCTTTATGGCTGCATTTGCTTTTGCTATCTGTATTCTTTTTACACCTTCGCATTCAAAACGTCTGTGGCCATAAGCAAGGCAAAAATGACATTTTGTTCTATATTTCCTTTGATTTACCTTCCCCAGTTTGTGTGCTATTATAGTATTTAGGTATTCTTGATAAGTGGGATTCTTATCGCATATTCCATTTTCTGTATGTGGAGTGTTACAATGTGTGCACAGTACTGGTTTTGTTTTCTGTGGTTTGTTTTGACAATCTGTGGCTGCAGATGCCGTTGATTTCACAGTACTTTTCTGTTGAGTGTTCTTAACCAGGTTTATACTTTGGTTGTAGTATTCGCGGCATTTTTCTAGTAAGTTTTGGATAGGTTCTGTTTTGTGTTCTTCTAAATATTTTCCGCATTCGGGTGGAAGTGTTGCTTTTAGTTTTTCTATTAGCAAGAAATTTATTACTCCTTGATTGTTGTCTGAATGTCTAATTACCAATGTTAGTTTTGTGAAAGCTGCTTCTAATTCCCTTACATACTGGGTGAATGACTTGTCTGTGGCTGGTTTCACATTTTGTATTTCTACTTTTAGAGTCTCGAAATAGGTTAGATAGTGTTTTAATATCCTTGTTTTCCAATATTCATAGTCTTCGCTTAACATATCTGGTATGATCTCTTCAAGTCTTTTGCGTTTTATTGGTAAGTGTGCTCTGTACCATTTACCCCAATGCACTGGTGGGATGTTGTATTCTTGCATTTTCTTTTCAAAATTCTGTGTCCACTCATGCATAAAGTTATGGTTTATATTACACTTTGCTTTATCATGTGCCCGTGTACTTTCGAAACATTTTTGCACCTTTCTGTAATGAGTTATGCCCCAAAAGAATGATATGCATTCCTCCTCTGACACTGACATTTTCTGTTAATTAATATCTAAATCCACTAATGATGATCTTTATACAAAAAATCAAAGAATGCAGATTTGGGTAATTAGCAATCAAAATTAATCAACTTATCTTTCTCTGCTGACTACTCGAACGCTTGATGTACAGGAACGTGATTCTCGTGTTGGTTACGGTTGACCTGGTCTAGTTACGTCGGTCGCTTTGTAGAATTGAAACCTGCTGTGGAAAGAAATGATGTTATTTTCGTTCTGACTCTATTAACACATCTTTACTTTACAATTTCTAATATATTATGGAATAGGTCTTCTTCTTCTTTACAAAAGTAGCGTTCTTTTGTGCGTTCTACATGAGCATGTGGTTCATGTGTACTTCTGACACCATTATACCTGTCAGAGTCCTATTAGTAGCTCTGTCTAGCTCGCTGGACTTTGGACAGGCAAATTACAACATCTACAACACATCTACTAAGAACACATGAATGCAATCGGAAACTGGCAGGAGCTATCTCCTGAACAATCATTTATTACAATATATATTACAGGCTGACAACATAGTCGCACTTCACGCTCAAACAATCGTTCACCACTAACAGCCACGCGCTAGCTCACAATGGCGATCTTTACACTGTCGCCCGCATGATCATTCACAATCACAACTTCACATCATCCCGCACATATCACAATTAGCACATTCCTCGAATATCACTACACAACGTTCATCTCCATCTATCCGCCACAACCACTATCGTTCTATCGTAATAGCGTTCTCTAGATCTCCACACGTCCGTCTCTATTCGCTGCCTCACACACACTGCCTCTCTCCTGGTTGACCTTCCCACATCACGTGGCTCTATTCACGGGATTCTTGCCTGACCGTCCGCTAGCCAAGCCGTGGCGTCTCTTACTGCCCTTTACCTCAGTCATGCTTACACTGACTCTCGCTTACATACCGGCACTTACATTCTTCCTTACATGTGTCATATAAGACCATGACATGTATACTATTACAAATTCCCAAAAAAGAACAGTGCATGCATTGGGTTTGAGTAAACGGGCATTTCGTCGATGGGTGCAAGAATCTGGAATTAAACCACAACGCAATAACCAAACGGTGGGTAGAAAGATTATTGTAGACAGCTTTGACAAAGATGTCATAAGGCGAGCTATTATAAAAATGCTTTTAACAGTCGCTTGATATACGACAAGGTCGACTTCATTGCACCGGGCTCTATCCCATATGGCTCGGTCTTTTTCCGCAACGCGGAAAGCATCGCACAAAAGCACGAACCCCGCAGCTCTAGCGACGACCCACAGAAGTCTCCGAAAAATTTAACTCGTGACCGAAGGATGCGGCCCGGAATCGAACCCACGACCTTTGGAGCCCGAGTCAAAAGGCTTGACCACTTTGCCACGGAGACTCCTAAAATTATAAACATTTTGGATTTTATATCCAGGATTATCCAGCATTATAAAAATGCTGGATGCCAAAGAAACAGTGACTGTACGAAAACTTAGGGTTTGGTTCAGAAAGAACAATAACATAGAGCTATCCAAAACAACTTTGTGGAAATTTATGAGGACATTATCTTCACTATTTGAAAGTACAAGGGCGGTAGAAATAATCTTTGCGAGCAACCGCATTTAGGAGCCATGAGAAGCAGATACCTACGTAAAATAAGGGAAATGCGCAAAGAAAATTATGGCATAGTGTGTTTGGATGAAATGTGGATCAATGCGCACCACACAAGTGATAAGGAATGGCAATCAGTGGATGGACAGATAAAGCGATATGTACCCTGTAGTATAGGACAACTTTTGGTCATGGCCCATGCTGGTAATACGCATAATGGCTTACAACAGAATGCTGGGCTCGCGTTCGTATCAAAGCATACAGACAATAGGGATTATCATAATAAGATGAATGGTAATGTATTTAGAGATTGGCTCGAGAATACTGTGCTTCCATCCCTAGATAGACAGTCGTGTCCAATTATGGAACATGCATAATATCAATGTTGTTGCCCAAGAAGACAAAATACTTACAGCATCGAGCACAAAGGGAGCAATAAAAATATGACTCCGAATGGAAAACATACCATTTCCAGAAACGTATTTCTAGCTAGAATTGTTGTCCTTTGTAAAACAGACGCCAAAAAGCAAGAAATATCAAATAGACAAGTTGATAGAAGAGCATCGTCATGGGTGCTTGAGACTTCCGCCGTACCATTCTCATTTTAACCCCATAGAACTTGTGTGGGCTAAAATTAAAGGACAGGTGGCAGCTGACAATACTATATTCAAATTGTCTGACGTCAGGATACTAATCTAGTCCGCGCTATTAAATATTGATAAAAGTTACTGGAAAAATGTGAGGACCATGTGTTGAAAGAGGAAGAGTATTATTGGAGAAAGGATCGATTGAATTTTATGCAACCGAGAGCAGTCATCAACCTACTGGAATCGTCCGACACAGATTAAGGTCTGAGCAGATCGCAGACCTTAATCCACGTGCACACCAACTGGGATATTTTGCTACAAATATTCAGAAGAATAGCAGGCCCTAAACATTACAGCATCAGCATAATGTCAATGGCAACAGTTTGTATTCCACAGTAATGAATTTTCAATTCCGCAAGCCCTCAGTGGTGACAAACAACTGTATTGAAAAAAAAAAAACCAAAAACAAAACAACACACACACACACACACACACACACACACACACACACACACACACACACACACACACACACACACACCAAATGCATTGCATACTAACAAAAGAGTAATATTGAGGAGGAAACTGACATATTGTGGCATAACAAGAAACGTGAGAGCAAACACGTTGTCAAATTAGGGGACAACACACGTGCATACGAATCAATCTATAAACTTCAATGAAAAGAGGACCAACATCTTGGTCGTTAAGAAGAAAGCCCACTACAGATACACTGACAACTATTTTCATAGTGCAAAACAGGTAATCATGTTCCGTCTCTGAATGGTAAACAGCAGAGTAGACAATCTTTCACGAAGACTCAAAGCGGGTCTGTCATCCATGTGTACGTGTGAACAAACTACACAGACAGCTGAACAGATCCTTAAAAATGGAAACATGATGACTAAATTGCGGTATCATTTCTGGTCACTCCATACGCACATTAACGCACAGCTATTTGGAAGCTTTCACGAACTCAATATAAAAAGCTAACACGAATACTTGTGTACACATTATTAACCAGCAGCTGAAGAAACAAGAAGGAAATGAAAAATAAGGTAAGAAATATATTCCTTCTACTTTCCTGTCAATTTACAAATTATTTACCCCATGCCTCTGTAAATTCTCTGTCTTTACTAATATTACACATTGCACCCCTCTCGGGATTCTCCGTGGTGAAGTGGTCAAGCCGTCCGACTCCGGCTCCGAAGGTTGTATGTTCGATTCCGGGCCGCGTCCATTTCACGAGTGCATTTTTTCGGAGACTCCCGAGGGTCGTCGCTGGAGTACGGAGTTCGCGCTTTATGCGACGCTTTCCGCGCTGCGAAAAGAAACTGAGCTATATGGGATAAAAACCCGGTGCAATGCAGCCGACCCTGTCGATTTTAAGCTACTTTCATTGCATCCACTCACATACGAATCCGGATACGCCTTGTGTGTAATCTGAATCTGCGGGGCTGTCATTACTGTAAACATAAATTTGTTAGCGAGAAATCTCTAGTTTTTCAGCAAAACATCAAAGAAATGTCGCCGCTTTCGATGATTTAAGTTCTTTTTGGACCTATCAAAGACATATTCCTTGGGTGGGGGTAAATATAAGACGGCTGGAAAAATTTCATAACAATGCAACAGACAGTTTTCACAATAATTGATCGTGAATGAAGGCATTTTTTCGGGACATACTATAATCAGTTTACGATCTTCATTTGTTTCTTGAAGGGAAGGACTTGTTCATTGGTTTTTCTGTCTTTCCATGGTATTCTTTGCATTTTCCTCAGAAACCATCACATTCCCACAACCATCAGATGTTTGTCAGCTTGGCTGCTCATTGTCCACGCTTCACATCCATACAAAAGTACAGGTTCAATGTAGCACTTCAACACTCTTTTTCTCTTTTCAATTGACATCTTTTTATTGGTCAGGAATTTTTTCATCTTGCAAAAGGCTACCTTCGCAATGGCAATTCTTGTTCTAATCTCTTCAAGGCATCTCTCATCAGATGCTATTATTGTTCCGAGATAACTGTATCGATTCACTTGCTTAAGAATATGCCCATTTACTCGTATATCACATTGTGGTATTTCCTTCTTCCCAATAACGACCACAATCTGTGTCGTCTTACTATTCAGTTCTAACCCTAGTTGCTCACTGTGTGTGACAACCGCATCTACTAAATGTTGCAGGTCCTGATCATTGTCTGCAATCAAGACTGTATCATCTGCATATCTGATGTTATTGATGTACCGTCCCACAATGTTGATTCCTTCCATATCTTATATATTTCTGAAAATATTTTCACTGTATAGAAAAAGAATTATCTGGAGACATTACACATCCCTGTCTCAAACCTCTCTTAATAGGCTGATATTGACCTTCATCATTATTAATTCTGATGGCAGCTTGTTGTTTTCAATATATATATTTTTATAAGTCTAAGGTCTTTTCCTTTAATTTGCTTATCTTCAAGCATCCTTATCATGTCGACATGTCTCACTTTATTGACAGCCTTTGTGTAGCCAATAAAGCAAAGATATAGATCTTTGTTTACTTTTATATAACTTACAATTACTGTTCTCATTATATACACATCATTTACTGTACCCTTGCCTTCAACAAACCCACATTGTTTTCCTCCTTTTCGGGTTGTATTTTCTTCCTAACTCTTTGCATGATAATTCTCAGAAAAATCTTCGTGATGTGGCTCATTATACTAATTGTTCAATGTTGATCACACTCCAAGGCTCCTAATGTTTTCGGGATTGCAATAAATATAGAATTACATAATTCAGGAGGTATATCTCCAGTATCATATTTTGTGTTCAGCAGTCCGATGACTTGGTCTATTCCATATTTCCTGAGGCATTGATCATTTCTATTGTGATGTTATTTGTACCCGGGGTCTTGCCAGTTTTCATATGGTTAGGAGCATTCTGAACTTCCATCTTCAAAATTGATGGTCCCTCTTTATTATTCCGATGATCATATTTTTCTTCTCTTGTATCATCATAAATGTCTTTCACATAATTTGACCACCCATGTAAAATCTGATCTTTTTCTATTATGATTTTGCCACCTTTGGATTTTAGGCAATCCGTTTCATGTTTTGTTAGTGATGCTATTAGTTCTTATGTGCATTAATTTAGTATTCCGGGTTTGTATTGGTTTTCAATTCCCTTGCAAGTTCCTCAGGCCATGTTTCTTTAGCCCCTTTGCATAGCTTCCTAATTTTCATGTGCATCTCTTCATATGTTTCCTTGTTATTTTTATTTCTTCTTATTTCCATGAGTTTTAATATGTCTTACGTCATCCATTTCTTGCGTCCTATTATCTTTATTTTTGGGATGGTTGTTTCGTCAGCTCTGTTGACTGATTTCTTTAATATTTCCCATTGGTCACTGTTGTCTTGAAATAATATGTCCATATCAGACAATACATCGAATCTGTTCTTTACCTCTACGTTGAATTCATCTGTTATCTCCTCACTCTTCAGTGCCTGTAGATCAAATTTTGTGTTTCTTCTTGAATATTTGACTTTCTTTAATTGTATATGTAAATTGCTTAAGATTATCAATACCATCTCCGTCATTACCATCACCGTCAACACCAACACCAACACCGTCATCACCATCACCATCAACATCATCACCAAATTTACCTCATCACCATCACCAAGAACACAATTTTCGCTACGTTACGATCTAGGATCGTTAAATTATTATAAATGTCGCCAGTCTCATTTCAAATATGACCGTAGAGTGTGTGTAGTATTAGACCTTCCATAGTATAGCCACGACATAATGAGGCAGGATAATTCGGTTCCCTTCGTCGCCGAATTTCCTTTCCAGACAATTTCGAGACCAATCTGAAATGTGCCCGGTGCCTGTATTATTCCATGAATAGAGTATCTTGGATTGACAGAGTAACTAACAACGGACAGATTGGTAGAGGATAACGCAACTAGAACAAAAAACAAAACTAAACACCACACAGTAACCCACATGCTGCGACAAACACCCAGGAATGATTCGCTCAGATGCACGAAACTCCGTAGCACCCGCGAAAATCCTGAGAGGAAACTCTATATACTGTATTATTCCATGAATAGAGTATCTTGGATTGACAGAGTAACTAACAACGGACAGATTGGTAGAGGATAACGCAACTAGAACAAAAAACAAAACTAAACACCACACAGTAACCCACATGCTGCGACAAACACCCAGGAATGATTCGCTCAGATGCACGAAACTCCGTAGCACCCGCGAAAATCCTGAGAGGAAACTCCTGGTCTACATCCTTGCACAGAAATTACACGCAAGAGATGAAATTATCCATCTCCTACGTTAAAATAGGAGCGGTAGCAACACAACACAGCCGTCCGCCGGCATCTTGAACTGGAAGACGAAGCAACTAGAACATTATATACAACTATAAGAAAGAGACAACATCATAACTTAGTCAAGTAATGAGAATAATTATTGGGAAACATCGTGGCGACTGGAAAGATAAGTTATAAAAGAGGTAGTCTGGGAGAAATAATGCTTGATGGATTGCGACGAAGACATGGAGGAATATCACCACCAGAGTTGATCTACTATACCAATGTTTGCGTACTGTGGAGAAACATAAAAACCTATGTTAGCTAGCAGGGCACATGATGGCGATAATGACATATTTTATGAGGCTGGTGCCACAGTCCTGTTTATACAGGTTGGGGACATGGCATGAGACGTTTTAAGCGCGGTCGACAGAAGGAGACCGTGCTATGTGACTTATAATGACATTGGTTAAAAACACGTGAAAAGTAGGCTGGACGTTTTGGGCTAGAAAAAAAGTCACTTTAGAGTCAGTCAGACTTGGACTTCGTTTGGTGTTGGACTTAGTCCTCGTCAACAGAGCTACGGCTAGAAACTACGCCGCTCTTGTAGAAGTGTGATGTTCGATATTGTTTGTACATTGTTTGTACATTTGTGAATTCGTTATGGAACAAAAGATGATGTTCTTGACAGCGTCTAATGGAGTGGAACATTACACGAATTGTTGCGAACAACTTGGTGGCAGGGACCATCGGCCAGTCTTTCTAACTGTAGAAAATGAGCTTGTAAGTGAAAGCAGCACCCTCTCGAGGTGGAACTACACGAAAGCAGACTGGGCAATGTACAAGAATCGCACCAGCATACTGGTTAGAAACCTTAACACTGAGAAAGACATAAATAAAGTAGTTGAAGAGTTTGGGAAATGCATACTACAGGCAGCGCGAGAAACAGTACCAAGAGGAGCCCGTAAACAATATAAACCCTACTGGAGTAGTGAAATGGAACAGTTGCATAATGATGTGGAAGTATGTAGAAAGCAAGCAGAGGCCACACCCAGCCAAGAGCACCACAATAAATTCCAGCATGCAAAAGCCAAATTTCAAAGGACCAAGCTGCAGGCTACACGGAAAAGCTGGCAGGAAAAAACAGAGTCTCTGTTACTTTGAAAGAGACACAAGGAAATTGTGGAAGCTAATAAAACAACTTAACGATGAGGGCACAGGGAGAAACTGAAAAATTGCACTACATAAAGATGGAAACATCTTAACAAGAAAGCAATCAGCTGACCATTTTGCGGACTCATTCGCACAAGATAACAATATCAAAATTAGTCCAGAGAAAAAACAAGAGATTCGAGAGAAACGGCAACATACAGGACAGAAGGAAATAGTACATGAGGTTCTGGAGGCACCCATCACAATCAGCGAACTGGAGCTAGCCATATCAAAACTGAAAATGAGAAAGTCCCCAGGAGCTGATGGTATCTCCCTCCAATGAAATGATCAGGAACCTAGGAACAGAGGCCAAAGCAAAGCTGTTGCAGATCTTCAATAATAGTTGGACCTTAGGCAGTGTTCCACAAGCCTGGAGAGAAGCAATCATGATACCCCTTCTAAAATCAGGGAAAGATAGTTCTATTGCCTCTAGCTACAGACCAATTAGCCTCACCAGCTGCCTCTGCAAAACACTGGAGCGCATCATCAATCACAGACTGCAATGGTACATTGAAAGTAAAAACATCCTTGTGCCACAGCAGGCTGGCTTTAGGCAGTGCTACTCTACGAAAGATCAGACAACCTACCTCTCTCAAGAAATTGAGGATGCATTCCAAGAGAAGAAGCTGGTGCTTGTGGCATGGATAGATTTGAAGAAAGCCTTTGACAAAGTCTGGAAAGAAGGTCTGATGAATAAACTGAGAAACTGCAAAGTCAATGGAAGAATGCACAAATGGGTGAAAGCATACTTGCACAACAGAAGAGCCCGAGTACAGATAGACGGACTAAACAGCAAGAAAGTACTACTGCATCGTGGTGTTCCCCAGGGCGGAGTCTTGTCCCCAACACTTTTTCTAATCTTCATCAATGATCTCGTTGCTAATCTAGCGCATGGAATTAAAGCGGCAATGTACGCCGATGACCTTGTTCTGTGGAGCACAAATGAACATGCATCAGTGGCCGCCAGATTACTACAAAGAGCTGTAGACACATTTGTTGCATGGGCAAATAGATGGTGTGTCAGCATAAACACTGACAAGTGCAGCACCACCCTATTTACCCTCTCTCCAAAACAAAAGGCAGGGACCACCCAGATAAATGGAACACCCCTAAGAGAAGATAAAGAACCAACATACCTTGAAGTAACATTTGATGGCAGGCTGACATTGAGAAAGCACATCAACAAAGCAGTAGCAAAAGCCAGAAGGAAAATAGCCATCCTGAGAAAGCTAAGTGGAACCACATGGGGAGCCAGTGGGAAAATACTTAGCAAAGTTTATCAACAGAGCATACGACCACACCTGGAATACGGGTCAACTGCGTGATGTTCGGCATCAAAAACCACACTACAAGAGCTGGACAAAGTGCAAAATCAAGCACTTAGAGTCACCACAGGAAGGATGAGATCAACCCCTATAGTGGAAATGGAGAAGATGGGGAGGACACAAGCACTGAGTGAGCGCAGAGATACGAAAACGCTAATACAAGCAGAAAAGTTCCTCAGCTTGCCAAGCCACCCTATGAAGAACAGATTTGAAAACCTTAGCTATGGGGCGGTTGAAAAGAAGTAATTTTATCCACCAGGCCAAACGGCTCTGCAGAGAAAACACCGATCTGCCCACAGTTGGTATCCCCCTAACAACTATTCCAGAGCGAACTCCATGGAAAGATGAGCATAGACTATCATTACAAATTCAGACAAAAGTGAGAGGAATATTTGACAAGGAAGAACAGCACAGTGTGCAGCGCAGAACAGCCACTCTCAGCTTCCTTGATGAAGAATACCCACAGGACCTCTGGATCCGAGTCTACACAGATGGGTCAGCACAAAATGCTGTTCGAAATGGAGGAGCGGGAGTGTACATAGAATACCCAAATAGTACTAGGGACACAGCTAGAGTATCGACAAGAAAGTACTGCCATAACTACGATGCTAAAATTGAGGCAATCAAGATAACAACAGAGAAATTACTAAATATCAGCAATGGTACACAACCTGTGGTGCTTTTGACAGATGCAAAATCAGTACTCGAGGCGCTCCTGTCTGGGAAATTGCCAGTACTCAGGACACTACTTTCTGAACTTAGCAGTCAACATAAGGTCACCATACAGTGGATACCATCCCATTGTGGAGAACCCGGAAATGATAGAGCTGATCAATTGGCTAAGGAAGGAGCCAAAGAAGAACAGCCTTATGTGCCCGTTACATACCCCAAAAGAAAAGAATGATCAAATCAGTCAGAAAGCCACCAAAACCTGCTTAGGATGGATGACTACCACGTTATGGATAGACCAGAACAAGTCATTATTCTGTGCCTCAGAAAAGGGCACAATAGATTACGCAACCACATGTATACAAAATTCAAGATTGGTGAAACAGCCATGTGCACATGTGGATTGGCGTCGCAGACAGCAGAGCACATACTCCAAGACTGCCCAAAACATAACATATCTAGGCAAACCTTCTGGCCTAGAGCGACGACAGTGGAAGATAAACTCTATGGACCACTGTGTGAACTAAAAAAGACAGTTCAATTCATACAAGAGACAGCATTGCAGTTATAGACATATTTCAAGCGAACGAAAGAAGAAGAAGAAGCGTCTAATGTATTGTGTGAGTAAAATAGACTGAAAAACGACACCGGTGTCCTGTTCCGCAAGCTATGGCGAGTCAGCGATCTTAACGCATACAGCCTATGAAATCTGTGTGTTGTACAACCATGTCGTGTGTAAATCACCAAGGTGTTGTCTACCATCAATTATCAAAGTTAAAGAATGGAAAATCAACAAGTGCTTCTTGCCATCAATTATCAAAGTTAAAGAATGCCACGGGGTTGCTGTAACAATCAAGATCCGAGAGTAGCAGTATCTAGCTAACCATACAGCTCTCTATCAGCTATCAAACAGTCTCTTTCAGCACGCAATTTGAGTCAAGAATCAATCAATTGAACAACCGAAACATTCCAGGGCACCGGACTCTACAGATGCAATCAAAGAGAAACACCCAGATCAACTCTATCAACACGCAGACTATTTCCATGGCGTATAAGACTAACTCCGTGGCACTGGCTAAACCTTAGAGTCGCATGGTTCGACAAAAAATTCTGCCTTTCCTGGTGATTGAACCGGGACCACTAACTTGATAACTAACTACAACGCATCCTTGTCATATACAATTGTATCAGAAAGCATTCTCGGAGATATGGGGTTCAATATAGGCCACTGTGACAATAATTAAGTGCTTAAGCTCGACGTTCGCTACGGGAGGGAAAGACTGGTCACCTATTTCTCCGTGCACTATGGTCTATAAAAAGATGATGGTCCTAACGCTTCAAATACCCAAAACAGTTTTCTGCTACGGGACTTTACTTCCATGTCAACCCAGCCTGAAATGGGCACACGAAAATGCTGTGGGACACAAAGTCGGCCAGTGTGATAGTGATTAAATCTTCTACTGAATGTTGATTGTTCTATAAAAGAATGAGCCTAGCTCCATTGAAGTCTATTACCCCATATGGACTACAATCGCCTTCGGTGATGGACCCTAACTATAGCTTCTCCATGAAGTTGAACAGGGTAGGGATAACGGTGAAATCGAATTCGAAAAACCATATGCCTTATGCGTCTCATGACGTGTAAAAGAGCCTTATACTTTTCTTACTGTGTCATTTACTATCCCATCCGCCCAGCTCCGGTCACCACAATATGGGTCCACCTAGACAAGCCAATATGTAATTTTGACGTGGGGACAGCTTCCTCATTCTTTTCACAAACGTGACTGAAAGAAATGTTCAACCAAGCAGGAAGTAGATACGCATATATCACTCTTACCAAAACTCAACATGTGGTGCAATTGCCGACAATTCTCCATATTTAATAGCGGTCATGTGGGAGGTAATTTTCCTATGTTATTTCCATCGTATCACGTTTGTGTCCGCTCTTCTGTATTCTAATCCGTCCTCGTTTGGCAGGATGTGGGACAGAAAATCACTGGTTTTAAATTGTACTTGTCTGAAAAAGCAATCTTTTTGCGGGTTAGAAGTGCTCGGTTGAGGGTACTCTATTTAACGTTGTCTGTTGAATGTCCTGTTTTGTTTTTATTTTGTTGTTTGTGTTTTTATCCATTTTAAAAATGTAGAAATGTAGAAAGTGCGATTTCTAGTTCCTACCATTATACATGAAAGCGTTTTTGTACAAGTATTTCAGTCCTCGGGCTGGAGCAAAGCTTCCTGATGATCCCTTTCAACATCCATCTATGTCCGTATTGATCAATCTATAATGCTGGCTTTGTTAATATTGTTCTTAGTATAAACTTCCTCTTTTCCTAAGTAGTTTGCCCTCCAGTATTCTTTGATGTTTCTTCGTTTCTGAGTTTTTTATGACACCATGAGAGCCTCTTCTTTCTGGTTTCTTAAGAAGTTTTCTTTCATCTGCTATCTTTTCTTAATGCATTTTCAAATGCATCATGTCTGATTTCGTACTTTTATTAACTTGCTGCGTAAGATATTCTAAAAGGCTATTTCAGTGTCTTAGCGAATGCTCTTAATCACTTCATTTATTGTGAATACGGAAAAAAAAAAACTGTAGTTTATTCTATCATATAGAATGGGAAAGGAAAATATAATGTGTCTGCTAATTGTTAACTATTGCATATTTTTCGGACACACAAATGTAATAATTAGTGTATTTTAGGCCTTCGTGTCAAAAGCAGAACTTTAGATTGGAACCATATTATCGGGTTCAAGAAGTACTTCTGGCTAACGAATTCCTGGTTTGTATTTTATTTACATTTTCGGGCTAATCTGCTCCAATACTTATGTATTCATTGATGATATTCCATTCATAAATTGACCGGTGACCTTTCAGCTTCTGTGTAAAGAAAAATCTAAAGAAAATTTAAAAAAAAAACAAAAACAAGTAAGCAATTCATCATCATCATCATCATCATCATCATCATCATCATCATCATCATCATCATCATCATCATCATCATCATCATCATCAAGTGACTTGTCGATTGTTGTGGGTGATCATCCCATATTTCAGCAATATAAGAATTCCCGTGCTGCAATTATTCACTGGTTTCGTGAAAGGCTGTTAAGAATTGTCCTCTCGCTGTCATCCTCCATATTTGTTAATAATTTTCCATTATTCATAATTATATTTTAAAATAGTTTATTTGTAAAATGCGAGAATAGTTTCCCTAGAGTAGCGGCTGGCCGAATGGCTAGAACGCCGGACTCTCATTCGGGAGACCCGGGTTCGATCCCTCAGTAATGTGTGGGATCTTTTTCTGTCGGGGGCAAAAAGAAAATTCTAACCTGCACAGTTCGCGGCGACTGCACTAGCCAGGCGGCCTTTATTCCGCAGGCTCAAAGACCCCTCTGCCATACACCGCAAGGTACTATGTTGGCAGTGAATGACAGTTTGACAGTTTCCTTAATTTGTTGCTTGTTTACTAATTGTTCATAATTTATGGTTATATTTTAAAATAGGGTTTATGTAACGTGTGACAATAGCCTTCATACCCTACAATGGCAGGGACTTATTGAATAAGCTGATCTTCATTTTATAAATTCCGTTTTTGTTTCTCCTACTCTTGCCCCAAAGAAGAAGAAGAAGAAGAAGAAGAAGAAGAAGAAGAAGAAGAAGAAGAAGAAGAAGAAGAAGAAGAAGAAGAAGAAGGGGAATAAGAGAAGAAAAAGCAGAAGATGAGAATAAGAAGAAACAGAAGCTGCAGCAGCAATATTTTAAGCTTTATCATCACGTCCCCTGCCGTCTGGAGAGAGCGATCATGTTTATCTGCACCTTGGGATCTACAGTGTCATGTATCAGTTCGTGTGCTGACACCTTTCCATGCCATAACAACAGGTTGTCAAGAATCTCATCTCATTGTCTTCCGCTATCACACTTACCGCTAATCTTTCCAGTTGTCACATTTTTTGTTTGATTTGTCTCTTCTCCAAATGTGCCAAAATCAATAACAACTTTGTCTTGTTTATGTTTGTAATAAGCTGTCTTTGAGTCTAAGCCTCTTTCAAAAATTTAGATTAATCATTTTGGTTTTTCACTGAATGATTTGCATTCTTCTATAAAATAAAATCTGTGAAGCATCGAGAAATTCTTTTGTACTTGAAACAAGAACTAATTCCTATTTTAACATCCAATGACAAAGAATTATTGCATAAGATGTTCTTTATTTTATAGCATGCCGTTGTTTACGTGTCCTAGTTTGTGTTTTTCCCCCTCTTGTATATATCATTCATCTTATGTTATGGGTGTTATCCGCACGGTTAGATTCTTGAATTTCTTCACATCTCCAAATTAATACCAATATTAGGCTTTTGACTCGTCAATTTTAAACAGTCGTGGTATTTGTCATCATTATCATCTTCGACGTTTGTGGTCAAGCATTATGGTGGGGGGTGGGGGTGGGGAGGGGTGATAATTGGCACTCCAGCGTCCGATGGGTGGGCTCTGGATGGTGTCATTCCGTGTGATTGTACACTGTCTTATATGTCGTGAATCCATTTTCTTTTCGGGCGCCCTCTTGTTCCCGTGAAGGCTGTTCTTTTTAAGTAGGGTCAGTGGTGGCAGTTGATGATGTTGCATTCTAACCAGAAGACCAAACCATTTCTGTCTTTCAATATATGTGGCACAAGGTTTTGATCTCACTCTCTGTCTGATAACAACATTTCTTATTCTGTCTCTGGCAGTTAAGTTGGAAACTCTCCTCAAGCATTTTATCTCGCAGGTGTTCATTTTGTGTAAGTGTGATTTGGATAATGTCCAAGCTTGACATTGGTATTGCGGGGTTGTGATGTGCCCAAAGTCCTCATGAGTCTTTAACACTCGAAATGTCTCTTCCGTTTCCAGATAATTACACAATAACAGAGCCACATGTTAAAAATACGTTAAAATGCAAGATATTCAGTTTCATTGCGAGTGACGTTATCTGATATAGATCGGTCTCTCTCCGTAGAGCAGCTGACCGTCTGACGAAAATCGGACAATGCACGAACACCGTAGTTGAGACGCGAGCCTCAGGGGTTACCGAAAAATTGTACTATAGAACTGAATCACCAAGTCCGAGAAATGTACCCGTGAGCAAGAGACAGACGACTTTATCACTTCGCGATAGACCCCCCCCCCCCCATCAATTGGCACCATGCCGAATGAGTAAGATTTAGGCACCCCTTCCCTTCTTTTTCCTCTCTCTCTCACTCTCTCTCTCTCCCTCTCTCTCTCTCTCTCTCTCTCTCTCTCTCTCTCTCTCTCTCTCTCTCTCTCTCTTTCTTTCTCTCTCGCTCTCTGTGTTATAAGGTTTACATACTTTTCTTTGTGCGATGCGAAACTTGCTCTATCTATTGTGTTTTAAAAATGAAGGAATGCGAATCGTCTTGGTTTTAACAGTAGATACTCCGATCAGAGCTTTGCGATGTACTCTTGGACTAACATGAGTGAAGTAGAGACTCGCAATTGTATAGTATACAGCCTACATATGAGTTATCAAGGATGACAAATATCCACTGTGTGGTAACCCGAATGATCTGAAATGAAGGTCATGGATGGAACGAGCAGTATATATCATCGGACATGTGACCCTAATCAAGCAGATCTACAAGGGCAACTTATGGACCGACAGCAGCACACACAAAAGCTGCTTCCACCAGGTAATCAGCAAATTTTGCAGAAAATGTAGAGAGGTGTGGAAAGCTTTAGTGTATTTGAAACAAGAACTAATCGATGAATATGTTGGGAAAGATGAAGCAATGGTTTACTCTGGTGGTTCTGTGCACGGCAGTGCGAAATCTGTGTGAGGTTTCTGTGCTTAAGTAACGAGGAATTTTGTAGCTGAGCACTCAGCAAAATGGAACTTGCAGGTCTACTAACACAAGTATGAGAATGCAGGTAGGGGCAGTCATGGCAGTATTTATGTGGACAGCGGGTAAGAAAGTTACTAGAGCAAGTATAGTCTCTGATTCTTAATCTGTAGTAGATACAGTTCTAAACTGTCATTAGTATGAGAGAAACTAAGCATTGACACTTCTCCTTTGCATCGACTTACGTGGATATACTGTCCGAATCATGGCGAAGAGTGCGAAGTAACGACAGAAAAAAAATATTAGCGACTAGATACCAAGCGAGATTTATTAGCGAATAAATAAAGAACGAGACGATTTATTGGCCATCAGATAAGGAACTAGAAGATTTATCAGCGACTATTTAACCACCATACGTATTAGCGAATTGATAACGAGCGAGAAGATTTATTAGCGAATAGATAACGAAAGAGACGATTTATTTGAGACTAGATAACCCACGAGAAGATTTAATGGCAACAAGAGCGTCAGTAGTTGGGAATTTCTGACTGGATAAGGCAAACGTTACAAAGACTACCGTATTATACGGACTATAATACGCTACGGACTATAAGACGCACCTTAATTTTTAAGCAATTTAAAAACAAAATAACATTATATTAATTTCGAGTATAAGACGCACCAGAATTTTGGAGGCAATTTTTTGAAGAAAAAAGTGCGTCTTATACTCCGTAAAATACGGTATCTGTGCTAGGAATGCCAGTTATAGCAAACAACAACATGATATATACTTAAATAACATTACTCATAATAACAGCAAAACAGGGGGAAAAAATATCTTATACATTGCAGGCAAGAATATTATTATAGTGATATTCCAACTTTCGTGGCAATAATATAGAAAACATTGCGATCAACTACATATGCAAAAAATGAGAAAATAAAGTTATCATGGAAGTGACAAATATCCGGACAGACGAAATGAAAGCTCACAGACGTAAACGGTGTTTGAAATCAGTGGAATAGTAACTATGAAATAAAATCCACAGATATTTCTAGACAGCTTAAGAATCATCTCTTAACGAGGTATAATAACTCATACATACGATATGCATATTTAAAATCACTTTACCTGATTCTCCTGAAGAAGATCTAGTGAAGGATTCTAAGTCATGTCTATATTTGGACATTGCTATCAGCTGGTTTTAGAAGCCTAGTCAAACTGACATCTATCGTACACCTGCCAGACTATTTAGTAAGCTCATGCTCGACAATACTTATCCAGTTGTCACAAGGTTGCCAACCCACTTACCATTCATGAAAGTACAATTTATGCCGTTCCAACAACACGGTTGACCACACGTGTTTGGAACAGTTAACTGCCTCCAGTGAGGTTTTGTGGTAATCGTGTTAAGACAATAATAGAAGGCCGTAACGCATCTTGCCCCTTCAGACATCAGAGCGCTTCACTATGTTGCACATGAGTGCGAACACACTTGTCGACAGACCACGAATGTTTTTGCGTATCCTTTTACAGGACTTAGCTGTCAACACCAGTATCTTTCAGCTGTATGTTGATCTCTTGGCAAGATTACGCTCAGTAGTTTGCCATTGCTTTCTGAGCGGCCGGCTCAGTATCCCGCAAGTCACGAGCGGGGGTCGAACCGCCTCAGCTCTCGCTCCGCTGCGAGACTCTGCGTGATAAACGGGATTACAGAGAGAAAGTGTTGTAACCCCACAGCCAGAGAGACCGGCACAGACCACGAAATGAATCCCAATATCCCGATTCTGAAAATCGAGGATCCCAACAGGTCAGTGCTAAAAATAACAATGCGGTTTGTTCGCGGTAAATTAAAAATGAAGTACCAAATACTCTAGTTAGCCTTTGTGGTCAAGGAAAAAGCATTTGATAGAGTACATAGCAATAAGCTGTGGGAAATCCTTAAAAGATATGGAGTAAGTGCACATAAACAAAATTATGTAGAAGTGTATACAACAGCAGTGAATGTACGGTTAGAAAAAATAATAACGGAGGACACATAGAACCTTCACCATTAAGTTCCGGAACACGACAATAGTTGTCCTGTCCCTCCTCTTGTTCATAACCTATAGAGATAGCATATTAAAATAATCCAGCTAAACAGAGGTCATAACAGCACCGCATGACGAAAGAAAAAAAAAACACAGAAAAAGAACCAACGGCGAATAACACAATTAAAGAACTCCTATTTACAGATGATCAAGCACTAATAGCAAAATCAAAAACAGAACTACAAGTCCACATAAATAGCCTAAACGAATTGTATAAGGAGAATACCATGAACATTAGCATCAATAAAACCGAGGTAATGATTATAACAAAAAACAAAACAAAACACAAACAACGATTCATCTAAAAGAACATCTTCTAAGAGAAGAACACTCACTGTAACAAGAACAGAGAAAATCATAAGTTAAGAAATCATGACTAAAGTGGGGGTTATAGCAGCGCATAATTTCATCAGAAAACAGCAAGTTAAATGGTTTGGCCATATAATTAAGCTATCAACTAACAGTATACCACAACAAGCAATGATGTGCATAATAAACGGCCCCAGAAGTAAAGGCGCATCATGTAAACGTTGGACAGAAGTAATAAGAGAATCCACGGGAATAATGACATATAAAGCCCATAAATGGGTACTTTCCCTCTGCTGATATATATAGGAATATATGGAATGTTAGAACAATGAATGCAGATGGAACATTACAAAACATCAAACAAGAAATGGAGAGAGAAGATTAACATATTAGGAATATCGGAAACGAGATGGAAAGGGGCAGGGATAAGGACAGAAGAGTATTGTAAGATTATTTACTCTGGGGGAAAAGAACAGCAAAGAGGTGTAGCCATTATATTAGATAAACAAACATCAAATTCTGTCAAAGGATATCGGGCTGTGTCAGACAGAGTTCTATTAGTAAAATTAAACGGAAGACCTTTTAAAATAAATGTCATTCAAGTATATGCCCCAACAAGTGAATGCAGTGAAGAAAGTATAGAGGAATTTTATAATGACATGGAGTCTGCTCTGAAGAACTGTAAAAATAAATCAGAAATAAATATCATAATGGGTGTTTTCAACGCAATAATAGAAAAGCAAGGCGATGGATGCAGTGTAGGCAACCATGGTTTGGGAGAGAGAAATGAAAGAGGATACAGACTTGTAAATGGGCAAAAGAACAAGAAATGGTTGTAGGAAACACCTGGTTTAAACAGCATCCTAGAAGATTATGGACATGGGGGAGTCCAGACAGCAGGCTTAAAAACCAGATAGATTACATCCTGATTAGCAGAAGGTTTCCAAATGCGTTAACAGTCGTAAAAACAGTTCCAAATGCAGACTGTTACAGTGATCACAGATTAATTACAGGCACATTGAGGGTAAAGTTAAGAAAAGTCAAGTCTACAGCAGGAAACCCTAAATATGGCTTGTGCAAATTGAAAACTGACAAAGAAATACAAGATAATTTTAACATAGAAGTAAAGAACCAATTTTGATTTATTGTCTGATCTAGAGATCCTATTTCAAGATTTAGATGACCAATGGGAAATGCTGAAGAATTCAGTCAGTTGTGCAGCAGAAAAAATTATTCCGAAATTAAAGAAAGTGGGCCGTAAGACATGGATGACTAAAGAAATTTTACAACTAATGGAAACAAGAAGACAGAACAAAAATAATCCTGCCAAATATGAAGAAATTCACAGAAAAGTCAGAACCTTATGTAAGGAGGCAAAAGAAACATGGCTTGAGAAAAATTGCAGAGAAATTGAAACCCAATACAACAGCAAAAATGCGAAACTAATGCACAAAAGAATTCAGGAGTTTACTAATTAAAGAACACTACATCAGTGTCGCTTATTTTCCCGGGAGGAAAGTGGAATCAACAAGCACATCTTCAAGCGTATTATCTTTTGGGATTATTGACTGACTTCTGTCTACACTCCTCCCTTCTGTCTTCCCTTCCATATATCTATTCCTTTCTCTCTCTCTATTATTCCCTCAACACATACTCCGACAACAGTTCCTTTCAACGATTAATAAAATATTTATTAATAAAAACTATGTCTGGTGTATGTATGGGCTGTGTAAGCGTAGTTGACAATGTATTCTATTGTTGGTGCAAGAATGAACTCGTAATATCTAGCAGCGATATCACATCTCGCCCAATCACTCTGCCAAACCACCGGACATCACATAAAACAGGAAAGGTCTCACCCTGGATGCTCCGTATGCTTGAGTCTGATGGTAAATCCGTTATTGAACGAAACAAAACTGTTCACCACTGGATCACCGTAACGTAATAATATTCCAGTAAGTCTATGACTTCGCCCGAGTCTGTTTATGAAATTAATTATCCAACACCGGAAAAACCACATCACCACAGTTCTGCATATTGTCTCTAATGAGTAGCAATGTTTTTACTTGTCTATTGTTTCTTTACTATGCATACTATGCATACAAGACGTATGTAGTTTTATTTTGCTTTGCTTTCTGCAAACATATCTTTCTTTTTCCATTATTACTTTGGGTATCTGTATCTTCTTTTCTTCTATTTCAAAGTTCCTTTAAAAGTATAGTTTATGTCGTATTTGACCCTGTCTAAGTTATTCCTTGGTTTATTGAGGTATTTGCTCTCCCCACAAATGAAATGCCTTGAGTTTATCAATAAAGCTTTTTCCTGTATACAAGACGTATGTGTCTATCTTCTCTGATATATCCGGATGGGAGTTTGAACCTGTGAGAAGTATAACATATCAAGTGATAAGCGTCTGCCACTTAATACTACTTATGCAAGTGTCCTTTTCCAGCCGTAATGACAAGGCTTCCGAAGTAAACACCAACATAAGACATATGAATTCACCAAAGTCTAAACTATACACTAATAGAAAGCAATGGTAAACGCTATGCACACACATCTATTTCCTTATGCTAAAACTATTACCCTAAGGTTTTAATACCTTATATATTCACTTATCCTCCCGGAATCGAAATTAATAATTAAACACATCGGCACTAATATCTCATTGCTTTAAACAATATGGGACTATAATTTCTTTCCCACACCTGGGAGTAATAGATATCTCTGTCCAGTTTGGAACACACACTAATCAAGAAACCCCACTTTCTACTATTTATATTGGGCCTCCCGTTCTTCCGTGATTGTTTGATGTCCATACATCAACAGTCGCATCTTGACGTATCCTGTACATCACAAGGCGGTGAAATCACGGAGTGATTAGTTGCTCGTTTCATCTGTTGTTACGCTGTTCCCTGAGTTCCCCGTACGCGAATACTTCAAAGCATCCTAACTCGTTGACCGGTTTCTCCGTTCATTTTTCCCCAACATGATATCCCCGGGTCCCCGTGTCCGTACGATCCGATCGTCAAGCAATGAACTCTGCGAACACCTGCATCCTATTTTTATATTCGTAGGTCAAGGATCTTTTATTCGTCCTCATCTCAGAATGAAGTACACACTTGTTAACCCTCCTCCTACATTGTATTTTGATATGTAAGTTATCAAGGAATCACTAAACTATCATCATTCTGTGACAATCAGCAGGCTGCCTAAAGACAAAAGATTTAAGAGTCATAATAGAAAAAGATCAGATTTTACATGTATGGTCAGATTACGTGAAAACTCTTTATGACGATAACAGAGACGAACAGTATGATGTTCAAAATAATAATGAAAGAACAGCAATTTTGAAGATGGAAGTTAAGAATGCTCCTAACCATATGAAATATGGCAATACTCCTGGTTCAGACAGCGTCACAACAGAACTGATTAATGCTTTAGAAGAATAAGGAATAGATAAAGTTACCATTCTGCTTAATACAATATATGATACTGGAAATATACCTCATGAATTGTGTAATTCTGTATTTATTGCAATCCCAAAGAAATCAGTAGCCTTGGAATGTGATCAACATCGAACAATTAGTATAATGAGTCACATCACGAAGATTTTGCTAAGAATTATCATGCAAAGAGTTAGGAGGAAAATACAACCTGAAATAGGAGAAGAACAATGTGGATTTGTAGAAGGCAAGGGTACAGTAAATACTGTGTATATATTTAGAACCGTATTCGAACGTTCTATAGAAGTAAACAAAGATCGACACCTTTGCTTTATTGATTACACAAAGGCATTCGATAAAGTTAGACATTTTGACATAATAAGGATGTTGATTATTTGGTTGTTTCGGGATTTGAAATTTAAATATTGAGCACAACCCACTACTGGCAACACTAATCGTATTCTGGTATGAACCTAAGGCCTATCCACGTCAATATGGAAGCGCTATACTTGAGTTTCGCTCTCGTTTGAGCTCGTCAGTAGTGCATATCCCTGACCGGATCCGGAAACAAGCCCCGGATCACTGGCATGTGAAGCGGGTGTGTAACCATGCGGCACACGCAGGACACGCCAAATTATCATAACATAATATTACAACGTCACCCATCGTAGGCTATGCTCAAGATTGCCCAATCGCCGAGACTGACGTTCGTCAATCGATGTGGACTCGAACGATCAGGATTTCTCACTGGCAAGGAACACCAGGCTTCCTAAAATCCAATGAGTAATAATCAAATTGATTATTTGGTTGTTTCGGGATTTGAAATTTAAATATTGAGCGCAACCCACTACTGCCAACACTGATCGTATTCTGGTATGAACCTAAGACCTATCCACGTCAACATGGAAGCACTATACTTGAGTTTTGCTCTCGTTTGAGCTCGTCAGTAGTGCATATCCCTGACCGGATCCGGAAACAAGCCCCGGATCACTGGCATGTGAAGCGGGTGTGTATACACGCGGCACACGCTGAACACGCCAAATTATCATAACAGAATATTACTACGTCACCCATCGTAGGCTATGCTCAAGATTTCCCAATCGCCGCGACTGACGTCAGTCAATCTGTTATGATAATTTGGCGTGTCCAGCGTGTGCCGCATGGTTACACACCCGCTTCACATGCCAGTGATCCGGGGCTTGTTTCCGGATCCGGTCAGGGATATGCACTATTGACGAGCTCAAACGAGAGCGAAACTCAAGTATAGTGCTTCCATATTGACGTGGATAGGCCTTAGGTTCATACCAGAATACGATCAGTGTTGCCAGTAGTGGGTTGTGCTCAATATTTAAATGTCAACTCCCGAAACAACCAAATAATAAATTTGATTATTGCTCACTGAATTTTAGGAGGCCTGGTGTTCCTTGCCAGTGAGAAGTCCTGATCGTTCGGGTCCACATCGATTGACGGACGTCAGTCGCGGCGATTGGGCAATCTTGAGCATAGCCTACGATGGGTGACGTTGTAATATTCTGTTATGATAATTTGGAGTGTCCAGCGTGTGCCGCATGGTTACACACCCGCTTCACATGCCAGTGATCCGGGGCTTGTTTCCGGATCCGGTCAGGGATATGTACTACTGACGAGCTCAACCGAGAGCGAAACTCAAGTATAGTGCTTCCATATTGACGTGGATAGGCCTTAGGTTCATACCAGAATACGATCAGTGTTGCCAGTAGTGGGTTGTGCTCAATATTTATAATAAGGATGCTTGAAGATCTTCAAATTGATGGAAAAGACCTTAGACTTGTAAGAAACATATATTGGAAACAACAAGCTGCGATAAGAGTTGATAATGAAGTAGGCCAATATCTGCCTATTAAAAGAGGTGCGAGACAGGGATGTGTAATGTCTCCAGAACTGTTTTCCCTGTACAGTGAAAGTATTTTCAGAAATATTGAAGATATGGAAGGAATCAACATTGGGGAACGATGCATCAATAACATTAGATATGCAGAGGATACAGTCTTTATTGCAGACAATGAACAGGACCTGCAACATTTAGTAGATGCGGTTGTTACACACAGTGAACAATTAGGGCTAGAATTAAATTGTAAAAAGCCACAGATTGTTGTCGTCACTAGGAAGAACGAAATACCACAATGCAATATACAAGTAAATGGGAATATTCTTCAACAAGTGAATAGGTACAATTATCTAGGAACAGTAATAACATCTGATGGGGGATGAATTGAAGAGATTAGATCAAGAATCGCCATGGCAAAAGCAGCCTTTAGCAAGATGAAAAACATATTGACCAATAAAAATATGTCAATTGAAACGAGAAAAAGAGTGTTGGGGTGCTACATAGAACCTGTACTTTTATATGGATGTGAAGCTTGGACAATGAGCAGTCAAGCTGAAACACATCTGATGGCTGTAGAAATGTGGTTTCTGAGGAAAATGCAAAGAATACCATGGACAGCCAGGAAGACGAATGAACAAGTCCTTCAAGAAACAAATGAAGATCGTAAACTAATTAGAGACATTAGACGTAGACAGCCACAATTTTTTGGGCATGTTATGAGAAGAAATGATTTGGAGAACTTGGTGACAACTGGTAAGATCGAAGGGAAAATACCAAGGGGAAGACCGAGAAGCAAATACCTGGATAGCTTGGCCTCGTGGCATGGTCGAGACAATAACACGGAGCTGATCTACGACTCTGGTTATCGAGTGAGATGGCAAAACATGACCGCCCACGCTTATCGGTATAGCTCATGATGGATGGATATATATATATATATATATATATATATATATATATATATATATATATAGAGAGAGAGAGAGAGAGAGAGAGAGAGAGAGAGAGAGAGAGAGAGAGAGACAGAGACAGAGATAGAGACAGAGACAGACAGGCAGACTGACAGACAGACAGACAGACAAAGTCAAACAGGCAGAATGGTAAATACAATCTGGTGTTATCAACATATCCTAAGAAATAAAGTATAAAAAATAATTATCTACAGCTCCTTGGAAGTAAAGTATAAAAATAACCATGATGCTTTGGCCAGCAAACACGTCTTCAAATTGTCTTAACTGGCACATTGAATGACGTGCAGACAGGGCATAAAGTTAACTTGGCCGATTGAAAGAATTCATTTGCCCAAAAATAGACTGTTTTGTTCAAGGGAGGTTAATTCCTATGAGCTTTTCAGACAAAGGTCTTAGAATTGGTTGTGTCCAAGATAAAACAGAGGGACATCATAAAATTCTAATTTTAAATGCTGATGTGTCTGGGTCTTTGTGGACATGTCAAAAAGGACAACTAGGGCATGGGTGGTAAACAGGCATAGTCACTTCTCTTAACATGGTAGTGGGTAACTTTGACATGGTAGTGGGTGACTTTGACATGCTAGTGGGGGACATGGTAGTGGGTGACATGGTAGTGGGTGACATGGTAGTGGGTGACATGGTAGTGGGTGACATGGTAGTGGGTGACATGGTAGTGGGTGACATAGTAGTGGGTGACATAGTAGTGGGTGACATAGTAGTGGGTGACATAGTAGTGGGTGCCAAGGTAGTGGGTGACATGGTAGTGGGTGACTTTGACATGCTAGTGGGGGACATGGTAGTGGGTGACATGGTAGTGGGTGACATAGTAGTGGGTGACATAGTAGTGGGTGACATTGTAGTGGGTGACTTTGACATGCTAGTGGGGGACATGGTAGTGGGTGACATAGTAGTGGGTACATGGTAGTGGGGGACATGGTAGTGGGTGACATGGTAGTGGGTGACATGGTAGTGGGTGACATAGTAGTGGGTGACATATTAGTGAATGACATGGTAGTGGGTGACATAGTAGTGGGTGACATAGTAGTGGGTGACATGGTAGTGGGTGACATAGTAGTGGGTGACATGGTAGTGATTGACATAGTTGTGGGTGACATGGTAGTGGGTGACATGGTAGTGGGTGACATGGTAGTGGGTGACATAGTAGTGGGTGACATGGTAGTGGGTGACATAGTAGTGGGTGACATGGTAGTGGGTGACATGGTAGTGGGTGACATGGTAGTGGGTGACATGGTAGTGGGTGACATGGTAGTGGGGAACATGGTATTGGGTGACATGGTAGTGGGTGACATGGTAGTGGGTGACATAGTAGTGGGTGACATGGTAATGGGTGACATAGTAGTGGGTGACATAGTAGTGAGTGACATGGTAGTTGGTGACATAGTAGTGGGTGACATGGTAGTGAGTGACATGGTAGTGGGTGACATAGTAGTGGGTGACATGGTAGTGGGTGACATGGTAGTGAGTGACATGGTAGTGGGTGACATAGTAGTGGGTGACATGGTAGTGGGTGACATGGTAGTGGGTGACATAGTAGTGGGTGACATGGTAGTGGGTGACATAGTAGTGGGTGACATGGTAGTGGGTGACATAGTAGTGAGTGACATGGTAGTGGGTGACATGGTAGTGGGTGACATGGTAGTGGGTGACATGGTAGTGGGTGACATAGTAGTAGGTGACATGGTAGTGGGTGACATAGTAGTGGGTGACATGGTAGTGGGTGACATGGTAGTGGGTGACATGGTAGTGGGTGACATGGTAGTGAGTGACATGGTAGTGGGTGACATAGTAGTGGGTGACATGGTAGTGGGTGACATGGTAGTGGGTGACATGGTAGTGGGTGACATGGTAGTGGGTGACATGGTAGTGGGTGACATAGTAGTGGGTGACATGGTAGTGGGTGACATGGTAGTGGGTGACATGGTAGTGGGTGACATAGTAGTGGGTGACATAGTAGTGGGTGACATAGTAGTGGGTGACATGGTAGTTTTGACATGGTAGTGGGTGACATTGTAGTGGGTGACATGGTAGTGGGTGACATGGTAGTGGGTGACATAGTAGTGGGTGACATAGTAGTGGGTGACATGGTAGTGGGTGACATGGTAGTGGGGGACATGGTAGTGGGTGACATGGTAGTGGGTGACATGGTAGTGGGTGACATAGTAGTGGGTGACATAGTAGTGGGTGACATGGTAATGGGTGACATAGTAGTGGGTGACATGGTAGTGGGTGACATGGTAGTGGGTGACATGGTAGTGGGTGACATAGTAGTGGGTGACATGGTAGTGGGTGACATGGTAGTGGGTGACATGGTAGTGGGTGACATGGTAGTGGGTGACATGGTAGTGAGTGACATGGTAGTGGGTGACATAGTAGTGGGTGACATGGTAGGCGGTGACATGGTAGTGGGTGACTTTGACATGCTAGTGGGGGACATGGTAGTAGGTTACATGGTAGTGGGTGACATGGTAGTGGGTGACATTGTAGTGGGTGACATAGTAGTGGGTGACATAGTAGTGGGTGACATGGTAGTGGGTGACATAGTAGTGGGTGACATGGTAGTGGGTGACATGGTAGTGGGTGACATAGTAGTGGGTGACATGGTAGTGGGTGACATGGTATTGGGTGACATGGTAGTGGGTGACATGGTAGTGGGTGACATAGTAGTGGGTGACATAGTAGTGGGTGACATAGTAGGGGGTGACATGGTAGTGGGTGACTTTGACATGCTAGTGGAGGACATGGTAGTGGGTGACATGGTAGTGGGTGACATGGTAGTGGGTGACATGGTAGTGGGTGACATGGTAGTGGGTGACATGGTAGTGGGTGACATGGTAGTGGGTGACATAGTAGTGGGTGCCAAGGTAGTGGGTGACATGGTAGTGGGTGACATAGTAGTGGGTGACATAGTAGTGGGTGACATGGTAGTGGGTGACATGGTAGTGGGTGACATGGTAGTGAGTGACATGGTAGTGGGTGACATAGTAGTGGGTGACATGGTAGTCGGTGACATGGTAGTGGGTGACATGTTAGTGGGTGACATGGTAGTGGGTGCCAAGGTGGTGGGTGCCAAGATGGTGGGTGACATGGTAGTGGGTGACATAGTAGTGAGTGACATGGTAGTGGGTGACATGGTAGTGGGTGACATTGTAGTGGGTGACATGGTAGTGGGTGACATAGTAAAGGGTGACATGGTAGTGGGTGACATGGTAGTGGGTGACATAGTAGTGGGTGACATGGTAGTGGGTGACATGGTAGTGGGTGACATGGTAGTGGCTGACATGGTAGTGGGCGACATGGTAGTGGGTGACATGGTAGTGAGTGACATAGTAGTGGGTGACATGGTAGTGGGTGCCAACTTAGTGGGTGACATGGTAGTGGGTGACATGGTAGTGGGTGGCATGGTAGTGGGTGACATGGTAGTGGGTGACATGGTAGTGGGTGACATGGTAGTGATGCCAAGGTAGTGGGTGCCATTGTAGTGGGTGACCTGGTAGTGGGTGACATGGTAGTGGGTGGCATGGTAGTTTTGTGACATGGTAGTGGGTGACATGGTAGTGGGTGACATGGTAGTGGGTGCCAAGGTAGTGGGTGCCATTGTAGTGGGTGACCTGGTAGTGGGTGACATGTAGTGGGTGACATGGTAGTTGGTGACATTGTAGTGGGTGCCAAGGTAGTGGGTGACCTGGTAGTGGGTGACATGGTAGTGGGTGAAATTGTAGTGGGTGACATGGTAGTGTCTGACAGTGTAGTGGGTGACATTGTAGTGGGTGACCTGGTAGTGGGTGACATGGTAGTGGGTGACATGTAGTGGGTGACATGGTAGTGGGTGACATGGTAGTGGGTGCCAAGGTAGTGGGTGACCTGGTAGTGGGTGACATGGTAGTGGGTGACATGATAGTGGGTGACATTGTAGTGGGTGCCAAGGTAGTGGCTGACATTGTAGTGTGTGACCTGGTAGTGGGTGACATTGTAGTGGGTGACAAGGTAGTGGGTGACATAGTAGTGGGTGACATGGTAGCTGGTGACAAGGTAGTTTATTACATTGTTGTGGGTGACCTTTTAGTGGGTGACATGGCAGTGGGTGACATTGTTGTGGGTGACCTGGTAGTGGGTGACATGGCAGTGGGTGCCAAGGTAGTGGATGACAAGGTAGTGGGTGCCATTGTAGTGGGTGACCTGGTAGTGGGTGACATGGTAGTGGGTGACATGGTAGTGGGTGACATTGTAGTGGGTGACATAGTAGTGGGTGACATGGTAGTGGGTGACATGGTAGTGGGTGACAAGGTAGTGGGTGACATAATAGTGGGTGACATGGTAGCTGGTGACATGGTAGTGGGTGACATAGTAGTGGGTGACATGGTAGTGGGTGACATGGTATTGGGTGACATTGTTGTGGGTGACCTGGTAGTGGGTGACATGGCAGTGGGTGACATCGTAGTGTGTGACATGGTAGTGGGTGACATGGTAGTGGGTGACATGGTAGTGGGTGACATGGTAGTGGGTGACATGGTAGTGGGTGACATCGTAGCGTGTGACATAGTAGTGGGTGACATGGTAGTGGGTGATGTTTTAGTGGGTGACAAGGTAGTGGTTGACTTGGTAGTGAGTGACATAGTAGTGGGTGACATTATAGTGGGTGACATGCTTGTGGGTGACATGGTATGGGCGACATGGTATTGGGTGACATGGTAGTGGAAGACTTGGTATTGAGTGACATGCTTGTGGGTGACATGGTAGTGGGTGACATGGTAGTGGGTGACATGGTAGTGGGTTACATCGTAGCGTGTGACATGGTAGTGGAAGACTTGGTATTGAGTGATATGGCAGTGGGTGATGTTTTAGTCGGTGACAAGGTAGTGGTTGACTTGGTATTGAGTGACATGGTAGTGGGTGACATGGTAGTGGGTGACATGGTAGTGGGTGACATGGTAGTGGGTGACATGGTAGTGGGTAATATGGTAGTGGGTGATGTTTCAGTGGGTTAAAAGGTAGTGGTTGACTTGGTAGTGAGTGACATAGTAGTAGGTGACATGGTAGTGGGTGACATGCTTGTGGGTGACATGGTAGTGGGTGACATAGTAGTTGGTGACATGGTAGTGGGTGATATGGTAGTGGGTGACATGCTTGTGGGTGACATGGTAGTGGGTGACATAGTAGTGGGTGACATGGTAGTGGATGATATGGCAGTGGGTGACATGCTTGTGGGTGACATGGTAGTGGGTGATGTTTTAGTGGGTGACAAGGTTGTGGTTGACTTGGTAGTGAGTGACATGATAGTGGGTGACATGATAGTGGGTGACATGTTAGTGGGTGACAGGGTAGTGGGTGACATGTCAGTGGATGTCATGTTAGTAGGTGACAATATAGTGTTTGACATGGTTGTATGTGACATGTTAGTGTGATATGGTAGTGGGTGACATGGTACTGGGTGCCATGATAGTGGGTGACATTGTATTGGGTATCATATAATGGACTGATGTCCCAAGCCTCACGATAGATGGTAGAAGCGTCAACAGAGAGAACAAACTGAAGTATCTGGGAATCACATTTGACACGAGCCTGTCCTTCAAGGACCATGTGGAGTCGGTTGTGACAAGATCTCAAAAGGGACAAAGTCGGTTGTGACAAGATCTCAATGCACTTAAAACTATGGCAGCAATGGACACAGAGCAGAGAATGCTTTTCACACTATACCAGCACTTGATCCTCTCAGTGATTGATTATGGACTAGGACTGCTCACTATCTCAAAGTGTCACTTGGTGAAATTAGAGCGCATACAGAACGAAGCTATGCGGGCCAATTTGGGATGCATCAGAGACACCCCAGTAGTGTGTACGCCTTACATTCTTGGTTTGCTGACTGTTGCTGGTAGGCTCAAGGTGATGCAGGCGAAGGCATACCTCATAGTAGCTGCAGACACAGATCACCCGTTGCACGAGGCGCGAGACGAAGTTAAGGGTCAGAGACTGATAAGAGAGAAATCATGGATGGCTCAGGCGGAGGATACGATCAGACAGGTGTGCATCTTGGAGAACATTAAGCGAGGAGAGGAGTGGGTCAGAGTGCCAGCGGAGCAGTCAGACTTGTGCAAAGTTATAATCACATTGAGCCGGGAGTGCAGGGAGTGGCCAGCAGGGGCCACGAAAGTGGAAATCCAGCAACTAATTCAGGATAATGCTCGCCCGGGCGATGTGATTATATATACATATGGTTCGGTGTTGAGAGGCAGGAGAAGTGCCTGGTTTTTTTTTTAGCAAAAGCTAATGGTCGCCGTTTGGTGCAGGAGAGCCTGGCATATGATACCCCAACATCTAGCTTAAGAATGGAGGTGGTCGGTGCAGCATTCCGCTGAATGGAGAATACGATACACACATACACATCGTGATTGTAACTGACTCAGAAAGCATGCTGAGTAGGGTCAGGACAGGCAAATTTCGTGCAGAGTGGTCTGCTTCGTTTCGGAAGTCATGGGTGACAAGCATCGTCTGGATCTTTTCTCCGCGGCATGCTGGTGTGCTGGGGAATTAACAGGCGGACAGATTGGCTGGCTCTGCAAAACTTGGTGGAGTATTGATGCATGATAAGGCAGACGTGGTTGCGGCCTTGTTGGAGCACGTGTACACCTCGGAGCAGCAAATGGATCACCATGGTCTGGCAACAATGCGACAGCGAGGGGTGACGAGGGGATCTGGCAGACGATCGACGCTCAGAGGGAAGGCGAGACGGACATATAATTAGATTGCTACTGGTACTATTGGTGTTGGAACTCTTCGCTGGCTGCTGGGGATGAGGACGGAGCGCTTATAGGAATGCCCCGAATGCTGTGATGCCGGTTCCTCAATCAATCAATCAATCATAAAATGGATGACATGGTAGTGGGTAGCATTTAGTGGATGACGTGGTATTGGTATCATTTACGGGATGACATGGTATTGGGTATCATTTAGTGGATAACACGGTTTTGGGTATCATTTATTGGATGATATGGTATTGTGTATCATTTAGTGGATGACATGGTATTGGGTATCATTTAGTGTATGACATGGTATTGAATAACATTTAGTGGATGACATGGTATCGGGTATCATTTTGTTAATGACATGGTATTGTGTATCGTTTAGTGGATGGCATGGTATTGGGCATTATTTAGTGGATGACATGGTATTGGGTATCATTTAATGGATGTCATGATATTTGGTATCATTTAGTGAGTGACATGGTATTGGGTATCATTTAGTGGATGATATGATTTTGGGTATTATTTAGTGGGTGACATGGTATTGTGTATCATTTTGTGGATGACATGATATTGGGTATTATGTAGGAGATGACATGGTATTGGGTATCATTTAGTGGATGACATGGTATTGGGTATCATTTAGTGGATGACATGGTATTGGGTATCATTTAGTGGATGACATGGTATTGGGTATCATTTAGTGGATGACATGATAGTGGTTGACATGGTAAATATCAAACCTGCCGCCTGTACTTTCCAGGAAATTTCTCCTTACCTTTGTAACGTCGAATGGTGATCACAGATAGCTGACAATAAATCCCCTGCCTTGAAGAGGCTTTAAACTCATGATCACCGGACTTCCAGGCAAGCGTGCTAGCCACTGCTCTACCTCGGATCCCGTGGTCATCTGGTGGCAGACCTTTATCGTTATGATCAAATACCATTTGAGTGTTGCTGGGTTAACGGTACGCCGCTCGACTGCTTCCTCTTCGCCTTCTGTCCTTTATCCTCTATTATAGCATGTTCTCGTTACCATCTCGCGCAAAGCCGTCCTAGCTTGTACGATGTCTGGTAACTATTTCCTCTTCATATTATCTATCTCTGTAATTCTCTTCTCTGTGTGGTATTTGTTCTCTCTCTCTCTCTCTCTCTCTCTCTCTCTCTCTCTCTCTCTCTCTCTCTCTCTCTCTCTCTCTCTCTCTCTGTTTCATTTACTCTGTGGGATTTAGTGGAAGGACTTTCTAGTTACACTTGTATTATGTTTTCCCAATGTGTCTTTGCCAGCGCCCGCGTCTTTCCTTCACCTCTTCGTTGGCTGGAATCTGTCTAGTTCTCTCTCTAAGCTCGGCATGGGTAATCCCGTCTGACTATTTTAGCACTGCCATTCCCCCCTCCCCCACCCCCGTCTGACCTGCCAGGATATTTGCTTGTACCCTGTTGAGGAGGATGGCTCAACGCCGGAGTTATATTTTCAAAGCACCACTCTCATAAAAGGCGCTTCTCAAATTTGCAAGTCGCTCCTCCTCCTCCTCCGCCGCCGTCTCCTCCTCCTCCTCCTCCTCCTCCTCCTCCTCCTCCTCCTCCTCCTCCTCCTCCTCCTCCTCGTATTTATTTTGCTTCATGAATTCCAAACAAATGCCGTTCACGCTATACTGTTCTCGGGTATTCTTAATGTACCCTATCCATGGCGGTGGGGGGGGGGGGTTTCTTTCAGAGGTACTGTAATCATCCCCGGTTGATTTTCTAGGCAACTTTACGTTCTGCAGTTTGCCATTGCTTTCTAATTTAGCAGTCAATTGACCTGTGTAGAGAATGAACCCACTAACCCGTCATCAGCGCTCATGAAGTTTCATAGTGAACTTTCTTAACCTTTCGGCCACGCTGATCTCTAAATTCCTAATCCGCTCCGATGCGAATTGAACCTATATCCACGGGGTGGCAGGCGAGAGTCAAGACGCCACTTAGCTACAGTGGCTTTCTTAGAAAATAACAACATTTAAAGAGGCGACTCGTCTACTGGTCGATTCAATTGTTTACATATTCAGTTTCAGATATCTCTGTTATAACCTGTCACATAACATTTCTTTATAAATCAGTTATACTGGTTTGCTATAAAATATCTGCCAATTAACATTTATTCGCCAGGATAGACGTTCACTGGTTCCACAAACATGGCATCTGCCAGATGATAGTCTTCGTTACCTACGTCTGCGGCTTCCTATCTGTTTGGATGGTAGTCATGGTAACACTGGAAAACTATGTCAGGATATGCCATCCTCATCAGGTGCACACCTGGTGCACACCAGGGAAGGCTAAGGTGGTGTTGATGGTGCTTGGATTAACGGCTGTCTTTTGCTACAACTTCCCGCTGTGGACAACTTACAGTGACACGACACAGAACAAGAGTATATGCTCTCTAAATCCAGGTAAGCCGGTATTCTGTATTGTGACGTTCACGCTTGTAGATTATTTTCCATTATTTGCTTGCATTTGTGTTATAAATGTGTTGTTGCTTGTGTTGTCAAATCCTTCTTTTCTGGCCATGCATTCATTTACAAAGAATTAAGGACTGTCGATTACTTGGTTACAGCTTGGTAGGTAAGCATTCTGATGATGCCTATGAGCATCATTATTCGATTGCACATCATTTACTTAGTCACTTCCTGCAATATAATCTAGAGACCTCATGGCACATTGTAGGAGTTTTAATTAGAAAGACGATCCACACGTATCACGGTTCCGTGGTTTATAGCTAAATGCCATTTTAAAACAGATTTCTTTACTATAGCACTAATTAGTTGTTGTTTGTTTTGTTTTTATATGCTGGTGTACGTTGTTTTAATCGCAACATCTATATTATCTCTTGTTGCTATGCAATGAGAAACTACTGAACGCAAACTTGTCCAGGAATCACAAACAGCCAAAAAATGCTAGAGTTGATTGCTACGTCCTGTAAAGGATATGCAACAAACTAACTTTGTTCCATTTTCCAATTGACCGTTTCTGTGATTTATTTAAGTCCTTGGTTCGAACTTCACATCTGCGGAGAGACTTATCACAGTGTGTCACCAGATCATGACTGAGCACAGCCCACACAAACTGGCTGGGATTATGAGTAGCTGTAATATTTCCTAGCGGGTGCGTTAGCGCGGTCGCTAGGGAGCTCCGCTGATGTCATAAGTGCAGTAGGACAAAAGTTCGACACCTGCGTTCATTGTCCGCTAAATGAGGGGAAGACTGGGGACCCATTCTCCGTGCATTCAGTCCTACAAAATATGATTGTCTTATCCCATTACAGACACATAACAGGTTACTGCTTGAAGACTTGCTGTTTGTCAGTGTTTTGTAATATCGAGATGATAAGAACGATCGCTCTGAAATTTCCGGTGCGCTGATGACTGGGCAATGGGATAATTCCCTAAACAAGTCAGTTAGACTTCAACGTTGACATCTCGTTCAGAAATCATTGGCGAACTCCTGAACGTACGATTGCTTTGAAAATCAACATTTCGTTGCTCGCAGACTCCTTCAAAGGACATAAAACATAGACAAATTAAATTACTCAAGAAGTCAATAGAATCCAGTATCGTAAGACATTACTTCGGGTTTCACTGTGAGCGTTCATAAGCAATCAAAAGCAATACACAGACTAACTCAGCACGTATACGTTATCTCATTATATTCCTGTGATAATCTCAGACTGAATCTCATATCCTGGAGATATGCCACAGGGTGCTCCCCCTGAACAGGATTTTAAACATGCCCCAAACAACTGCTAGCTAGAGCCGTTTGGGGAAAACAAAACGGTGCCACGCATACGTTGACCAAAACTAATTACTGATTTCAAAAGAGATATAAGCTTAAAGGTCTTAGTGCGAAGGAGGAGGAAGAAGATGAAGTGGAAGAAGAGCACTAGAAGAGGAAGAGGAAGAAGACCGAGAAAAACGAGAACATGCAGGATAGGAAAAACAAGAATAAGAACAAAAACAAGAAAAAGATAAAGAATATGATAATAAAGAAGAAGAAAAACAAAGAGAAGAACAAGAATAAGTAAAAGGAATAGCAACAAGAACAAAGAGAACAATAGGAGGAGAAGAGGAATCAAGAGGGGGATAAAGAATAAAAAGGAGGAGGAGGAGGAGATGGAAGAGGAAGTACACAATCAAGAAGAAGAAGAAGGAGAAGAAACCATAAATTTCCCGATGTAATCGGCTTAAAAACACAGCCGTGTTCGATTTTCGCAACTCCGCATTGCGCTGGGTTTTAACGTATTGGTATGGGAGCCGGTCGTTAAGAAAGCACTGGCAAACTACTGAACGTAAACTTGCCAAGAGATCACAACAGCAGTAAAATGCCGGTGTTTACAGCGATGTCCTGTAAAGCAGTGCTTCCCAAACTTTTCACTTTCGCGGAACGACATAAAATTTTCCTTTTGCACCAGGGACCGGTGCAGTTTAAAACAAATTGTCTCCTTGTAATCATGAATTGTATATGACCTCAATATACATTTTAATATAAATATAAAATTTAACGGATTTGTGGGTGTTGTCCCGGTGCGCTAAATACTGCTCCATAATAGTATTGGATGACGGTGATTTATTTAATGGTGGTCCCATTTTCATGAGTAAAAATTTTGTTGTAGAGATTTCCAAATCAAAAATGTTTTCAAATGTCAAAACTACATTTAGGTCTTCTTGTAAAGGTGTATATACTCGTATACACGGACAGTTATGATGACCAATATAAAATAAAAATTAAATATATCCTGGAAAACGATACCAAATCATATTTTAAACAAGCTGACTAAATTACAGTATGTTGTAATAAAAATGATTTAATGATCAGCTGCTAACAGTAACTATTTAATGCGAGGAGTGGGCCTGATTATTATTTACAAGCTTATCAAATCGTGGCACGACTGTAAACAGCGTTATCCGCAAAGGAGAACAAATTTCATATTGTTTCTGCATTTTGTCTTAATAATGCTCATTGACAAAAAAAAAGTTTCGCAGTGGTACATCGACGGAAATAGAAGGAGAACTTTAAAGGCGATTAAAGTAAGTTCAGGATGTTCTGCTTCGACATGTATCCAAAAAGAGGCTAGTGATGTCTTGGTTTCGAAAAAAATCTTCAATCCTTCGTCAGACTTCAGATCCAGCAGTTAATCTTGTAAAGTGACATTCAAATCAGCTGTTGATGCTATGAATGGATTTCGAATCCATCCAGTCCCTATTCGTGGATCATCTTCGCGTGGAAAGTAAAACTCGAATTGTTCAGTCAAATTGCTCAAGTGTTCACTGATAACATTTCGTAGAGATGAAATATCCAGCACTTCATCTGGTCAATGATAGTTGATGCTAGGTTGTGAAACATAGCAAAACTATCTCCTGACACTCGACTCTTCCAAGCCACTGGCTTTTGTTTATGACCTTAAATTTGCTAATCAGCTATAATGTCTTCCGTCACTCGATGGATTAAATATCAATGCTCCTTCTTTATTGAATCACCCCAATGGTTAGTTATTGTTGTACAGTTGGTGAGCGAGCAGTGGCTATACAAAACATGAGCCACAACACGTAAGACAGCCACAATGCGATAATACATGTAGCGTTGACGTCTATGAAGGCAACGAGATGGGCCACAGGTAGTAAGAAGACGGACACCGTAGTCCGTGTTGCTTCAACCTTTATATTGAGATTACAAGAAATTATGCATCGCTGTGTTCTCTTTTAAATATACCTGGGGACATTTTGCGATGAAACATGTATGTACATTGATATACTAGCTTTCGGATTTGTGATTGTACAGCGTTTAGTGGTTGAACAGTTACTTCATTTGCTGGTTCTGGTAACTATCCAAGCCGTTAAAGCCCTAGCTACTCTCTCTCTCTCTCTCTCTCTCTCTCTCTCTCTCTCTCTCTCTCTCTCTCTCTCTCTCTCTCTCCTTTTTCCCATTACTACACTGCTCACTCTGTTCCTACGTTTGCCTACATCCCATATCATCCTTCTAAGGTCAACCTTTGTCTGATCTAACTGCTATCTTAAATACCCCAAGGATAGAATATTGTATATGAGATCTGACACTTCTAGAATGTTCCAGATTAACAATGCGCTCTGGAAATTGCTTTTTGTTCTGACAATGTTGACAGGAGGATGATCAGGAATCAAAGTTTAGTTGCCTAGCTAGATTGTTACTAGCTAAGCGTGATAAAGAGTTTGACCTCGTGTACTCTCCTACCAAATTTTTGATGTTTGTTATTAGCCCATCGATCTGACCTAAGATTTCTATTAGTTCTCATTTGTCTCATGTGCGTGAATTATGAAATATGTTTACCAAGGAGACATGTGATTAGTAAGGATCATCCTCATCACATTCCAATGAGGAGCATGAGTGCTCCGATCTCTTCCTCTACATCTTCACCAGCGGATCTCCATTGATCATATGCTTGCTTGCTTGTGTTCGTTGACTTGAGCTCCAATGCGAAGTCCTGTATGTCGGATGAAGGCATCCTGTTGTCCAACATCAGTGTGATGTCATACAGGACCTGAGGTTTGCGTGAGTATCCATTGTCCCATGTCTGGCTTATCTGTGTGCAGACTGGTGGTTCCTCGCCGTACAGGCAGACACTCTCCGACTTCGGAGGAATCCTACTGACTTTAGCCAGGACCCCGAAGGGACCTGTTGCCCAGGACGCTCGACGAGGACGCGACAATAGGTCTTGGCCAGTATATAACCCGGCCCTGGTGCCTTGGAAACACCTCTGCGTCCGATTGATCATATAAGCTCTGTGTTCGTTAATCAACTGTCTTGCGCTCGTGATACAATGTTAATGTCTGATGGCTCCCCGCTTCACTCCCATCTCCTTCACTGTCGACGACGAAGCAGATTCCCGGGGATTCTTAACGTCGTCTGTATGTCCAGTATCTTTAGTGCGCTGATGATGTCTGATGCATCCAGTGCCTCCCACCTCGATCACCGTCATGTCAGCCAACCGATGGGCTCGCTCGTTGCCTGTCACGCAGAGTGCCCAGTCCATTAATAACAGTAACGTTTGCTAATTGTGATGTGCTCAACGTGTCGAGCCACTTAATATGAAGCCACTCTGGACCTTCTTAAGCATTCTCATTGAAGTGCTCAGTATGAATGCACGCGTGCGGATACTTTTGCGTGGTGAATCAATTCAGGACATTGGCTACAGCTAGTGTTTCCATCGTAAGGTTGCTTTTTTGTAATGACAAAAACACAATTTTCTTCTTCGAGAACTTTGCAGCTTGAAGACACGTATCTACGCTGGCATGCCAGAAGGTGGTCAAGAGTTTGAATTCTCTCCCAGATCAATCCCGCCTAAAATAGACAACATGGAATGTCCTGGGGAGCAAAGGCGGCTGGATCGATATTGAACACATCACCCCTCGAGTATCGCTTCGTCTATAAAATATGTGTGAATATGCCCCATTGATATTTTTGTTTTTAAATTATGGAGCCAACGTATTCAGTTCGTGATGTTCAATTTCAATATGTTGTTGGCATGTTGTTTTGTCTGACGACTTTGTTTCCTTTGTAAGTTCAGAAGAGATAATTTATGCGAACTCACGATGATAACGATGACAGAGGAAGCATGAGTAGTAGTTAATTGCATGTCCTTTACGCGACGTCGCAATCCACCGCACCATATATTGGCTGTTTGTAATTTTATAGCCAATATTAATTTCAGTAGTTTGTCATTGTTTTATGAACGGCAGACGCTCATTCCAAATTGAAAATAACGCAAAGCAATTATCTCCAATATTGCCTGCGGTTAATTTATAGCCCAGTATGTCGAGATTGTTAAACTACGCTTAAGCCACAAAAGACAACAAGAGGTTACGAAAAGCATTATACGAAAATCTTGTATTGCTAATTGTTATGTATACACTAAGCATGTTTTTTTTTGTGCATATCCTTACAGGACATCGCTGTCAACACCAGTATCTTTCATCTGTATGTTGATTTCTTGGCAAGATTACGCTCAGTAGTTTGCCATTGCTTTCTGAGCGGCCGGCTCACATACCCCGTAAGTTACCGATGCGATTCGAACCACTGCTGATTCTCACCGTCATCACGTTACCGACGAGAGTATACGAGATTACGGAGAAAAGTCATAATCTCTAAGCACGAAGCCGGCACTAAACATGTAAAGTATATTTATATAGTCACTTTCCTTCACATAAATACTGCATCATCTACATGAACTGTTAAAAAATTGCAATTTTCATACTATTTAAGTAGTTTGAGAATGTTTTACGTTTTACTGCAGATTCGTTATAATGTTTCGATGATTTGATATTCGAAATAATGTTAAGTTAAAGTTAGTTGCGTGACATTCCCTTTTCAAAACAATGTCCTCAACCCCATCAGTTATTGTCTGTGTTTTTCTCGGCCATTGGTTTCTGAACTGCCAACCACATGTGAAAATCAAGGAAAATTGTCTGCTAGTAAATAATGTAAACAAGCTGAACAGTGCATAAATGCCTTTCAGTATACATGTATTTCCTTTTTCCTAGTGACGAACATAATATAATGCGTCTTCTTACAATTTAATTCTAACCGTAGTTGCTCACTGTGTGCAACAATCGCATCTACTAAATGTTGCAGATCCTGCTCATTGTCTGCAATCAATACTGTATTATCCGCAAATATTTTGTTATTGATGTTATGTCCCCACATGGTGATCCCTTTCATATCGTCTACATTTCTGAAAATATCTTCAGAAGGGGCTACAAAAACAGTTCGGCAGCAGAAGCGAGAATATATAAGCAATATAATCAAAGATATGGAAACGAATCCAGAAAGTGTTTGTAAAGAACTGAAATCAATGAAACGAGGGCACCAACACAATACATATGGTTTAAAAAGACAAAAATGGGAATACGATAAATACCAATGAAGAAATGTGTAACGCATGGAAAGAATACTTTATTGAATTACTAAATTGTGAAGCTCCAAGTAACACTTTCCCACAGAAAACGGTTCTAACGTGTGAACCACAAATTGAAGAACCTGTGTTTGAAGAAATCCTATATGTATTAACACAACTTAAAAACAATAAGGCAACTAGGGCTGATGGAATTGTTACTGAATTTATAAAGGCAGGCGGCCATGAATTACATCTAAAGCTATACGAACTAATAATAAAAATCTGGAAGACAGAAAAATTACCCCATGACTGGAAAGAGTCATTATTGATACCTGTCTTTAAGAAAGGAGACAAATTCCAATGTGAAAATTAGAGAGGAATATCACTACTTTCCACAAGCTATAAGATACTATCCGCATTGTCATTTCTGTCATTTACTGCCAATATAGTACCTTGCGGTGTATGGCAGAGGGGTCTTTGAGTCTGAGGAATTAAGACCGCCTGGCTAGTGCAGTCGCCGCGAACTGTGCAGGTTAGGATTTTCTTTTTGCCCCCGACAGAAATAAATACCACACCTTACCGAGGGATCGAACCCGGGTTTCCCGAAGGAGAGTCTGGCGTTCTAGCCACTCGGCCAGCCGCTCCTCTATCCGCGTTATTACTAAATAGACTAAAACCATATTCTGAAGACATATTAGGTGACTACCAGGCGGGTTTCAGACAAAACAGATCAACGATAGATCAGATATTTATCTTAGCCGAGAAAAAATTGGGAATATAAAAGCGATCCCCATAACATTTTTGTGGATTTTAAAAATGCTTATGATAGTGTCCATAGGAATAGTCTATGTAATGCTATGCAGAAATTTCTACAACAAAGGAAGTTAATCAACATGACCAGACTATGCATTGAAGATGCTTATAATATAGTAACATATAAAGGCAGGAAATCAGACCCTTTCCAAATAACATCCGGCTTGAAACGGGTGATGCACTATCGCCGCTTATTTTCAATCTGGCTCTAGATGCTTGCTTGCTTGCTTGTGTTCGTTGGATTGAGCTCCAGCGCGAAGTCCTGTATGTCGGATGAAGGCATCCTGTTGTCCATCATCAGTGTGATGTCATACAGGACCTGAGGTTTGCGTGAGTATCCATTGTCCCGTGTCAGACTTATTGGTGTGCAGACTGGTGGTTCCTTGCCGTACAGGCAGACACTCTCCGACTTCGGAGGAATCGGCGATCCTACTGACTTTAGCCAGGACCCCGAAGGGACCTTACGCCCAGGACGCTCGACGAAGACGCGTCAATAGGTCTTGGCCAGTATATTATAACAGAGTATTTGTCTCTGTTAAGGGAATGTAAGTCGGCGTGCAAAGGAAAAAGGGTCGAAACTTCAGTGCACGCGGGAGCACTCCGGGAAAATGTAAATTATTAGGGATGCTCACGCGTTGACGTAAGAATAGCAACGGGGTTAGTGATTAGCCAGCAGTCTTAGAGCGAGGTCACATTTAAGTCACCATCAAGTATTGTTGAGATATCTGGACCTCTGTTATTTGTCTACGATATTTATAAGAGTCTGTAAACCTGAAGCAACTACAATTAAATGTTATACATCAGGAGACTGCTGGAGTTATGTTATTTCTGACTTCACCAATTCGCTACACTGTCACAATATAACCCGGACCTGGTGCCTTTGAAACACCTCTGCGTCCCAATCTGGCTCTAGAGAAAGTTGTAAGGATGGTAAAGGAGGAATGTGCTATTGGATGAACATCCAGACTGCTTGGTTATGCAGATGATATAGATATTATAGGGGAACATGAACAAAAGGCATTGGAAATATTGACTCACTTAAAGGAAAAAGCTCAATAAATGGGGCTAGTTATCAACCAAGATAAGACAGAATATATGGCAATTTCAAGAGAAGGAACGGCTAAAAACTCCGGCCACATACAAATAGATAATATGACAATAAAAAGGACGGAAACATACAAATACCTGGGTACAATCTTCAACTGCTCCAACATAATAAGGGAAGAAATATAAGCTAGAATCAACTCTGGAAATATGATACACTATGCACAACAACATCTGCTATAATCAAATGCGCTGTCTCGTAACACCAAAATCACAATATACAAAACACTGATTAGACCAGTTGTGCTGTATGGTTCTGAAACCTAGAGTACAACTAAAGGAGACGAAGCCTTGTTACAAACCTTTGAGTACAAAGTCTTAAGACGCATCTTTGGGCCCAATAGGGATAAACAAAGTGGAGAGTGGAAAAGAAGAAGCAACAAAGTCATTTATGATCTGTTTAAGTCCCCGCTAATCACTGGTATCATGAAGGCTAATAGACTGCAATAGCCGGGGCATATAGACAGAATGGAAGGTAATAGGGAAACAAAACTCGCTTACACTCAGGAAATAAATGACCGTAGACCCCGAGGTAGACCAAGAAGACGATAGAGAGATAATATATTAGGGACGTTCATTTGAAACCCGTTCCAATGGCGTTATTACAAAAGCATGAAAGAAACATTAACAGATGTTTTAGAATTAAAGAAAGCATTCATTTTGAATGAATTATGCATCATGGGTTGGTCAGTAGGGTCGCCGTAGTCATTAAGGCAAGCATCCCATTGATTAGGTAGGCGGCGAATACCGTCCGCAAAAAAGGATTAGGGTTGCTCACTGAACCAAGTGTTTACCGCGTTCATTACGTCTGCTCATCTCATCTAATCTCATCATGTTCCTCTTGTACCTTGCGGTGTCGAGGTGAAGTATAAACAGCGGGAGAGTGCCCGCTTATGTGCTTCATGTATTGATATTCCCATGGACGCGGTTATTCCCTGCGCCCATCGTTTACGTCTGCATCTGTGTGAAATCGTTGCCCCTTGAGAGCTTTTGTTAGAGGTCAGAACAAATAAAAATCACATGGTTACAAATGAGGACTATAGGCTGGATGTTGCAGAATTTCCCACTTCTTCCTTGTTAATGCTTCCTGTACAATCTTTGCGACATGCGGACGAGGATTATCGTGCAACAAAATCACACCGCGAGAAAGCATGCCGGGTGATTTATTCTTGATGGCTTTTTGCAGCTTGTCTAGTGTTTCCAAGTAGTCGGTAGAGTTGGTGTTGATGTGAGGTTCTTTAACTGATTCAGTGCCAAACAAAAAGTGGGTTTGGTCCAAGCAGAAATTTATCGCAGAAAATGGGAAGTAGGGGTGTACCATAATAATGATCTAAAACTGTTAAAATAGTAGCAAATATATTGTATTATACATCAAATTAAAGGACATTGCACAAGGAACACGTTGGTATTGTTACTGTTGCTATAGGTTAGAAATATAATAATATTAGTAATTATTAGATGTTGGGAAAAAAAAGAACACAGGGGTGACAATTACGTGAAATCTCCACTTACCAAGGCGTTACTGCTCCAACGCTGTTTATAATGCAACGAAACTTACTGAATTATGATAACTACACCACTTTGCTACGCCAATATCAATAGAACGGCTCCCTAACACCAATAAAACACAATAAAAACATCATATTTTGAAGCGTATCATTGCCACATAAAATGAAAATATAAGAAAATAACGAGACAGGTTTTGACCGTTTTCTACAATATGTACACTATTTTTTATTTAGTTATAATTATTATTCTTTTAAATTTAATTATTTAAATACTCCTTAAAAACTTTGTGATGTGCAAAGCAAACTTTAGGAGCACAAGTGTGGCCCATTAGCTAATTCGACATAATGACAAACTTTAACGGTTAGTGGCCAACCGACTAAGTTAGCCGGTTAGTTGTGTTGTCATTTATAAATAATTAATTTTAACCGAACAACCACATTTAAAATATGCTATCAGTTTAGAATCGTTCACAAAGTCTTTTAAATCAGAATAACTACAATCTAACATTGTTTAAAACTTTTATCTAATGTAAATATGGACGAAAATCAAAAATTAGAAGAGTAACTAAAACTTTAACACAACTTAAACTTCACTAAATTTAGCCATTTTCGGTGTCTCGTGGCCTGTGTGTAAATGAAAAACCTTCGTTTCAGGGCATTAAAATTAAGGAATGCACGCAAACGAACCAAACAAACGAATTGCCAAGATCTTGTCAATGAAGTGGAGAAGGGGCGCCAAAGTTGAGACTTTTTCTGAACCGTGTGGAGGTTGGCATTGATTCAGTTAAAGTGGGCCAAAAATACCCCTTCATGGTCAAAAATTGCGATCAGCATAACTTTACCAGCGGAAACCTGTAACTTGAATTTTTTGGCTTTTGGTGATCCAGCATGCTTCCATTGCATGCTCTCTCTTTTGCTGCTTGGCTCAAAGTGGTGGCACCATGATTTATCGCCTGCCACTATGCGGAAGAGAAATGCATCACCCTCCACTCTGTAACGCAGCAAGTGGTTCAAACACCATCCCATGTGCTCCTCTTTTTGGTGGTCGGTCAACATCCGTGGTACCCAGTGTGAACACACCTTCCGATATTGCAGTTTCTAACGAACGACCTTTTGAATTGTCCCAATTGACACATAAAATTCTTTCGCTGTCGAATGTATGCTTCGACAACTGTTCATCTGTACTGCTGCATCAATTTTGGCGATGTTTTTTTTCAATTGCAACAATATGCGCTTGACCCGGCCGTCGAAGATCTGCGTGAACTGACGTCCTTTCCGAAACATTCGTGCCCAGTCTGTCACTGTTGTCTTCGACACACATTTGTTACCGTACGCTGCCTGCATTCTTCGATGAATGTCCACTGGTCGACACCCTTCAAATGAAAGAAACTGAATCACCGCTTTTTGAGCTTCTTTGGACGGATTTTGGATCAACCTGGCCATTTTCTCAACGGTCAGAAACAGAACCTATGCATTATGGGACGATAAGCACTTGCTCTTGTATTCATTGGACAGTACTTATTACAAGACTATGACATGATCATGTTCAACGTACGAAATTACGCGCGGTATGGCACGAACGAATTTCAAATGAACGCCCCTTATACAAACAGACCTACAAGCACTTGGAATCAGCGACTGGCAAGAGAAGGTCAACCGAGAGACGAATGGAGATGGCTTGTATCTGCAGCAAAGAACCTCAATGGCTCGGAATGCTGAAGAAGAAGAAGAAGAAGAAGAAGAAGAAGAAGAAGAAGAAGAAGAAGAAGAAGAAGAAGAAGAAGAAGAAGAAGAAGAAGAAGAAGAAGAAGAAGAAGAATGTTATAAGATTAGCAACATGCGGTCCTATTCATCATCATCTTCTTCCTCTTGTGTTTTTCTTTCCTTTCTCCTTTTTACTTCACTTTCTCTTCTCCTTTTTCTTATCCTTCCACATTACCTCTTTCACCACTTCTTCTTGCTTCTCCTTTTCCCTCCTCTTCTTCTGTGTTTTCTTCTTTTTTTCCCTTCTTCTTCTGTCTTCTTTCCCTTTTCCTTTCACATCACTTGCCCTTCTCCTTCTTATTCTCTTTCCACATTGCCACTACAACGAATCCTCTCCATTCTCGTCCTCCTTCTTCCTCTCCTCTTTCGTGCCTTCAACTTTTCATTTTTTCTCTAATTCTAAAGCTCCTCTTTCACCATCTCCTCCTCTTCTTCGTCTTGTGTTTTTCTTTCCCTTCTCCTTTCACTTTCCTTGCTCTTCTCCTTTTCTTTCCACATTACTTCTTTCAACGCTTCTTCCTCCTTCTCCTTTTCTTCCATTTCTTTTTCTTCCTCTTCTTCTAATTCTTCCTATTTTTCTTCTTCTTCTTCCGTCGTCTTCATTCCTTTCTCCTTTTACTTCGCTTGCTCTTCTCCTTTTTTATTATCTTTCCACATTCCTCTTCAACCACTCATCCCCCAGCCACTCCTATCCTCCTTCCTCTTCTTTTTCGTGCGTTCTACTTTTCATTTGTCTTCTCAATCTATAGCTCCTCTTTCATCATCTCTCCCTCCTCCTCATTACCTATTTTTCTTCTTCTTCTTCTTCTTCTTCTTCTTCTTCTTCTTCTTCTTCTTCTTCTTCTTCTTCTTCTTCTTCTTCTTCTTCTTCTTCTTCTTCTTCTTCTTATCCTAACCTCATCTTCCGCTCTTTCTCCTTCTTTTTTGTTCCTTCTGCGTTGTCGTATGCGTCCTGCTCTATCAGTTTATCCCTCAAGGTTAGTGTGTATTTATCTTTTTGTTAAATTTAAAACTGATGGGATTCTAATTTTGGGCGACTATTACGTCGTCAAATTGTACAACATTGTCGAGATAATATAGAAATGATGTGAAGACGCCCATGCCACTGGTAATGATTGTACTAATGCATCGTAGTATTTTTTGGAGGCACAAAACCTCGATGTGAGTCATTACAGAGATGATTGCCAGATGAATATAAGTCTCTAAGAGAAATGTCAACATATCCTATATTGTCTGTCTGTCTATCTATCCACCTATCTGTCCATCCATCCGTCTGTCCGTCAGTTATCCTGCCTATCTTTTGTCTGTCCGTCGTTCCATCTGTCTGTCTCTCTCCCTGCCTATCTGTCTGACAATCTATATATCTATCTGTGCGTCCTCTGTATGTCGGCCTGTCTGCCCATATCATCGTTATCATCATGTGACCTGCCAGATGGCGTAGGCGTTCATATCTCTCCTCAGATCTCGGTCTTTAGTGTTCTGGATCAACGTTGATAATGATATTCCCCCTTGCCACCATCTCAGTCCATCCAGCATAATTTTTCTTGGTCTGGCTCTGGCTCTTTTCCCATTGATCTTTCAAGTCGTCACGATGTTCTCTAATGCCTCTCTTCTCATCGCCTTATATTATTGTTATATATAATGTTGTAGTTTTAATATACTCTTTTGGGCTATCTGTCTTTGTTGCTCTTTTAGTACAAGGAATTCGTAACATTCGTCTCCGGAACAACGTCTCTTGTGCTTCCAAGTTATTTCTTATTTGTTCATTTACGTTCCGAGATTCATTGCCATACAGCAAATCATGTTTTACGAGGTCGAGTCAATAAGTAAATCACACAGTTCTGTGGGATGGCATGTGAATGTAGTTGGTGTTTTCTACAGGTGCCATTAGATGACAGTAACATCGAACTTTATATTCCCGTTCGTCAGGTGGCGCTAGGTGTCTCATCTGCATGCGCAGCGCAAAAACAAAATGGCGACTGTACTTACGGAGTCTACAACCAACGAGCAACGTGCTGTTGTGCATTTTGTGTGGGAAAAAAGGACTGCCTGCAAACTACATTCATAAGGAAATGCTTTCTGTTTATACTGACAAATGTTTGTCCCGTAAAGCGGTACATAGCTGGGTAGGAAAATGTTCTCAAGGACGCTCTAAAATTGTTGATGAAATCCGATCTGGTCGTCCTTTTGAAATTGCGACAGAAGCATCCGTACAGCGGGTGGAGGAGATAATTAGAGATGGCAGGCGAGTAACGATAGACTCTGTCGCATCTGCAATAGGATACTTACTTGGTTCAGCATACAACATAATGCATGATCGATTGACATTTATGAAAGTGTGCTCAAGGTGGGTACCTTGACAATTGAAGGAGGAACACAAAATGAACCTTTTTGGCCTGCCCTATCATCATCTCTGTCGATACGAAGATGAAGGAGAAGACATGCTGAACAGGTTTGTTACTAGGGACCAATCATGGGTGCATCACTATCATTCCGAATCAAAGCGTGCTTCATTGCAATGGAAACATCCTTCTTCGCGTAGTTTCCAAAAATTCAAGGTTACGCCATCAGCAGGGAAGGTTATGCCCACAGTGTTCTGGGATTGTCAAGGAGTTCTTTTAACAAATTTCAAGGAGAAAGGTGACAATGTGATTTCTGAATCGTATTGTGAAGTTCTGTCGATGCTTCATGATGCAATTCGAAGAAAACGTTCAGGACTGCTGACTAGACTAGTGTTGCTTCTTGATGACAATGCCAGACCACATACGGCTCGATTAACTCAAGAGAAAATTAACCAACTAAGGTGGGAAGTTCTGGAATATCCACCTTACAGCCCCGACTTAGCCCCTAGCGATTTCCACCTTTTTGGTCCACTGAAAACCCACCTTGGCATGTATCATTTCGCAAATGACGCCGAAGTTAAATGTGACGTGAAAACGTGGTGTAGAAAACGGAGCACGCAGTTCTATGCAGCCGGTTTCGGAGGACTGATAAAACAATGGGATAAGTGCATCAATGTTGGTGAAAATTATGCTGAGAAATAAAGGAACAATATATGTATAAAAATAAACTTGTTTCAAGTTGTTATCATATTTAGTAATTTTTCTACAGCCATGTGCGATGTACTTATTGACTTCCCGCGTATATATGTGGCGAGATTGGGGTGGGTTACTGACTCTTACCATTATACATCTCGAAGTGGTCCTGCTGTCTGTCCCCTTATATACTTTTAAAAAAACACCCAACGTTATTGTAGTTTCAACTACAAACTTGTACCACAATTTTATTGACGATGCTTATTTGCCCACTGCAGTCGGTTCTAGCTATGTCGGTCCGTAAGAACAGGACCTCTGGAGGGTCTTTTAGCCCAAAGACCATCGTCCATGTAGCCGGTTTGATCTGAAATTCGACGAGCTACTGGCATTGACTGGACTGTGGAGGACGCAGATGAAAATCGATTCCTAAGGTGACGCAACCGTATGAAGCAGTCTTGGCAGCAGTTGTGATTCTGGGTCTTGCACTGCGCGGCAGATCTGCGATTGAGCCAGTTTCTTGAAATCGGCTCCAAAGGCGACTAATAGTGCTTCTAACCACATTAAATTATCTGGCTACTACAATTTGTGACTGTCCAGCCTGTAAACGCCCAATGATGATGAGCCGTTGTTCTGTAGTGAGATGAGCCATATTTGCGCATTGATTTTTCAACTGAATTTATTCGAGAAGCGTCAATCTGTTATAGGTACTCAATAATATGGTCAGATCGTTTTGTGTTCAGTAAGTTTCACGGGATTATCATGAACCAGACACGAGTTATTGTGCGAAATGTTATTTTGACCTTGACCTCTTTCATGACCTCACGAATCATGAAGTGAGTACAATTCAGGTAACCACGAGAAGTTAATGACCAGATGGACACAGTCGATAGGTTGACTGTTGTCCAATCGGCGAATATCTTTTATAAAAGTAACACGAAAAATGTTGTGCCTTTTTTTGAACAGTAGCGTTTTCCTACCGCCCACTTCAGGACCATTGGCACTTGCTGATGAACCAAAGGAATTATCTCAAACAGTGTAGGTCATCATTGCCGAATGGATAAGAACATCTGGTGGGCTGATGCTGAGGTAGGGGGTTCAACCTCTACACCAGACAATTGGACTAAAATTTTGACCTATCCTCTTTGAATTGGGGACGCTAATTACAAGTACCTCTGAAGTCGGAGTGGGTTCGCTTGATGGCGAGGGACAATGTTATAGGCATAGCTAATCCACACGCAAAATTCATTCCAGCACTACTTGAAGTTGTGTGTATGGACTACTCTTGAGTTCAAAGCGAGTGAGTGTACAACAAAAATTAAAACAGTTACTAAAACTAACAAGACACAATGTAGTTAATTTACAAAACAAAGAAAATTTATTAGGTATCCCTTCTCTTCGAACTTACACTGAAAAGTTACAGTAAATGGCTGCCAATGGTGACTAGACCGGTTGGCATCTTCACCACTGAAACTGTTGACAGAGGTTTCAGATATGTCCGTGACAGTCAATGTTAAGGTCAGTATGAGACCTAATTCACCTGGAGATTGTAGATGTCCTCTCCACTAGTTGCTAGACTAGTGGTGGGTGGATAGTATCTCTTCAATGGGCGGGGTTGTATATCCCGGCAAATGAGGCTTCTTCCCAAGGATATCTTCGTGGTACTAACTCTTTATGGCTAAGCAGCTTTAGCTTACTGGAGCACTTCCATTATGGCTCTTCATTGCACCATCTAGGCAGACAAATGGGGATCCTGGAACAGGAATATAGGAGTACTCACTGTACAGACCAATGCCATAATAGTCAAATGGCATACATTTTTCTCTTCTGCTGACGATTTCTCAGGCCCTTTTGGAGCAGGCCCATATGTGAGGCTGTCCAAACAGACATCTTCACATTTAGACTGGACACAAGTGGTTCTTTGGTTTCCTAACCTTTATTGTAATTGTACATAGAGACATCAAGTCTGGGGTTTACGACAATCCCGACATTCTTATCCCTCCAACAGTAATGAGTGTGTGAGTGGTTTCGATAGTCATTATTCCATGTTGTTCGGTAGAGAAGATCGTATGTTAGGTTGGAGTGATTTCCCATAGTATTTGGATATGCTCATATATAGAACAGAGGATATGAGTGGAAGAATTATGTTAATTCAGTTTCTTCCGATCAGGAACACCTTATGGCTATTAATGTATCAAAGAAGATCTCTGTCACGCCCCCTACTGATGATCTTTTAAACATTCACGTCAGACTACCCAATGACGGTAGTTGAATTAAAGTTCGGAGTTAGACTAATCTCGTGGTAGGAGATAGGACTCAATGATTATTCTCCACTCAGTAAAAATATTCCAATAACATCAGAAAAAAACGATCAGTTTTATACAGATCTGCACGGCTTTCACTGCGGTATTATTGTTGACCATGTCACGGCCTTTCCCTCAGATTCTAGATTAAGGTTTCCCGCTCCTGAATACTGCGTTTCAGATTGAACCGTGGCCAAGATAGCTGACACGAATTGCTATCTGAATGGTTCTAAAGTACCTGATTTATCGATGAGACACAATATTGGGAAAGTGCGTCTTACCTTTAATTAAAAATTCATCACGCTAAATGGACTGGGCAATAGATCAACTCTCTAGCTGGTAGAGATAAGGTATATAATACTACGCAGTCCAATTCCCTAGTAGTTGTCTGGAGCGCTGGTGGCGTTATCACTTAACTATAAAGAGAGAAGAGACAAAACACATCCCTGTTGCAATCCTCTCGGTATTTATTCATAAATGCCCAATTTATTTTACCATTTTAATTGCTGCTACTAATTTCAAATAAATGTTCTTTATTATTCTGAGACAGTTTCCATAAATGAGATATCTTCCAACATTTAAATAAATTTATCATGTTTTACTTTATCATAGGTCTTAGTTGATTGATTGATTGATTGATTGATTGATTTAGGAACCGACATCACAACATTCGGGGCATTCCTATAAGCGCTCCGTCCCCATCCTCAGCAGCCAGCGAAGAGTTCCAACGCCAATAGTACCAGTAGCAATCTGATTATATGTCCGTCTCGCCTTTCCTTTGAGCGTGGAGCGTCGGCCAGATCGCCTCGTCACTCCTCACTGTCTCATTCTTGCCAGACCATGGTGATCCATTTACTCCTCCGAGGTGTACACGTGCTCCCACAAGGCCGCAACCACGTCTGCCTTGTCATGCATCAGTACTCCACCAAGTTGTGCAGAGCCAGCCAATCTGTACGCCTGTTCATTCCCCAGCACACCGGCATGCCCCAGAGAAAAGATCCAGGCGATGCTTGCCACCCGTGACCTCCAAAGCGAAGCAAGCCACTCTGCCCGAAGCTTGCCTGTCCTCGCCCTCCTCAGCATGCTTTCTGAGTCAGTTACAATCACGATGTGTGTGTGTGTGTGTGTGTGTGTGTGTGTGTGTGTGTGTGTCGTATTCTCCATCCAGCGGAAAGCTGCACTGACCGCCCCCACCTCCATTCTTAAGCTAGATGTTGTGGTATCATATGCCAGGCTCTCCTGCTCCAAACATCGACCATTAGCTTTTGCTAAGAACCCACAGGCACTTCTCCTACCTCTCAACACCGACCCATCTGTGTAGATAATCACATCACCTGAGCGAGCATTATCCTGAATTAGTTGCTGGATTTCCACTTCCGTGGCCCCTGCTGGCTACTCCCTGCACTCCCGGCTCAGTGTGATTATAACTCTGCACAAGTCTGACAGCTCCGCTGGCACTCTGACCCACTCCTCTCCTAGCCTAATGCTCTCCAAGATGCACACCTGTCTGATCGTATCCTCCGCCTCAGTCATTCATGATTTCCATCTTATCAAACAAAATATTTAAAAGATACCATGAAAGACATTGGAACGCAACAAGAAAGACCTCTGACAAGGTTTCATGTATCTCAATCTCGGCTGGATCTTCCTGCCATTAAAGGAAAGTATCGCAAACTATATAAACAATCCCTCAGAGAAGATATGGAGGAAGAGACCAATGGAGACTATCTGAAAACCTTATTGAGAATAATTAATAAGGTCGATTAATAAGGACTGATGAAGATGACAATAATACCCCAGCAACAGAACCGGATAAGAAAGATGAACTGGATGAAGATGAAAAACGTTTGTACCAGGCCATGCGCAAAGCTGGTACAGATGAAAACACAATTATCGGTATCATTGTTCAGAACTCCCATTCTGACAGACAGAATCTCAAGCAGGGGTACCAGAAACTGTATTATCAGGATCTGATCAAAGACTTGAAATCTGAGCTGAGGGAGGGGGGGGGGGGGGGGAAAGGGGGTATTCCGAACAAGCTCTCCTGGCCTTGCTGAACCAACCTACTGAGGCTGACGCTTATTGTCTGCATGAAACTGTCAATGATGCCAACACAGATGATTCCTTCCTGACTGGCTCTGTTTGCTCAAAGAACAAAACTGAGATTCGGAATGTCAAAGATATATATGTTTATATATATAAACAAGCATACAAGAACGATCTGGAACTGGACATTGTCACGACCACTATTGGAGATATCAGAGGGCTTTTACTGCAACTGGTCAGTGGTAGGAGAGAACAGAACCCAATGGATCAGGCTGCTATGAACATTTATTGCAACATCCCATGATGAATTAAATATGAAAGTCGTCTTGTCATATGTTCGTCCATCTACTGTTACACAAGCAGTCATTCTTTGAAACATGATCGTTGATATAGCAAACTGACCATTATACCAACTTCATGCAATATTCATCCACTGGATGCATGTCATAAGGAAACTTCTTAATTGGCATATTCTTGTCCCCAAGGATATTTTGTGTATGTGGATATATTAATTCCTCTATCATCAGTGATTACTACCACCGTAAAGTGTATGACATTAAGTTAATAATACATCGTGATAATCAAACCTGGTCATAGCAAACAAACAACCGCTGGTTCTCCAACGAGTAAATATGACCTCCATGTTTGAGGAATTTGTCTAGATTGAATTTCTAAATATCATTATCAATTAATGTCATGAGTGGCGGTCACTAATGTATCATCAGTAATGATGCATCTCTGTATGTCTAAAGTAGCATTTATATGACTTACATGTTCAGGCTGCGCTCAACATCTGTTCAGATTTCTGCTTTGTAATTTACCCAGGCATTGTCCTGTTGTTGTCTCAGCACTACAGAGTTCAACGTATGGAGTCAGCCAGATTACTGATGTCGTCACTGCTTTGTTTGGAGCTCAAGTATCTACCTGCGAGAGTTATTTTTCCGTTGTGTAGTAACTTTAACTATGTAGTGTATACTATTTGTTATATATTGTATGAAATTGGTTTTGTTCCCCGTATCCATGTATCTACTGTGTTTGACAGGAATGAAACGCTGGAACCTCTTGCCCCCCCCCCCCCCCCCTCCCCCTCCTGGCTCTCTGTATGACACTCTTGTCTAGGTTGATTCCGTGTTATACAACCAAAGATGACAGATGATCAAAGATGATCTACCCGGAATCACAGTTCGGATTAGACCCAACAGGTCCACAATCGATATTATGTTCTCACTCAGGCAGCTCCAGGAGAAGTGCAGAGAACAGAGGACGTCATTATATATTGCCTTCATCGACCTCACACAAGCATTTGACCTCGTGAGCAGAGACGGCCTTTATAAGATCATTGAGAAGATAGGATGTCCACCCATCCTGCTAAGTCTTGTGACATCATTTCTCGAAAACATGCGGGGACCATTGTATTCAATGGGGCAACATCCTAGTCAGTCAGCATCAGCAGTGGAGTAAAGCAGGGCTGCGTGCTTACTCCTACACTTTTTGATATCTTCTTTGTCATTCTCTTAATACAGGCACTTGGGACTGCCACTGAAGGCATATACCTCCATACAAGTTCTGATGGCAAACTCTTCAACCCATCAAGACTCAATTCAAAGACCAAAATAAAATCAAGATGCATAAGAGAACTACTTTTTGCAGAAGATGCAGCACTGACTACTCACGCAGCAGATCTGTAACGTCTCATAGATCGTTTTACAAACTGCAGAGTCTTTGGGCTCACCATCAGCCTAAATAAAACACAGGTGATGGAATAAGATTCTGGAGTGCTTCCATCAATCAAAATGTCTAATTACGAACTGAAGATTGTCCATGAGTTTGCGTATTTGGGGTCGATAATATAAGATAATCTTTCTTTTGAGACATAAATCGACAGACCCATTAGGAAGACAGCCACAACACTTTCCGGGCTAACTAACAGAGTCTGGGAGAACAATAAACTAACAGAGCGTACACAGGTTCAAGTATATAAAGCTTGTGTTGTTAGCACACTAAGGGTGTCTTGCATTTTTTTCGCTTTTGGGTCGTCGTCATTCACACTGCGAGCGCTAACAAGTCAAGTCGCCTTATTCTGTCAAGAAGCCTGATACGCGGGAAAATGTCACGTTGAAAGTCCAACAACAAGAAACACGCTGTAACCAACATGTGCAGCGTGGGAGCCGACAAAAAGAAGAACAACGTGGAGAGCCTACCTGCTAGCCTCATCAAAGAACCTGATACTACAGCTATTACTGAAGCTACCACGAGGGAGAAGATCGACAGCCCAACCTAGTCAAGAACCAAGACAGCAGAGAAGGAGGAGAAAGACACCAGAGTCGGAAACACCGACGCAAAAACAGTCCGATGGGTTGTCAAGCGGATCCAAGTGGAGCTGACAGATGAAGAAATCCTGTAGCAGCTACGAGAAGAGAATCTCCACATCCGATTCTTGAAGGCGGAGCGGCTCCTCACCTACTCCAAGATACCAACCACAACCTTGGCGGTGGTGACATCGGAGGGCAGCGAGATGCCGACCACAGTATCAATCAACAAGAGAATGCAGCAGCCAGAGAGATTCATCCCAAGAATCACTCAATGTTCCAGATGTCAGAGGGCCGGCCACAGCAGAGCAATATGTCGCAGTAAGACAGAAATCTGCCGTTACTGCGCCGATCACCACGCCTTCAAGGAGTGTCCGCTGGCCAAGCTGGACACGGACTTCCGAGCTCCTAACAACAGAAGAAAGTGCGCCAACTGCCTGGGCAAGCATGGAGCAAGATACTTGGGCTGTCCGTACCTGCAACGACACAGAGACGTCTTGAAGATAGCCATCACCACAAGGACACCATACAACGAAGCAATGCGGAGGTGCGAGACAGCCATGGGTTGCTCACAAGCGGAAAGAGCCCAACTGCAAAGCCAAATAGACGAGCTAAAGAAGCAAATCAAGCTACTCCTAGCACCGCCACAAACCAGCGACAATGAAAAACTGCTTGTTGAAATGAAGGAGATACAGAAAAACATCAAACAAGAGATGGAGCGCATGGCCGAGATGAAGAAGGAGAACGAAGAAATCCTACAAATGATCAAGACCGAAAGAGAATTGCATAGAGCTGAAATGGAACTCTTTCAAAACAAACCAACAGAAGCCACACAAGAACTCACAGAGAAACCGAAGATGAAAACCAAGAGACCGAGCCTGAACAGCAAGCTAAAGCCAGCAGCCCAACCACAACGCCCAAGAGGGAACCACTATCCCGTCGGATCTCTGAAGGAGGCACAGAATACCCAGTTAGCAAGGAGGAACTCAAGCGCGAGGAATTCAGAAGGCGCTGGGAAGAAAAAGAAAAGAAGAAGCCTAAGAAACTCCGGGGGAAACCGATGGAATACCCAGTCTTACACTACGACTGTGAGACCGACTTCGAGTACTATATAGATGACGGCAAAATCGTCCTATGGCTGACCACGGATGAAGAAAACTTAAGGCAGCAGATACTCAAACGCGACAGTGAAAACAGTCGCAAGGAGGAAAATGAAAACGTCAAAAGATCCTACAGAAAATACACAAAAAAAGGAGACAAAAAGACCAAATAAAAAGTCCTTATAAGGACTGCACCCAGCCAAGCCAGACGATCCAGGAGCCTGCACCAACAAAGAAAACCACAAGTGGAGACGAGCACAAAGGATAGCCGCCGACCGATCCCCCAGCTGACATCACAGATACAAACCAACATAACCAGTCCGAGATAGGACTCACAAGACAAGAATTAGGGTGAATAAACCCACAAAAACCACGGACCTCAACAATAACCGACGCTGAGGAAGAAGGTTGAACGAGGCCGAATTTGGAATTTTTGTTTTGAAAATTGGAAATGGAAAATGGAAATGGAGCACACTACTCTGTTGGTCTGAATCCTGGAACTTGTACTCACGACGGGAAAGAAAGTTGAATTCCTTGCAGATGCGATGTCTGAGACGCACCATGTGCATATCGTGGAAAGACCATATAACAAACAAACACGTGCTTGAAAGAGCGGCTATTACCACAGTGCACTTCCTCCTCAAGCAGAGACGCCTCCGGTGGCTGGGCCACGTGTCTAGAATGGAGGATGAACGTATTCCCAAAGATCTCCTATACGGAGAACTAGCCACAGGGAAGAGGCCGACCAGAAGACCCCAAATGTGATATAAGGATGTGTGTAAACAAGATATGAAAACCCTCCGCGTAGATCCAGACACGTGGGAGAGAGTTTCAACAGAAACATGCTCCTAAAGAAGAGAAGTACCAAACGGACTGGCGTTCTTTGAGCGCAGTCTGATCCAACAACTAAGGATAGGAAGCACATGCATAAAATACTGTCAGATACTGCGGTACCTGCCTCGTCTTACACTTGCGAAAACTGTGTCAGAGATTGTCACTCACGCACTGGACTATACAGTCACCAGCGGCGCTGTCTGAAGTCTCCCCAGCGGCACAACTCTATAGTCCTACAGGACTGAAAGAGGCTTACTAATAGTAGTCCATTTTGCTAGCTTTACATATGGTTATTATTAATTATGGTTTGTATTACATATGTTTAGTATCATCATAGTTAGAACTATATTTTGTTAGTATTAAATGTTGTTAGTATTCCATGTTCCTAGCATTACATACAAGTATAGTTAGTGTCATACATATTTAGTACACTATTTTGTTAGTAATACAAGACTAATACATGTTTTACTTGTATACCAGGGCACGCGAGTGTAAGAAGAAATTAACGAGCAGATAGGATTGTATTGGATTTGCTGTGGGCTTGCTGTGGGGAGCGGGTGAGCAATGGACCTGGCTAACATTCTGAGTTCACCCAAGGAAGCAGGACGAGTAAATGACTCAATGTTTGGATGTGATTCTGCAAAGTTAACCAAAATGCAATCACACCATGTCAAACAGAGTCAAGCTAGACAAGACTGACATGCTGGAAGCCAAAGATTAGTTAATCAACACAGAAATGATGTCAGTCGCTACGCGCGGATGAGATACCGCGGAGAGGATGTGAGCACTTATGGACTAATAATTGCAGTGAGGATTCTCTATTTACTAATTAACTGACTTGAAAAATTAGTAAAAACAGGCAAATTAGAGTAGAAAGGAGCAGAGGGACATAAAGACATAAGTATGTAGATGACTTGGCCAGTTGTACAGTCTGGACAAGAACACTGACCTTAACCGAAGACTGTTTGTTGATCGTGTGGTGGTGAACACTGATCGTTCGTGCGTATTAACAAGACATAATAATAAAATGCTAAACCAATGTTCAGGCTGACTCGACAATGGAGGCATGTGGTTACGAAAACATTGCTGCCGAACATCTAACCAAAATAAGATAAATATCAAATTATCACTACATAATGTCTGACCAAAATGTTTCAAACACGAAAACTTTACTACCGAATCCATGAGAAAATTGTGTCAAATACCAAAACATTACTACCCAACTACTGACCGAAATGTGTCAAATACCAGTTTCAAAGATGGATATCAAATACCATTAGCTTTCAATGTTCAGAGATAATTTCCGTTCTTCTATTCTGCTGTCGGAATACATTTATCACCTCGTTCAATTCGGCTTTGAAGTAATCGCGGACAAATTCCAGGATAAATAGTAGCTTTTCAGAGAACATTAAATGTCCATAGCGCATTTTCAACTCAATCAATTCCAGACCATTGTTATGTTTCAATAGCAGACAGCTGTTACTTTAGCACGTTCAATCCTAGACAGACGCCGTTTTAAGACATTGTTAATTTCATGTCTTTTACATGACGTCCCAATCAACACCAGCATTTTTGTGGCTGCGTATGATTTTCTAGGCAATTTTATATCCAACAGTTAGCTATTGCTTTATGAACGGCCAGAGCAAGTACAAACTGAATACCAGATCAAGTCTGTCTTCTTCTTCTTCTTTCGTTCGCTTGAAATATGTCTATAACTGCAATGCTGTCTCTTGTATGAATTGAACTGTCTTTTTCAGTTCACACAGCGGTCCATAGAGTTTATCTTCCACTGTCGTCTCTCTAGGCCAGAAGGTTTGCCTAGATATGTTATATTTTGGGCAGTCTTGGAGTATGTGCTCTGCTGTCTGCGACGCCAATCCACATGTGCACATGGTTGTTTCACCAATCTTGAATTTTGTATACATGTGGTTGCGTAATCTATTTTGCCAAGTCTGTCTGATTTTGAACCCGGTATGTCGGTATTGTGAAATGCTTTCACTGCCCCTAAACCAGAGATGCTGATTTCAACAGATTTATTGCTAATAACTACGTTCGTGCTATTCCCGGGAGACCCAGGTTCGAATCCTCTGTAAAGTGTGGATTTTATTTCTGACGGGGGCAAAGAAGAGAACCCTAAACTGTATAGTCGCCGCGAACTGTGTAGGTTAGGGTACCCTTTTACTGTTGTAGAGAGGGCCACCACTGACTGAACGTCTACACCAGCAATTCGAACTTGTGGAATAAAAGCCATGTGATGTACTGATTTTCCCTTTTGCCTTATCTGCCCAGAAGATACCGAGAAGCACTATAAGAAATGAAAGACATCAAATCCCTTGGAGGACCAGTATTCTACAACTTGATAGCATCCCACTCCATAAGAATTACATAACAGCATAGTGCAAACCTGAGCTGCGGCTTAGTGGATAGTGAAAGTGTTGCTCACAATTCCCAATCATAAAGAATCCATGGTTCGAAATTTGCATCCGGCGGTTTGGAAGCAGACCGCGTTGAATTGATGTAGATGGTATGAGGTGTCTACCTTTTAGAAAGTTATGGCAAACCAGAAGACTGAATTTGTCTAGTAAATTACAAACGGTCAATAAATGTTGAATTGATACCAACGTCTGCTAAGGACATGCAACAAACTAAATTCCAAACAGTGATCTATTGAGAAATAGGCAAACCGATAGACCTGCTAAAGCAGGAGCAAAACAGCTAAAGAACAAAGCATGCAAAATGTGACTATTCACAGAGATGATCTTACTACTAATACTACTACTACTACTACTACTACTACTACTACTACTACTACTACTACTACTACTACTACTACTACTACTACTACTACTACTACTACTACTGCTGGTGCTGCTGCTGCTGCTGCTGCTACTGCTACTACTACTACTACTACTAACAGCCGGCATGATATCTAACTATAACATCCACCATGTACGGATTGGTCTATAAAAATCTGGGTCTACCATCTTATGTCAAATGCGGCAACAGATGTGTAAAACGGTCCTTTACTGACCTACTTACTAACTTATGAGTAAGTGGGAAGCGCATGACATGCATCACTGAATGTCATATATGTTTTAGACTGCAAAAATTTACAAACGAACTCACAAGCATGCTTGGGAACCGTTGACAAAATTGCTTCGAAAAGCAATTTCCGGAAATTTTTCGGCTACCATTACCCGTCGAGGTTTCAAAACCATCTTTCCTATATCTGTTCAGTTTAGCTAATAGGTTTCTTTTATCCTGTATTCGATTGGAGATATTTTCTGTTAGTCGGTAGAGTAGTAATTCGTTGACATTTTAAAAGTGTACGTTTCTTAATGTAGCGCATTAGTTAGATCGCACATTTTTAACACAGTATATTTTAATGTGAGTGGTTAGGACGCTTCCATCTCCGTCCTGTGGTCTTGAGTTCGAAAAAGGGAATGAACACATAAAACATGGATATCTCCGGAAACCTTAAGAAGTTGAATTAGATATAAGCTGTGAGAAACCAAACACAGAAAAGATCATAAAAGCTATAACATTATTGAAGGGAGGGAAAGCTGCTGGTCCAGATTGTATCCAGGCAGAAACTATGAAAGCGTACACAAACACTTCAACAGAGCTGTTATAAATTATATAGCAGGGCCTAGGAAACCGAAGAAACATCAACAGACTGGAGAGAAGGATAGCTGGCGCAGTTACTTAAATAAAGAGATATGAATGAATGTGAACATTAAATAGGAATTATGTTATTGTCATTTCCTGGATTAATACTAAGCAGGATAATTCTGGGGACAAGGTAAGTTGCAATTGACAAACAAGTATTTGAAGAACAATTGATCCTACACTGAACACATAGTCACATTACGCAATATAATGTAGAATATTAAATTTAAAGACTCAGTTATCAATCATTATTTATCGATTATCTTGTTGATAATCGCTGCGGTTCATGTTTCGCCATCTCACATGATCTCCAGGACTCTGGGCTTAAGTCTGTATTCCTGTCTCGTTTATATAATTTGATCAACCCATATAATTGTTTACATCTTTGTCTCCCAATTACCATTTTCCCATCAGGTTTGTCAGTTGCCACTAGGGCTTTAAATTCACTTCCCCTCATAAAATACCCTGTCTCCTATGTTGTGTTTACATCTTACAGAGGTCGAGGGGATGCGCGTTCCAATGACCCCAATGAGTTATAACGACGGCAACGCAGCTACTGGTAGGGTGTTCCCATGTCTGACCGGTTAAGGGATAAGATACAGATGAAGAGAGACACCAACCTGTTGCCTTGTAGGTAGACTGGAGACAGTCAAAGGCTAGGGAAAGTAAACCCGAAACATGCTTGTCGAAGTCGATTGTAATGAGCCATAAGATTGACAAAGCAATTGGCCTATTGATCTCAAATATCATATGACATACTATAATTGCATAGTGCAAGGCCCATAGTTTAGACACGTCTGTAATGTGTGCGAAGTATTCATCATAATATTAGCTCTAGTGAACTGTGAATTTCTATACACTTTTTGGAGCTTAATTTATGAACTGGATGGACCCCTTTAGTCACGTTTCTGCGTGAAAATCCTAATTGAAGGAATACTTGAATTCGGGTCCTCTAGGCCTAGTGTTGACATATCTTGTAACTGAGAAACCGGGAAGTTTCTCTTAGGATCAAGGATACAGTAATGTTGTCATTCATCAACATCATCATCTGCCCTGTCAGCAGGCATGGACATTCATATCTCCCCACGGATCTCTATCTTTGGTGTTCTTAATCAACTCTGTTGATGATATTCCTGCATTCCACCGCCTCGGTCCATCCAGCATTATATTGCTCGGTCTGTTTCTGCCCCTCCTCACACTTATTTTCCCAGTCCATGTTTTCCTATTCCTCTCTGCTCATTATATGAACAAAAACTTGTTTGTATCCTCCTTATAGATGTGTATACTGTTCTATTTTCATTAGCCTCTATCTGACAATCGCTGTTAGTTATTATGGCAGTCCAAGGTATTCGCAAAATTCGTCTCAAAAACCATTCTTAGTTGAGTCCAAGCTCGTCCTACTTTGCCCATTAAGGTTTCATGATTCACTCCCACACATCAAATCAGATTCTATATTAAACATGTCAGCACTCTCTTTCTGACATTTAATGATAGTGACTCACTGCATAAGATATTTTTCATTTCTTGAAATGCGTCTTTTGCTTGACACCTTCAGTTCTGTTCTTAATCTCTGTTGCATGTTACACAGTTCTACATAATCGAAAATAGGAAGAAACAAAATTAATTTAATTAAATCTTTCATTTGACAGGAAAAACCCGTAAAAACGGGCGTCCCGGGAGCATGTTTCGGGACAGTGAATTATTTCATAGTAAACCTGGACGCATGACAACCTAATTACTCCAGCAGCTCTAGCCACTACGCTACTGCAACTTCTTACGTAGACAAATGCCTACACAATGTTAGCGTCGTTATATATTGAATACCTAGTGCAGATTTCACAGCATCCAGAATCAATGCCACTATTATGATGATAACAGTACTTTCCTATGCAGCCTCTCTCCCATGGACTTGAGAGTTGTTGTTGGCAAAATTGACTACTTATTACCCTGAGGTACCACACGCACTTCAACAAGTCGGTCTATTGACATTCACATTGGATTTGGTGCACTGTAATTATCTGTTATCTTAGTTGAACTTACTGATTACCGCAAGCGATGAAAGAGTCCAGTTCTTTTCATCTGACACTTTCATCGGGTCAGGTGAACTCGCGGGTATTATGTATATAAATGTGTGTGTTTGTGTGCGTAACTGTGTGTGTGCATTCATGCGTATGTTTATGTGCATGTGTGTATGTATGGGTGTATGTATGTATGGGTGTATGTGACTGTGTAACTTAATATTTCTATGTTCACTTGTATCACTGAGAAAGCACAGGCGCATGTGAAATATTGGTTTATTCCCACAATTTCTGGCTGATCAGCAAGGGATAGAGAGATAGAGAGAGTGAGTGAGAGAGAGAAGAGAGAGAGAGAGAGAGAGAGAGAGAGAGAGAGAGAGAGAGAGAGAGAGAGAGAGAGAGAGAGAGTGAGAAAGAAAAGGATACGCAAGCCATTTTATATTTGTGTCTTTCAATCTAGCTTCCAATCTTCCTCTCTACCTCTCCACCTTTCTGTTTTCCCTTTTCAGTATTTCTCTCTATCTCTTTTTTCTCTCTCTCTCTCTCTCTGTCTCTCTCTCTCTCTCTCTCTCTCTCTCTCTCTCTCTCTCTCTCCCTCTCTCTCTCTCTCTCTTTTCCACTATGCTTATTTTTCTCTTTACTCCCTCTCTATCTCACATGATCATTTAATTGGCGTGTACAAGATGCGTATTGTTTACAAATGAATTAAATGCCGCTGATTGTGCATATTAAATCCATCTAGCTGTAACCATAATAACATGAACGTTCGGCACAACACAATATAGTCTGGACATTTTATTAGATATTCATAAAAATACATCTCAAATACCTCAGTGGATTCGTGTGCATGTTTAATAATAGTCCCGAATTTACAGAGACAGAGAAGGTAAGAGAGAGAGAGAGAGAGAGAGAGAGAGAGAGAGAGAGAGAGAGAGAGAGAGAGAGAGAGAGAGAGAGAGAGAGAGAGATACAGACGTGGTGGAGAGAAAATGAAAGGTAGAGGAAGAGAAAGGGAGAGAAATAAACAAATTGGGAAAAGATGAAGAGAGGAAGGAATGAGCGAGAGATACAGACATATCTTTTAAAACACCCCAACAATTCTCATGGCGCGAAAACAACATAGACCATGTAACAAGCATCCAAATAGAATCCAGAAAGAGGTCAGCATGGTAGAATGGATAAGAGTGCCCGTTTCTAAACATCCGGTGTGATGAAGCTGAGGTAGGGGGTTCAACACTTACGCCGGTCAATTGGACAACAATATTGACTTCTCGTTCTTGACTTGGGGACATAAATTACAAGTACCTCTGAGGTCGGAATAGGTTTGCCTGATAGCGAGGTACACTGGTAATAGGGAAAGCTAATCCAGACGCAAATTTCAGTCCAATACTAATATACGTAGCGTATGTGGACTACGCTTGAGTTCGGAGAGAGAGAGAGAGAGAGAGAGAAAGAGAGAAAGAGAGAGAGAGAAAGAGAGAGAGAGAAAGAGAGAGAGAGAGAGAGAAAGAGAGAGAGAGAAAGAGAGAGAGAGAAAGAGAGAGAGAGAGAAAGAGAGAAAGAGAGAGAGAAAGAGAGAGAGAGAGAAAAAGAGAGAGAGAGAGAAAGAGAGAGAGAGAAAGAGAGAGAGAGAAAAAGAGAGAGAGAGAGAAAGAGAGAGAGAGAGAAAGAGAGAGAGAAAGAGAGAGAGAGAAAGAGAGAGAGAAAGAGAGAGAGAAAGAGAGAGAGAGAGAGAGAGAGAGAGAGAGAGAGAGAGAGAGAGAGAGAGAGAGAGAGAGATAGACCAAAAAAACAAAACACGAATCCTCAAACAAAAGCACTCACAGTGATAGCGACTCCCTCATCAATTGAAGATCGATGACCACCGTCTCCTAACATCCACAATCCCCCGACATGGAGGGTTGAGGGTTCAAAATCATAAGGAGGCCATGGAGTAGCTAGCTGTTCACTTTGCCTTGATTTCAATGGCATGTACGGCGACCGTTCAGAAAGCAATGGCAAATTACTAAACTTAAACAACTGTCAGTTAAATCTAAATCACAGTCAACGAATAAATCGTTTGGTCGACTGCAACGTCATGCAAAATGGCATGCAACTAATCTTAGCATGCAGATGTACGGGTGACTCTTCTTCCAAACATATCTTAAATGATTCAATACCAAACAAAATATAGGTTTGAACCAAGCATGGTACACAATCGAATGAACAAATATTATATTGTAAATTTCAATTCACTTGGCATTAAATATGCAGAATATACCACGAAACAAAACAAATAACACAATAACCATAGTATGGCCACATATCGTCCTTCTGTCCATATAAAAGGTCAGATGTGGCGATATATTATCCTTCTGCCCTGAATAGTTGGAAGAATAGGTACCAGTTCAAGAATATATACAACTAGTAGCGTCTAGTAGCTGACATGGAGCCATAGGGAGGAAATCTATACGTGGATTATCAATAAAATTAACTTTGTAAATATAGGAGTTCAAGGATCACCAACTCGTTTACCAAGACTACAAATACTGGTGGGGGAGCCGTACAGCAGTGGCTAGCACGTTTGCCTGCCCACCCCGTGGTGTGTATTCGAATCTCCATCGAGGAACATTTGTTTGCACAACTGACTTGGGATTCCCCCATCAAATTAACCAAAAATTAGTAGCAGGAAATACTTGGGAAATAAAGGCGTTCAGCGTGATATTGACGCCACCACCTATCCAGTGCTGATTATTCTATAACACTAGGTGACCCGGCCGGCTTCGCCTAGCCCTTGGCGGGAATCTATCTATCTATCTATCTATCTATCTATCTATCTATCTATCTATCTATCTATCTATCTATCTATCTATCTATCTATCTATCTATCTATCTATCTATCTATCTAGCTATCTATCTATCTATCTATCTATCTATCTATCTATCTATCTATCGATCGATCTATCCTATCCTATCCTGTCTGTCTGTCTGTCTGTCTGTCTGTCTGTCTGTCTGTCTGTCTATCTATCTATCGTTTCCGTTAAAAATAGATAGAATAGAAGAATAGATAGACAAATATAAAAAAATATGATTGGAAGAGATCTATCTAAAGATAACTTACCAAGATATCACGAATAGCCAATAAATGGTGGGCGTTGGGTTGACTGCAGAGTACTGCAAAGGATATGCAAGTAACTTTCTTTCACAAAAAATTACTTTTGTTTTAACGAACGAAATTCTTTATTTTCAAAGGGTTAAGAATTGGGCACGCAGGCCCGTCCTACATTCTGCCCTTCTTCTCTATTTCCTCTCATACATTCTTTCATTCAACATCTCTTATAAAGCAATTCTTTGACAACAAAAGAACAATAAGCATTAAAAGGCATGAAAAGTAACTTGTTGAGGCAATGTTTAACATGGGCATCACAAATACCTAACGTGGGTGTAACGCGCTAAACATATGAGAATGTTTAAAAACATATTAAATGTGCTGTTGAAGAAAAATAAAAAGATGAGTTAGAAATTTTTCATTATTTAAAAAGATGCATTAATTTTATGAAAACTTGGAAAATGACTTAAAGATTTTATCATTATTTATTATAACGCATATGCGTGTAAATAACTGTAGACAAATAGTTTATAAAGCTTTGATAACAATGCAACAATCTATATATAAAACTAGCTGACCCCGCCCGGCTTCGCCCAGGCCCTGGAGGGGATCTATCTATCTATCAGTCAGTCTGTCTGCTTGTTTGTCTGTCTGGCTGGCTGACCCGGCCCGGCTTCACCCAGTCCCTGGTGGGGAGCATCTCATTTAATTCATATAAGTAGTCATATAAGCTCTCCCGTTCCCGACTATCTGTCTGTCTGTCTATCTGACCGGGCCCGGCTTCACCCAGTCCCTGGTGGGGAGCATCTAATTTAATTCATATACGTAGTCATATAAGCTCTCCCGTTCCCGACTATCTGTTTGTCTCTCTGTCCCGGCCCGGCTTCACCCAGTCCCTGGTGGGGAGCATCTAATTTAATTCATATACGTAGTCATATAAGCTCTCCCGTTCCCGACTGTCTGTATGTCTGTCTGTCTGTCTGTCCCGGCCCGGCTTCACCCAGTCCCGGGTGGGGAGCATCTAATTTAATTCATATAAGTAGTCATATAAGCTCTCCCGTTCCCGACTGTCTGTCTGTCTATCTGTCTGACCGGCGTGGTTTCGCCCAGCTTTTGGCGCACAGTAACTTAAAAGAATGTCCTTCCACACACCATTCAATGAAAACTGTAGAAAAAGATGGGTTAAAATGTTATGCATAATGCATTATTTTTATGCCAACTGTAAAAATACCTTAAAGATTATATCATTATTTAATATAACTCATATGCCTAAAAATAACTATAGACAAAGAGTGTAACAATAGTGCAGGAAAGTCCAACAATATGACTATAAAGTATTTAGAAATGTTATTAAAAGTTATGCCCCTTGAAATAACTTTTCTAGAGTGAAGTGCCCCTGCTATATAGACATTATATAATGAAAATGGAAAAGTAAATGTTATTAAATAAGTAGAAGATTTTACATTCAGAAATTATTATAGTCGGTTGCACAGGAATGAAAGGAAGACGTGTAGAAAATTTCATCTCAATCGGATGTACCGTTATCGAACGCATCCAAATCCACAAACCCACAAACAAACAAACATACAGATTACAGTCTCTTTTATAGATATAGATATATAGCAATCTATTAAAAGTTATGACCCTTGATATAACTTTTCTTAAGTTAAATCCTCTCGCTAGATATAAATGATAATGTAAATTAAAATATTAAATTTTAGTAAGTAAATAGCTGTTTGTACACTAACAAACTATGACAGTTCGCTGCACGGGAATGAAAAGACAACATGTAGAAAATTTCATCTCAATCGGATGGACCGTTCGCGAACGCATCAAACACATCTCGACATACAACGCCTTTTATAGATATAGATATTGGGCTAACAGCATACACCTGTTGCACCTCAAAGGTGTGTAAAGAGCCCTTGATTTTTCCTTTATTTACGATATACGCAATAGGCGTATTGACGAATCCTTTATTATAGCCTTCTCTTACATCCAAACAGCGCGGCAAATGTCCTTAACAAATGGTGTGGTAAATGTCCTTTACTGATGACGTGGTAAATGTCCTTTACTTGTGACGTGGTAAATGCCACTTATTAATGGCGTGGTACAGGTCCTTTACTGTAATTTCATGTACAAACAGTTGTTGCTTGAGATAAAATGGGGTGTACGCGTAGACTATTGGGTAATGAGAATAGTCCGTCTGCCAATGTTATTTGGGTCCTACGGTATGGATCAGAATCATGGAGAACGACTAAATGAATTACTAATAAATGTGATATATTTTCGCAATTCGTCAACGTCGCTGTGAATATTCCCCACTTCTAAAATCCTACTTCTACACTACAAACTTATTTTACGACATACGAACCAACAGCGACATTGTGCAGAAGACAAGATGAAAGAAGGCCTGGGATTGGATGCGACGCCACAGGCTAAGCAGGACTACACGGCGATAATTACGGCACACACGGCGGAAAACGATCTGTTTGTTTACCAACCCAGCACTAGGCCGGAAAAGATCTGAGATATCGGACAGAGTGATGGTATATTCCTGAACAAAATATTCAAATAGTACTTAGTATTGTGAATGAAATGAGGAAAGCATCAGCCTACGACATCGCATTTTGGGTATGAATCCCAGTCAGATTCTGAAACCTGTTGCCGATGTGTTGAAGCCATTAAAATAGAATGAAGGTAAGCACAATGCATATTTATTTTAAATTGCGTTAGTAAGTAATCCTTTCCCAAAGAAGAGTTGGTAAGTAAATGTGTTGTAAACCATGTGGTTAGTCCTTATGAAATTAATTTAGTAGAAACTAAATATTATATTCAGTTATCATAGTCATGGATAAACTGTACATTAGGATAAACTACAGTGAGTTTCTTTTTCTCCCAGGTAAAAAAGTTATTTAATGTGTAAGCATTAGACCTAGGTTGTACAATTTATTTCTTAAGGAGTTAAAACTAAACCAGCAGTGATTTAGAAGTGATTAACTTAAGATTTAGGAAATTAAGAATACTTAGTTCAGTAAAAATAAACTATTTTACATGTGCCAACACTGGTAAGAGAAATGTGTGTAATGTGTAACAGAAAAGTACATGAGCACATGAGATGTAAATATATTTCTATATGGATCATAATTTTGGGTGTTGGGTGAAAGCACCCATGTGGCGTGTCAAATGTATTTTCGTTGTTGCTAAACATGTGGATTTATTATTTGTGAGCCACATAATAATACATAATCAACCGCCATGCAAGAATGATTATGATTCATGATGAATGAATGTGGAATGGATGTATCACATAATTATATGTATTTGATGAGTCAGGGATGTGTAATGTCTCCAGATCTTTTTTCCCTATACAGTGAAAATATTTTCAGAAATGTAGAAGACATAAATGGAATCAGCATTGGAGGACGAAACATCAATAACATTAGATATGCAGATGATAACGTATTGATTGCAGACAATGAGCAGGATCTGCAACAATTAGTAGATGCGGTTGTTGCACACAGTGAACAACTAGGATTATAATTAAATTGTAAAAAGACACAGATTATGGAGGTCACGAGGAAGAACGAAATACCACAATGTAATATACAAGTAAACGGGAATATTCTTCAACAAGATAATCGATACAATTATCTCGGAACAATCATAACATTTAGTGGGAGATGCCTTGTGGAAATTAGAACAAGAATCGCCATGGCGAAAGTAGCATTTAGCAAGAAGAATAACGTACTGACCAATAAAAAGACGTCAATTGAAACGAGAAAAAGAGTGTTGAGGTGCTACATAGAGCCTGTTCTTTTGTATGGATGTGAAACTTGGACAATGAGCAGTGAAGCTGAAAAACATCTGATGACTGCAGAAATGTGGTTTCTGAGGAAAATGCAAAGAGTGCCATGGACAGACAGAAAAACCAATGACAAAGTACTACAGGAGACAAATGAAAATCATAAACTGATTGGAGAAATTTGACGCAGACAGTTAAAATTTTTTGGACATGTTATGAGAAGATATGGATTGGAGAACTCAGTGACAACTGGCAAGATCGAAGTTAACAGACGAAGGGAAAGACCTAGAAGCAAATACCCGGATGGCTTGGCCACATGGCATAATCGAGACAGGAACACTGAGCTGATCCACAACTCTTGTGATCGAGTGAAATGGCGAGTCATGACCGCCCACGTTTTCCGGCAAGGCACATGATTGATTAAGTGATTGATGTGGTGATCCATGTGTATTTTCATTATTGTTAAACATGAGGAATCATCATTTGTGAATCTCATAATTATTCCTAATGATGACACAATTCAATGTAATTGATGAAAGCATGCCTGTGGTGAGTCATGTGTGATTTCATTATTGTTAAACAAGTGTGAATATATCATTTGTGAACCACATCAGTATGACTAATTATCATCCATGAAAATATAATTTCTGATGAAGGATGATGGAATGATTGAGATTCCATTGTAAATGTCATTTTTGTTGAATCTGTGAATGTACTCTTTGTAAAGCACATACATAAGCTTAAATGTCATCCATACAGATATAATTGTGTCTGATGAATGATTGAGATTTAATCGTGATGCCAATTGTGTTAACATTTAAAGTTAGCATTGGGAAATCAAATAAGTATAATTATTTATCTTACATGCAAGTATGATAATGATTTCTGATGAATGAGTGTGTCACCGTCCTAGATACCTAGGGGAATGAAACTCGGGCTCATACAAGCAACAAACTCCGTTCAGATACAATCTAACATCATTTATTTATATTATGTTACATCAAGCTGGCGAAGAAAGGTTTTCGCAGCCAGCAACCCTCGAATTGCGTATCACAGGAGTTTACAATAAACCAATAATACATGATCAGTACAACAACTCTATCAGCTATCTAACGTATGCGTAAGACCCCTAAATACACTTGGGTTTTAAGCTATCAAGTCCCCCTTAAGGTAAGCCCTGTTGCTTCTTCGATGTCCAGTCCGTGTCTGCCTTTCCACACGTGTCGCAATCCGACACGGGTGGTAACTCTCTCCGAGTTTCTCGTGGACCCCGCAATCGGCGGGCTCCATCGGTGTCCACGGGGCTGTGGACACGCTGACCGGTCCTTCGAGAAGGCTCTGGATTATTCGAGCCTTCGAGTGACTCGGTTCTTTCCCTTTAGCTGGAGTTTCATCCCTTCTCCACTCTCTATTATCTTTATGTTAATACCGCCCTCATGTGAGACTGTGACAGGAGGTCCCCTTCCCCCCCCCCCCCTCTGCTTTGATGGGTTATTATATGGTAATTAATTTTGTACTAATTCTGTCACAGGATCACATGAAGTAGGTGTTTGTAGTTTGGTGGATAGTAACTTGGCAACCTATATATTTGCATCAACAACTCATGTATTCTCCCATACAGCACTTCAAGATGATTGCTGAAGAGGTCTCCTCTCTCTTCCCATGTTCTTAAACATGCTTATCTGACCGGAGTTCCGTGACGTTTCCAGTTGTTTTTGCAACCGCGCCCTTCTCAAGTATCCATATGATACCAAGATATATAAAACTCTGTGTAAGAGAGTTTTAACACGACAAATTGTCTTGGCTTATTTAAGTACACTTGCAAATCTTGTCCTGCATGTGTATTTCGATACATTTTTACTTTCGTATGTTGTATACTGCTAGATATATATTTATACCGTTGTTTTATCCCATCTGACTACGTATGTTCTTGTTTGCTTGTTAGTGTATTGACTGATATGTTGCTGTCTATAATAAACTGACTGTGTCTTAATTGTTAGTGTTCAGTTTTGAGTCTGTCTTAGTTCATGTATAAAGTGTGTGCTCAATGTGTGTATGTGATGTGTGGTTTACTTCTAAGCGTCACGAGTTGGAATATCCTTTGTCATGAATTACCCAAACTGTGTAATGCATGATCAGGGCATTCAAACAGTGATACTTAGATTTAGTGTATTTAATACTAAACATGTATCAACAATTCAGACAGTTAGTACATTTTTACCTGAAAAACGCAGACAAATTAAAATAAATACGTTTTGCGTACAATTTGTCCGCTCAGTATATCGCTCTCGTACATCTTTCATCCAAAATAGTATTTTGTTAAAATATACAAATAAAGTTGAGGTAAGTCTTACTGCCCTTAGAAAAACGGATTAGGCGATATGTTCCCTTTACGGTAGCAAGTACTTTTTGTACTTGTAATCAAAAAATGGTTTATAACTTAAATAGAAAAATTGTATTGGAAGAATATTTCAACTATGAGTGAAAATGTTTGTAATATATTATGTTAGAAAATATACAAGTTACATGTTGACATATTATATATATATATAATGAAATACAAGTGTAATACATATTAACTAATAGTAAATTAATTAACTCCAACGACGATGTGTGTGTTGTCCTCCCGTTGTCCGTGTGTTGTGCCACCAATGTTAACAGTTCGTATAGCTGTCTTCTGTATGTTGTAATAGTCGTAGTTCTATTCCGGTAGTTTGCGAAGTTCCTTGAAATAGCGAGTATGCAGAGTTCTTAATCTTTACACGATGACTTTAAGTTCTTTGGTTGATGAAATAACTTCACAGATATTATATATCGCTCGAATTGTTTTTAAAGCATTGCCAATTGCTAATATGGCTTAATACAGTATAGGGTTCTCCAAGTTTCGTGTCCGTGAATGTTACAAGTAGATTATTCACTTAGCCGTTGATACTTCTGAATCACAGTTCTACAGTAAGTGTAAAAGGTACACTGTTCTATGCAATAGACTAAAATATCATAGCTTATTATATGGCGACTAATTAATGTGCATAGTATTAGTCTGCTGGTGCATTGGTCTGTCGTGATAATAGGTCAGCAATGATATTATCCGTACCCTTGATGTGACGGATTTCAAAGTCGAAATCCTGAAGTAAAAGACACCATCTTGCTAAATCGATGATTCTTTGGGACGCCTTGTTTCAATACCAGCAGTGGCGCATTATCGGTCAAAACAACAAAATGGGAACCTAAGAGTAACTTAGATAAACGACGCATACAAAAAAGTAGACTTAATGCCTCCAACTCAACTGTGGAATAACGGATTTCTGCCTTTTTCAGCTTGCGGCTGACATAGAGTATTGTATGTCTCACGCCTTGATACTCCTGCATCAGGCATCCTCCAAATGCGATAGCACTCGAATCTGTGGTCAGAATAAAAGGTATATCTATGTTTGGTAATCTCAATACGAGTGGGTTAGAAAAAATTGATTTCAATTTGCACATTACATCCTCTAAGCGGGTACTCTTACAAAATTTCTCTGGTTGATCTTTTGTCAACAGATTAGAAAAAAACTGATGTGAGTTCTGCCCAGTTTGGTATAAACTTGGCATAATAGTTTATGAGACCTAAAAGGCTTCTGACCTGTTTCTTTGTAGTTGGAACTTGCAGGTTCAGAATTTTTGATACGATTCTATCATCTGTCAATAGTTTCCCTTCGGAAATCCTATGACCTAAGAAGTCTATTTGTTTATAGCCTATTTCAACCTTGGAAGGTTTGATAGTAAGTCCAAAAAGAAGGATTTGATTAAAGACTTGTTGGAGTGTAAGTAAGTGAGAAGTCATGTCTGAAGAATGGATACATATATCATCAATATATGATTGCACGTCCTTGATGCCGTGCAATAAAAGTCTAGTTAACCTGACAAATGTAGCGGGAGCGTTCTTTAAGCCAAAAGGAAGATATCTCCATTCATATAGACCAAGCGGTGTTGAGAATGCGGTTATATGCCTTGAAGAGGGAGATAGTGGTACTTGCCAGTAACCTTTTGCTAAATCAAGTTTCGAAAAAATGGATGATTGAGACATATTCAAAATGAGGTCTTCACAACTGTACATTGGCTCAGCATCTGTCGTGGTTATAGTATTTAATTTCCTGTAATCTATGCATAAACGAATGGTTTGGTCCTTCTTTTTCACCAGAACAATTGGCGAAGAGTACTGGGACACAGATTTTTGTATTATTTTATTTTTTTCTAAGTCTAAAATTTCTGTATCCAAATTTGCCCTATAATGCAATGGAATTGAATATGGTCTACATTTGATAGGTGTTAGATCTGTCAAAATAATGGAATGTGTTATTTTGTCAGTCTGTCCAGGTTTGTTTGAGAAGATAGTTTTATAGTCGTTAAGAAGAGACAAAATGTCTTGTCGCTGCTGTTGTGTCAAAGTGTCAGAGATTTGTATGTCCTTCATCGTACTGTCGTCGTTCATGATTGGTACTGGAATTTCCGTATTGTCTACATCCGTCTGATTTATTACTGACGCTACTGTTTGTAAATTGTCTTCAATGTCATTGTAGTCATCGTCCAGACTAATTGTTGCTAATGTGTCGTTAAATTCGTCGTATTTGTCGTTCTCACATATTGTCGGTACTGTGAATATGTTTTCGTCGTCTTCGTTGTCACAAGAATGAGTCATTAATGATGCTTCGTTTATCGAGGTGTTCTTCAGTCGGCTAGTTGTCGTCTCGTATTCGTTGTCATTCTTGTCAGTCTGGTTATTGTCATCTGTTTCCTGCGTCTGCTTGTTCATGTCACTGTCATTTCTAGAATAGTACGGTTTTAACATATTTACGTGGAATATTTTCAACTTGCCATTCAAAGAGATTTCGTAGTCAACTTCCGAAATCCTTCTTATAACTTTAAATGGTCCCTGCCAAGAGGTTGATAGTAAATCTCTCTTCTCATGTAGTAATAGTAAAATATCTTGATTTGGTTGTAATACAATCGTTTTTGCCCCTTTGTTGGCGTACTGCCTGTACCTAAAACCTTTCTCCTGTAACGATGTTCTGGCTAGTATACAGGATCTAATGATTTTGTCTCTGGTGTCAGTGACCAAATCATAGGTGGAAACTGGTAATTGGGTGCTTACGGGTTGTGATATCATATCTTTGTACATAGCGAGAGGTCCTCTTGGGTTCGCTCCATATACTAATTCAAACGGAGAGAACCTCGTGCTTGACCGTGGGACGTCTCTGTATGCGAACAGCACCGTTGGGAGAAGTATATCCCAATCGGCTGGATTTTCAGCTGTCACTTTGGATAACATATGTTTTAGGTCCCCATTTAATTTTTCGCAAATTCCGTTTGCGGATGGTCGATAGGGGCTTGTAAAACATTGTTTTATGCCCAGTAGCTTAGTTACTGATTGGGTGGCATTAGATATGAATTGCGTTCCTCTATCCGATATTATCTTCTCCAGAAAGCCAAAAAGGGAGAATATCTGTAATAATACGTCCGTCACATCCTCAGAGGAGATAGATTTTAATGGAATCATTTCTGCCCACCTTGAACACAGATTAACGAGCGTAAAGATGTACCTATTTCCATTGTTTGAGATGTGGTTTAAAGGACCCACTAAATCAACCGCCACGATTTGAAATGGCCTCGAGGCAGTATACCATAACTTAATTCCTAATTCAATGCACTGTTCTAATGTTGACATCTTGTATGTTAGTTAGTGTTTACTTTATCGAAATTACATCCCTTTGAAATTAGTCTGTGTGTACAAACTTGGTTATCCCCCTTAATGTTTACATTCAAATTTGCACGAGCAGGTTCACTTGGTTATAATATTAGCATATATATGAAAAGCAATGCAAAGAAAAATGTTACATCAATGAAACATGAATGAGTATCGCTTAGGGATCTAATGAGCATGAAATGGGACTCATCTTATTTTTACTGGTATCTTGACTGTAGTGTTGGTTGGTTCTCCTGTTTTCTCGCCACTGCTGGAGGACAGTTTACATACACACGATCTTTCGCGGAACAATCTGATGTTGGAATCAAAAAAAATTTAGTAATTGTCACTGTAATTGTCCAGTCATGTCAATGTCAAATTTCATGAACATCATAATTTGATTACTTTTCTAGAGGGACTACAATAGCTCATTTACAGATGATACAATAGTAGCTGCAAAGTTGTAGACTTTGTTATGTATGACAGTTGATATATTTTACTTGGCAAAACCAAGAGCTGTCTGGAAAGTAAAGCTTGTGCTTGCCAAAACCGGATTGAAGCCCCCAAAAAGCCTGTCACCGTCCTAGATACCTAGGGGAATGAAACTCGGGCTCATACAGGCAACAAACTCCGTTCAGATACAATCTAACATCATTTATTTATATTATGTTACATCAAGCTGGCGAAGAAAGGTTTTCGCAGCCAGCAACCCTCGAATTGCGTATCACAGGAGTTTACAATAAACCAATAATACATGATCGCTACAACAACTCTATCAGCTATCTAACGTATGCGTAAGACCCCTAAATACACTTGGGTTTTAAGCTATCAAGTCCCCCTTAAGGTAAGTCCTGTTGCTTCTTCGATGTCCAGTCCGTGTCTGCCTTTCCACACGTGTCGCAATCCGACACGGGTGGTAACTCTCTCCGAGTTTCTCGTGGAACCCGCAATCGGCGGGCTCCATCGGTGTCCACGGGGCTGTGGACACGCTGACCGGTCCTTCGAGAAGGCTCTGGATTATTCGAGCCTTCGAGTGACTCGGTTCTTTCCCTTTAGCTGGAGTTTCATCCCTTCTCCACTCTCTATTATCTTTATGTTAATACCGCCCTCATGTGAGACTGTGACAGAGTGAAATGATCATCCATGTACATATAAATAGTATGTCTGTTGAATGAGGAGAATGAGTAAGATGAACTAACATGCTGAGAAGGAGTATAAGCTGGCAATCAATCTTAAGATAGAAGGCAACTTTGATGTGTAATGTCCTGTGTATCAGCAGATAATATATTCGGCATAGCCCATACACTACATAATAATTTAGTGCACTTCGACGCATGACATCACTTTGTATTAAATATCACTCATGGTACCATCATCTTGTTTGGTGCCCTAAGCACGGTAAACCCATATTACATGTCACGCATATTACAAGCAACTGGTTTTGTGTCGTAAGCAAGACCCCACTTTGTATTATAGATCGCTCAAGTTACAATTTATGGGCTAATGTCCTGATGATTGTAATGATAAGGATGATGATGATAATGATATAATGATACTGATGAGAATGATGATAATTTTTGTAATAAAAATGATGATGATGATGATGATAATGAGAATGATGAGAATGATGATGATGATAATAAATGAAGTACAAGCATATTACAGACACGATGAATAGGAGGGAATATACTCGCCTTGAAACATTAGAAAAGAATTCACCTGAACACTACACAAGAATGGATACTATGATGTACTTATATTGTTTATAAGCAACTACTAATTGCAATGGGGAATAATTAAAAACCCCTTAATGTATGAGACCCTTTTTCTTTAATGGAAGAAGATGTAGAGAAAATAACTACGCACATAAGAGGATGGGGAACATAGTTGTCAAATTCCAAATAAATCAAGGTAGTACTCAACATGGAGACCCTGATTACAAGCATAGGTGAAGATGAAACTGCACATCTGCTAGTCTAAACCTTGAACACCTTATAATGGAAGATTGGGTGGAGAACAAACAATTATGTTGGTGATAACTAATTGAGAACACCAAGACTATCTTTCTCCTATGTTTATTTTTCACTAGGAACAAGATTCATTTTATTGATTTCATTTCTTGTGTTCTTAGGAGTTTACAGCATTTCATTTCTGATGTTCATATTGATGATATCATTAGATTTATAATTGATGCTGAACTTTCAGCTAGTGGCTATAACCACATAGATCCAGACATGACTGTAGTGATAGAAGCAACTTTGCTAAATACTCTGTGAGAGAGTGGGACAGAAACCTATCCATCTGCAAAAGTTCAATTTTCCTTACAGGAGAGGTAAAAAGTTATTTAGCATAATTTACCTGCCAAAAATTGAAAAATCTAGAGCCAACTAAAATATTCTACAAACCTAGAAAAAAACAACACATTGAAGCTTAATATATATATATATATATATATATATATATATATATATATATATATATATATATATATATATATATATATATATATATCCTATGTGAGGAGGTGTGTCACTGCTGAAAATATAATTAAGTGTAAAGATCTTGATGTAAATGAACTTCTGTTTTTTTTTTTTTTTTTTTCATGTATGTATTTGATGTATTTAAATTGATTGTTTCAAAAACATTACTTTTCATTACTAAATGTATAGTTAATAAATGATGGAAAAAGGTCATTTCCTCTCGTTAGTGTATTTTTTACTTGTCATAGTAAATTAGTTTAATCAAAACAACACTAGATAAAATTAGGTTAACTGAGAGAGGAGAGGCAAGGAACCACCAAAAGGAGATTTTCTGTATTAAGGGGGAAAACTTGTAAATATTTTCCTAGAGGTATTCCTTGGTTTTCTGAGACTCTATTTATGGTCTCAAGCAACTGAGCCATTAAAGGTTAACATAATTAAACCGGCAGGATCACATTGGGAAAGAGGAACTTAGCATCCTTTCTCTCTTTGGGGTTGAGACGTCAACCATACATCCGATAATAAACTATAGACATTTATTATCTGGTGACTTAAGTTGTATGACAATATCAACAGTGTAGGGCTTATGGGGAGAATTAAACAAATTCCAGGGAATCAAGAGGTGAAGAGAAGACATCGGCGCTGGAAAAAGACACTCATTAGGAAAATCTGAAGATAGTATAACTAGACAATCCCTTGACTGAAATCCACATGGCAAATGAAATAGTTCATCTTATCATCTCATCTCATCATGTTCCTCTTGTACCTTGCGGTGTCGAGGTGAAGTATAAACAGCGAGAGAGTGCCCGATAATGGGCTTCATGTATCGATATTCCCATGAACTCTGTTATTCCCTGCGTCCATCGTTGTCGTGACCAGCCTCTTCTTCTGCTTCCCCCTGGTCTTTACATCATTGCTTGTTGTGGTATACTGTTAGTTGATAATCTACTTGCATGGCCAAACCATTTGACTTGCTGCCTTCTAATAAAATCTAGTGCAGCTATAACCCCCACTTTAGTCCTGATGTCTTCATTTCTGATCTTATCTCTTCTTGATACATTGAGTATTCTGCTCAGGAATCGCATTTCTATTGTCGTGATTTTTCTTTTCTATTTTTCTGTCATTGTCCAGGTTTGGCATTGGAATCATAGTTGATAGGAAAATTGTGTTGTAAAATGCTTTCTTGGTAGTTATTGATACATGTTTGTTCTTTAGTATTAGTGCCATTTGTCCAATGAGTTAGTTTGCCTTATTGCATCTATTTTCGATCTCGTCTTCTGATTTGCCATTTTATATTATACTTCCTAGGTACTTGAAACTCTTCATTTGTTTCAAGTGCTATTCGTTTAGGTGAATCGTTATTGCTTTTTCTTCTTTAGTTATAGTCAATACCTCTGTTTTACTTGTGTTAATTTTCATGTTATGTTCCCTACTCATTTCGTTTAGATTACTCATGTGGTCTGTGTTGCCGGGGCCCATAAGGGGGAGCAAAGAATAGTAACACTGTTGCCTACCATGCACGTCGTAAGAGGCGACTAAGGAGGCTATGGTTCCGTCGCCCTGCTACTGAGTGAGTGCATGGCGCGACACTGTGAGCTGTGAATTTCGCGTGGAATGCTTTTACATCTGTCCGCGGTTTTTCGCGTGAACTGCATGTTCGGAACGATGACAGCCGGCTGTTGCTGGATTGACTGGTTTGCCTTTTCGGTTCACGAGTGCATTTTTCAGGAGACTCCTGGGAGTCGTCGCTGTAGCTACGGAGTTCGTACTTTGTGCGGCGCTTTCGGTGGGTCGCCCTGCAGAAAGAGACCAAATCATATGGGATAAAACCCCGGTCAATAAAGTCTTTCTGGTGACTGCCGTTTTCATCGACGATGAACTGTATTTTTCGTGGAGGACTTTTGTGTTGGCATTCTGGCGGCGGAATTATGCAAAGTGTACCTGTGCGGTGCGGTTGGCTTGCCGACACTCCTGTCTATTCCATTGTTCACATGGGGCAGTGAGGAGCATTTTGTGATATTCACTGGCACAGGAACGGAGCAATATGGGGACAACCCGTTGCCGTGAAGTTGGAACTAACTAACTAACTAACTAACTACTCATGTGGTCTTATAATTCAGTTTCTGATTTTGCTATTAGTGCTCGGTCGTCCGCAAACAGGAGTTCTCTAACGCTTAGATGTGCAGATGTTTCTTCTTCTGTCTTCTCGTCATGCGGTGTTCTTGCGGTCTCTGTTTGCCTGGTTTCTTCACATTTTGTGTCTACCTATGTTATAAACAAGAGAGGGGACAGGACACAACCTTGTCGTACTCCGGATCTCATGATGAAGGGTTCTGAATGTCCCCCAGCTGCTCTCACAATGCATTCACTGTTGTTGTATAAGCTTCTACATAGGTTTGTTAGATGTGTACTCATCCATATTGTTTACGGATTTCCAACATCTTGTTTCTATCTTTATTTTTTTTTTTTAAAATTTGCATATCCTTTTACAGGACATCGCTGTCAACAGCAGCGTTTTTCAGCTGTCTGTTGATTTCTTAACAAGAATACGCTCAGTAGTTTGCCATTGCTTTCTGAGCGGCCGGCTCAGTTATCCCGCAAGTCACCAGCGGGGTACGAACCGCTCCCAGTTCTCGCCCGCTACGAGGCTCTGCGTGATAAACGGGATTACGGAGAAAGTGGTGTAACCCCTCGGCCAGTGAGACCGGCTTGCCTTTTCTTGGTCGACAAAGGCTATGTAGAGTATTTCATTGAAATCGATTGATTTTTCTATAAGTTGTCTACGAGCAAAACAATGAAATAGTTGGAGACCTAAAATCAACTGGATAATAGAATTAAAAACAGAAATGAAAAATATGAGACGGTCGGGACCGTGCAGCAGGAGATTAAAAAAAAACAACGACATCAAGCTTGGCGTGCGTTTAAGGATTGTGTTTTGAGCGGGAATAGTAAAGTAGAGTCGGTTTACATGTCTTTATCGCGTTGTGAGATACGATTTCAGTTCATATTGTTAGTCTTACATACGACACTGTTCATTAGCCGCGGCTGTCAGTCGCATTATGGAGCGGCTGATTCTGAGGTATGATGTTTGCACTAATGCGTTGAGAGCTGATATTATATGAACTTTACCAAATAACAGAAGTGTCGTATACTTCTCCTGGTCCCCGATGATGGATTTAACGTCTCTAATTCTCTACCATCATCAGATGTTTTACTGCCTGGTGTGGGCGATCATGCTTCTGTATATTTTGAGATCTCTAATATTATGTAACAATTCGTATACCCTTTCGTGTCAAAATAAGCTTCTATCAAGAATCTTCTATCACTGTCTTCAATTATATGTCTGTGTGATTTCAGTTCTCACAACATGTTCAGGTATTTCTTTTGTCACACTGTGGTAAACAACGACGAATACCACTTTTTGTTGCTTGTGATACGTTGTTTCTGTCTCTTGCGAATAACTTGGATTGTCAGTGTAACTAACAACTGCCCGGAAGACGCTCATTAAGTTAGAACACTAGAAGAAAAACCAAGAAGTATAAACGGACTGACGAGAACACAGAAGAAGAACCATCTGCAAATCTAACCATTAGAGAACTCCTGTTTGCGGACGACCAAGCACTAATAGCAAAATCAGAAGCTGAATTACAAGACCACATGAATAGTCTAAACGAAATGTGTAGGGAACATAACATGAAAATTAGCACAAGCAAAACAGAGGTAATGACTATAACTAAAGAAGAACAAACAGCAACAATTCACCTAAACGAACATCCCTTGAAACAAGTAAAGAGCTTCAAGTACCTAGGAAGTATAATATCATCAAATGGCAGATCAGAAGACGAGATCGAAAATAGGTGCAATAAGGCAAATCAACTCATTGGACAAATGGCACCAATACTAAAGAACAAACATGTATCAATAACTACTAAGAAAGCACTTTACAACACAATCTTCCTACCAACTCTCTGCTACCAATGCCAAACCTGGACAATGACAGAAAAAGAGAAAAGAAAAATCACAACAACAGAAATGAGGTTTCTGAGAAGAATACTCAACGTATCAAGAAGAGATAAGATCAGAAATGAAGAAATCAGGACTAAAGTAGGGGTTAAAGCTGCTCTAGATTTTATTAGAAAGCAGCAAGTCAAATGGTTTGGCCATGCAAGCAGGCTACCAGTCAACAGCATGCCACAACAAGCAATGATGTACAGACCAGATGGAAACAGAGGAAGAGGCCGACCACGTAAACGTTGGACTGAGGGAATAACAGAATCCATGGGAATGTCGATATACGAAGCCCATAACCGGGCACTCTCACGAAGTTTATACTTCACCTCGACACCGCAAGGTACAAGAGGAACATGATGAGATGAGATGAGACTATATCTATATCTATAAATCAGAGTGTATGTATATATGTATGTATGTATGTCCTTTATACGTTCGCGAACTGTCCATCCGATTGAGATGAAATTTTCTACACGTATTCCTCTCATTCCAGCGCTGCCAACTATCATATTTTTTTGTCTTCCTCCTCCTCCTCCCCCTCCCTAAATACGTACGTAAATATATGATGATGATGATGATGAAAGAATCCCCGAACCAAAACGCTAGGAAAAGAGAATAAAATTATGCGACTACACAGAATCGTCACACGGCAATCATCATCGTCATCATCAAGTGCCGTGCCGGCTGGCGTAGGCGTTCATGGCTCTCCATAGATCTCGGTCTTTGGTTTTCTGGATCAACTCTGATGCTGATATTCCTCCATGCCACGGCAATATCAATAACAATTCATCTTTTTATGTGTAAGGAAGGTATCTACAGTCATGTAGAAAGAACAATCAATGGAAGGACCGAAATCACAGAACCTAGACAAGTATAAATTCGGAATGGCGAACTCCCTCCTCCTCTCTTCTCCTCCTCCCTCTACCTCCTCCCTCAACCCTCCTCCTCCTCTCTACTCCTTCCTCCTTCTCCCTCCTCCCCTCATCCTTCCTCCTCTCTCCTCCTCCTTCTCCTCCCTCTTCCTCCCTCCTCCTCCCTTCTCCCCCTCTTCCTCCTCCATCCTCCTCCTCCCTCTTCCTCCTCCTCCTCCTTCCTCCTCCCTCTTCCTCCTCCTTCCTCCTCCTCCCTCCTCCTCCCTTCTCCTCCCTCTTCCTCCTCCTCCTACCTCCAAGCCCTCCTCCCTCCTCCTAATCACTCCTCTTCCTTCCTCCTCCTCCCCCTCCTCCCACCCCTCCCTCCTCCATCATCCTCCTCCCTCTTTCTCCTCCTCCCTCCTCCTCCCTCTTTCTCCTCCTTCCTCCTCCTTCCTCCTCCTTCCTCCTCCTCCACCCTCCTCCCTCTTCCTCCTCCTACCTCCTCCCTCATCCTAATCACTCCTCTTCCTTCCTCCTCCCTTCTCCTCCTCTCTCCTCCTACTCCCTCCTCCTCCTCCTGCGTCCTCCCTCTTCCTCCCTTCTCCTCCCTCTTCCTCCTTCTTCCTCCTTCCTCCTCCTCCCTCCTCCTCCCCTCCTTCTCCTCTCTCCTCCCTTCTCCTCCTCCCTCCTACTCCTCCCTCTACCTCCTCCCTCCTCCTCCCTCATCCTCCCTCCTTCTCTTCCCTCCTCCTCCCTCTTCCCTCTCTTCCTCCCTCCTCCTCCCCCTCCTCCTCCTGTGTTCTTCTTCTCCCTTCTTCTCCCTCCTCCTCTTCCTCCCTCCTCCTTCTCCTCCCTCTTCCTCCCTCTTCCTCCTCCCTCCTCCTCCCTCTCCTCCTCCCTCTCCTCCTCTCTCCTCCTTCCTCCTCCTCCTTCCTCCTCCTCCCCTCCTTCTCCTCTCTCTTCCCTTCTCCTCCTCCTTCCTCCTCCTGCCTCTACCTCCTCCTCCCTCCTCCTCCCTTTTCCTCCTCCTTCCTCCTCCTCTTTCCTCCTCCTCCCTCTTCCTCCTCCTATCCCCTCTTCCTCCTCCCTTCTCCTAATCACTCCTCTTCCTTCCTCCTCCCTTCCCCTCCTCTCTCCCCCTACTCCCTCCTCCTCCCTCCTCCTCCTCCCTCTTCCTCCCTCCTCCTCCCTCCTCCTCCTTCTCCTCCCTCTTCCTCCCTCCTCCTCCTCCCTCCTCCTCCCTCACTTCCTCCCTCCTCATCCTTCCACCTCCCCTCCTTCTCCTCTCTCCTCCCTTCTCCTCCTTCCTCCTCCTCCTCCCTCTACCTCCTCCCTCCTTCTCCCTCCTCCTCCCTCCTCTACCTCCACTCTCTTCCTCCCTCCTCCCTCCTCCTAACTCTCCTCCTCCCTCCTCCTCCTGTGTTCTTCTCCTCCCTCCTTCTCCCTCCTCCTCTTCCTCCCTCCTCCTCCCTCCTCCTCCTTCTCCTTCCTCTTCCTCCCACCTCCTCCTGCCTCTCCTCCTCCCTCCTCCTCATCCCTTCTCCTCCTCCCTCCTCCTCCCCTCCTTCTCCTCTCTCCTCCCTTCTCCTCCTCCCTCCTCCTCCCTCTACCTCCTCTCTCCTCCTCCCTCCTCCTCCTCTTTACTCCTCCTCCCTCCTCCTCCCTCCTCCCTCTTCCTCCTCCTTCCTCCTCCTACCTCCTCCCCCTCCTCCTCGCTCTCCTCCTCCCTCTTCCCCCTCCTCCTAATCACTCCTCCTCCCTCCTCCTCCTCCCTCCTCCTCCCTTCTCCTCCTCTCTTCTTCCTCCTCCTCCCTCCTCGATCCTTCCCCCCTCATCCTCCCTCTTCCTCCCTCCTCCTCCTCCCTTCTCCCCCTCCTCCTCCCTCCTCCCTTATCCCCCTCTTCCCTCCTCCTTCTCCCTTTTGCTCCTCCCTCCTCCTCTTCTCTCCTCCTCCTCTCTCCTCCTCCTCTCTCTACCTCCTCCCTCCTCCTTCCTCATCCTCCTTCCTCCTCCCTCCTCCTACCACTCCTTCTCCCTCGTCCTCTCTCCTCCTCCTAATCCCTCCTCCTCCCTCCTATTTCTCCCTACTCCTCCTCCTCCCTCCTCTTCCCTCCTCCTCCTCTCTCCGCCTATCTCTTCCTTCCTCCTCCTCCTCCCTCCTCCTCCCTCCTCCACCTCCCTCTTCCTCCTCCCAGCTCCTACTCCTCCTTTTTCTTCTTCTGCTGCTGCAGCCGCTCCATTTACCCAAGTTAATTGTTGGGGAAGATGTAAAGATCTTTCAAGTGCTCTTTCTAATGCTTTTTGTAAGTTGGTCTTCGTTTATCTAAGGTTGTTCTAACTGCAACCAATAAATGATTAGACAGACAGACAGACAGACAGAAAGGGAGGGACAGACAGACAGACAGACAGACAGACAGACAGACAGACAGACAGACAGACAGACAGACAGACAGTCGGGAACGGGAACTTATATGACTACTTATATGAATTAAATGAGATGCTCCCCATCAGGACCTGAGTGATGCTGGGCCGGGTCAGACAGACAGACAGACAGACAGACAGACAGACAGACAGACAGACAGACAGACAGATAGTCGGGAACGGGATCTTATATGACTACTTATATGAATTAAATGAGATGCTCCCCATCAGGGTCTGGGCCAAGCAGGGCCGGGTCAGACAGACAGACAGACAGACAGACAGACAGACAGACAGACAGACAGACAGACAGACAGACAGACAGATAGATAGTCGGGAACGGAAACGGGAGCTTATATGACTACTTATATGAATTAAATGAGATGCTCCCCATCAGGAGCTGAGTGATGCCGGGCCGGATCAGACAGACAGACAGACAGACAGACAGACAGACAGACAGACAGATAGACAGACAGACAGACAGATAGATAGTCGGGAACGGGAACGGGAACTTATATGACTACTTATATGAATTAAATGAGATGCTCCCCATCAGGAGCTGAGTGATGCCGGGCCGGATCAGACAGACAGACAGACAGACAGACAGACAGACAGACAGACAGACAGACAGACAGACAGACAGACAGACGGTAACGGGAACGAGAACTTATATGACTACTTATATGAATTTAATGAGATGCTCCCCACCAGGGACTGGGCGAAGCCGGGCCGGGTCTGCTAGTATAACTATAAGAAAGATGCAAACAACATTATGTGATCATGTTATGCGAAGAGAGGCATTGGAAAACACCTGACGGGGGAGAAGAGGCAGAGGCAGATAGAGAGAAATGATTCTAGATGGAGTGACTTGGTGGCATGGAGGAATATCATCTGTAGAGTTGCTCACACATTGTGATTGTAACTGACGCAGAAAGCATGCCGAGGAGCGTGAGGACGGGCAGGCTTCGTGCAGAGTGGCTTGCTTCGCTTCGGAGGTCACTGGTAGCAAGCATCACCTGGATCTTTTCTCCTGGGCATGCCGGTGTGCTGTGGAATGAACAGGCGGACAGATTGGCTGGCTTGTCAAAAACTTGGTGGAGTATTGATGCATGACAAAACAGACGTGGTTGCGGCCTTGTGGGAGCACGTGTACACCTCGGAGGAGCAAATGGATCACCATAGTCTGGTAAGAATGAGGCAGCGAGGTGTGACGAGGGGATCTGGCCGACGATCGACACTCAGAGGAAAGGCGAGACGGACATATAATCAGATTGCTACTGGAACTATTAGTGTTGGAACTCTTCGCTGGTTGCTGAGGATGGGGACGGAGCACTTATGGGAATGTCCCGAATGCTGTGATGTCGGTTCCTAAATCAATCAATCAATCTGAAGAGTTGATCCAGAACACTTAGCGCCGACATTTGTGGAGATACATGAATGCCTAAGCCAGTTGAAAGGGCACATCATGATGACGGTAATGAGCCTCTTTCATGTCATTTAGACTACTCAGTTTGTCTTTCAAAGCAATGTTCAGAATTTTTCTGAATAGTTTTCTGAATATAAAGCCACGGAGATTTAAACAAAAAGTATTGACCAGCATTCACGGCCATGTGTTAAAACAGGTTCTATGTAACACGCAAGAATTCTGATCATATATTAAAGTATACGACACTTCTTTTATTTGGTAAAGTTCATATAATATCAGCTCACTACGCATTAGTGCAAACATGATACCTCAGAATCAGCCGCTCCATAATGCGACTGACAGCCGCGGGTAATGAACAGTGTCGTATGTAAGACTAACAATATGAACTAAAATCCTATCTGACAACGCGATAATGGCATGTAAACCGACTCGCTCTACTTTACTGTTCCTGCTCAAAACACAATCCCTCAACGCACGCCAAGCTTCCGGTTTTATTTCATCCTCTGTTGCACCGACTCGGCCGTCTCATATTTTTAATCTTTGTTTTTAATTCTCTTCTCCCGTTGTTTTTAGGTCTCCAACTATTTCATTTGCCATGTGGATTTCAGTCAATGGATTGTCCCGTTATACTTTCTTCAGGTTTTCCCAATGAGTGTCTTTTTCCAGCGCCGGTGTCTTCTCTTCACCTCTTGATTCTTTGGAATTTGTTTAATTCTCTCCATAAGCCCTACACTGTTGATATTGTCATACAACTTTAGTCACCAGATAATGAATGTCTAAAGTTTATTAATAATTATTTTAGTCTTTCTCCATGTTTGTGATCCATACTGTAGTACCCATTCGTGGTGAAGTGGTCAAGCCGTCTGACTCGGTCTCCGAAAGTTGTGGGTTCGATTCTGGGCCGCGTCCTTCCGTTCAAGAGTACATTTTCCCCCCGGAGATTCCTGAGGGTCGTCGCTGGAGCTAAGGAGTTCGTGCTTTGTTCGGCGATTTCCGCGTTGCGGAAAGAGACTGAGCCATTTGGGATAAAACTCGGTGCAGTGAAGTCCTCCCTGTCGACTTTTAAGCGACTTTTTTTTAAAGATATCCAAGCTCAAAACTGTAATCGATTACATAGTAATCCACATTAGCTTCGCTATAGACATCAAATATATACATTCTATAAGGTTGGTCTGGCTGATTGATTGTGTGACTGATTGATTGGTTGGTTGGTTGATTGGTGGTTGGTTGGTTGGTTGGCTGGTTGGTTTTGGTTGGTTGGTTTGTTGGCTGGTTGGTTTTGGTTGGTTGATTTGTTTGCTGGTTAGTTGGTTGGTTGGTTGGTTGGTTGATTGGTTGGATAATTGGTTGTTTGGCTGGTTGGTTGGTTGTTTGGTTGGTTGGCTCGTTCGTTGGTTAGTCAGCTGTTTGGTTGATAGGTTGACTGATTGATATGTTTGTTGATTACTTTTTTCTTTGGCTAGTTTGTTGATAAATTCGTTGGTTGGTTGTTAAGTTTGTTGGCTTGTAGATTAGTTGATTGGGCGGTGTGGTTTGTTGATTGATTGGTTAAATAATATGTCAGTTCGTTGATTAGTTGGTAGAAGGTTGGCTGGAATGTTACTTAGTTGGTGTGTTGGATGGCTGGTTAACTGGTAGACTGGATCGTTGGTTTGTTGGTTAGTTGTTTAGTTGGATGGTTGTTAGATAGATTGGTTGGTTCGTTAGTTGGTAGATTGTTTAGTTTTTGGGCAGGATGGTTGGTTGGTTTATTTTGTGTGTGTGTGTGTGTGTGTGTGTGTATGTGTGTGTGTGTGTGTGATAGGAATAGATTGGGTGGCTGATAGTTTGGTTAGTTAGTTGATTGATTGGTTAATTATTTAATCGTTAAGTAGATTTGTAGGTTGATTTGTAGATTGATTGGTAAGTTGATTTAATAGTTGGTTGTTTATTTGGCTAATTGATTTGTTTAGTGGGTTGACTGACTGTTAAGTAGTCTGGATAGAAGTTTCATTAATTGATTTCCTTTTTGTTGGTTGGTTGTTAGTTAAGATGACTAGTGGTTTGATTGTTTGGTAGGCTGGCAGGTTTTTGATCAACTGGCTGTTTCTTTGAATTGTTAGTTGGTTGGTAGGTTACATGGTGTGTTAGTTAGTTGATTATAAAATAGGTTGGGCGGTTGGTTAGTTGGCAGATTTGTTAGTTGGTAAATTGGTGACTGATTCGCTGGTTGGTTGGTTAGTTTGTTGACAGCTGGTTGGTTGACTGAGTGAGTGGTTTGTTGGTTGGTTATTTGTTGAGTGCTTGGTTAGTTGGAAGGTTAGTTGATTTATAGTTTGGCTCACTGATTGGTTAGATTGTTGGTTCGTTGGTTGGTTAGATGGTTAATTGATTGCTTGTCTGACTGACTGGTTGGTTGATTGGTTGTTAAATTATCTCGAATACGGCGAATGTTAACTCTTTCAGTCTGTTGCATTGATGTTTAGATTGTTAAAACCCCGAGGGCAGCTTGCATTTTTGAGAGTGAGCTTGGCGTAGAGACTTTTTTCCCTATTTGGTACCAAAAGTACATCGATTTAGAACCAAAAGTACATCGATGAAAAGTACACCGTCGTACAATCCCTTGTTCGGATTTATGATTGTGATTACAATTTAAACCATTTCGACGTGCTAGCAACTGTACACAGAATCTCATACTTTAGCGGTATACTTTCGTCTGGTTGGGACTTAATCCTCTGGAAGAATCTTTTTTGAGGACTTCCGATCAAATATGGCGGATAGGCTGTTGAGCTGTTACGGCTTCTGGAATGTGTTTGCTTGTGGCTACGGTTTGCTTACGAATTTTCCTCATGATGGACTCGTAGTCATCATCATCATCATCATCATCATCATCTTCCACTTCTGCCGTCAAGCATCGTGGGGAGGAATAATTTGCGTTCCAGCGCCCGGTGGGCGGCACTGGATAGTGTCATTCCGTGTGGTTGTACAATGTCTCTGATGTCGTCAATCCATTTTCTTCTTGGACGTCCTCATGGTCTCGTCGCAGATGATCTTTGATGTAAGGCCAGTGATGGTAGCTGCTGATGTTGCATTCTAACGACATGGCCAAACCACTTGATCTTCTGTCTTTCAATAAATGTGGCACAAGGTGTTGATCCCACAGTCTGTCTGATAGTAGCATTTCTTACTCGGTCTCGGATTGTTAAGTTGGCAGCTCTCCTCAAGCATCTCATTTCACAGGTGTTGATTTTGCGAAGGTGTAATTTGGATAAAGTCCAGGTTTGAGATTGGTAGTATAGGGTTGGTGTGAATATGCTGTTTATTATCTGTCGTTTTGCGAACATGGGTATGTTTGGATGTTTCAGTAAGGGTGATAGTTGATGTGTAAGTGCACTAGCTTTTTGACATCTGATTTCAATTTCTCTGTCCAATCTGCCATCTTCTGTGATCATACTTCCAAGGTATTTGAATTCTTTAACTTGTTTCAGAGTTGTGTTATTTATCTGTATACTTAGTGGGCCTGGCGATCTGCTAACTTGCATTACTTCGGTTTTGGCTGTGTTTATGCTCATATTGTATCTGCTGCAGGTTGAACTCAGATTAGTAATATGATTTTGTAGTCTGCCCTCATCGCTGTAAAACAGGCACTGATCGTCTGCAAATAGAAGTTCATTTATTCCCTGTGGCTCAGTTGTCTCATCTGGAGTAAAGAGTTCTAAATTTTCTGAATCTGTTCTGTCGAGACTTGCTTCTTTGGAAATTGTGTCCATGTAGATATTGAATAGCAGGGGAGAGAGCACACATCCCTGTCTCACTTCTGTATTGACTGTGAACATATCTGATATACCTTCTTGTGTTCTTACTGCACTTTGGCTTGAGTGCAGTTGCCCTTGTATCCCATAGTCTTCAAGGATGGCCCATTATTTGTATCTGTCTACTCTATCGAAAGCCTTTTCCTGATCTACAAACACAATATTCTGCTGGTCACTATATTCGATAGTTTTTTCACAAATTTGTCTAAGTGTAAATAATGCATCAGTGCAACTTTTACCTTTTCGAAAACCGAATTGTGCTTTGCTTAACTGTTGTTCAACTATTGGTCTAGCTCTTTGTTCCAATAGTTGTGCATACATTTTCCCTACATGGCTCAGGAGTGATATACCTCTGTATGTTTCGCACTCTCTCGTATTGCCTTTCTTTTTCCATATTGGTACTATTATTGCCTGTTGCCAATCATCTGGGACTTTTCTTTCTTCCCATGCTATATTAAAAATTCTTGTTAGCCATTTAACTCCTGTTTCCCCACAAGCCTGAATAGCTTCTGTGGTTATTCCATCTGGACCTGGTGATTTGTTTTTAGGACTTTTCTGTATAACTGCTTTGACTTCTGCAGGTATGAAATTTGGTTCTTGCTCTCCCTGGCTTTTAGACACAAAAGTGAGGTTTTCTATGTTATGTGTGGGGTTAAGTAGTTCTTGAAAGTATTCTGCCCATCTTGCTAGTCTTTGTTGTGGATTAAATATTGGTATACCTCTTTTACTGTTTATGATGGTGGTTGGGTTGTAGCATGCATCTCTGTTTCTCATTGAGGTGACACGTTTATAAAATTCTCTTGGGCAGTCTTTGCTAAGTGTCGCTATCTGTTCACCATATATTCTCCAGGATTCATCTTTAGATGCTCTAATTGTTCGTTTGGCATTACGTCGTGCTATTCTATAAGTAATATAGTCCTGTTCAGATTTAGTTGTGATCCACTTTTTGAATGCTGCCTTCTTTTTGAATATGCTATCTTTAACTTCGTTGTTCCACCAGGCTGTTCTTAATCTTTTGTCCTGCCCTACTTTCTTTGTTCCACACTTATTTTCCAGTGTGTCGAGCATGGCAGCCTTGAAACATGTCCATTCCTTATCTACGCTTGAGTGGTCATCAGTTATGTTCTTATGTAGGTTTTGGATTTCTTGATTGAATTCGTCTTTAACTGTATTTTCCTGCAGCCTCCTATAATTGATGACATGTGTTGTTACCTTTTTGTTTCTTATTTTCCTGTGTGGTGAAATCTTTTTGATTACGACTGGTTTGTGATCAGTATCAACATCTGTATTTGGGAGTGCTTTTGAATCTAATAGTAGCCTTCTGTCTGATTTCCTAATTAGAATAAAGTTAATTTGAGATGCTTGGTCTATGTCATTCCATTTATACCAGGTCTTGGTGTGGCTACGACGATGTTGAAAAAAACCATTTGCTATTATTAGTCCATGTTCCGAGCATCTGTTGAGTAGATGATGACCATTGCTGTTACAATCAGTCTCTTTGTCGCTGAATGGCCCCATGCAATCCTCCCATGGTGTTCTTCGTGTGCCTATTCGTCCGTTAAAATCACCCATCACAACTAGTTCATCTGTCTCCTTGACATTATTTAACTTGTCTGCAAGTTTATCAAAATATTCGTCTTTGTCTTCCTCGCTGTAAGTGTCGTTACATGGGGCGTATGTTTGTATAAAAGTTGTTGTTCTATTTCCTTCTTTGATCTGTACTAGTATTATCCTTTCCGATATAAATTTAGTGTTGATAATGGCTTTCGCTTTGTCTGGATGTAACAAAAAACCCACTCCATGTTTAGCTGTAGCTCGCTGGTCGACGCCACTCCATATAAGAACATAACCTTCATGTGTTCGTTTCGTGTTCTGCCCCTTTTTCCTAGTGTCTGAGAGTCCTAATAATTGAATATTTGATTTTTTCATGAACTCTACAAGAGCTGGTTCCTTATATCCAAGACCAGTAACATTCCAAGTAGCAAAAATCTCCTTTCTATTTAAAGTATTTCGAAGTTTAGCAGTTTTTGTCGTTAGTCGTTTGTTGTTGTTCGGCGTCGGTGTGTCGTTTTCGGCGTGAACGCTGATAGAGTTGCGTTTTTCTTTCAATTTCCTCCATAATTCTCGAGCAATAGTTCTTGACTCGTAGTACATGGTTCAATTTCCCAGCTACTACGTTAAGTGTAACGAGCGAAACTGTGACCTGAGGATTTCATGTGGAATAATTTTACATATTTCCGCAATTGTTTGCAATGTAAACTGCATGTTCAGAAAAAATGGCGGACGGTCGATTGCTGAACTAGCTGATTTGACCTTATTCAGTAATGTGTGTACAACTGCTGGTTTTCTAGTGACCGCCGCTTCCATCGAAAATGAACGGTAATGTTAATGGAAAACTGTTGCCTTGGCATTCTGGCAGCAGCTGCCTTATGCATGCATGCCTTCGCGTGCGGTTGCTTTGTCGGGACTGCTGTCTATTCCTTATTTCACATTGGACAGTGAGGACCATTTTGTGTAATATTCACTGGCACAGGAACGGAGCATCATGACGTGGCCTTTTGCCGTGAAGTTGGAGCCGCGACTAACGACTCACTGCTGTGTGTGTTAACTCTAAATTCCGATGCCAGCTGTTTAGGTCGTCTGATCCCTGAAAGGTGCTTGCATATAAGGGAGTGCAAATTCCCTCTAGCCAGTCGATTGGTATCTGATGAAAAGCTCTATTCAGGGCCTAGACGACTTGAATGTCAATGCTATGAACGTAAGAGTTGAAACCCAGTTTTCTAGACGATTATCAACCATCCTCCAGAAAAAAACTATTAAGGGACGTTGATGTAAAAATACATCTCCCGTGTCAAAGGATTAAGTATTGGGCACCCAGGCCTGTCTGCTATTCATTTCTACTTGTCTCTCTGCTCTCAACTGGCCGTAACGGTCAATATGTTTTGCCTCAGCAGGCCATACTGAGAGCGACGTTTCTACAAAGAACGTGCTACTTGAAGATGATAAACATGATTATGGTACCATTCAAATGCCTCTAGTCAATGTACCTACATTTGATAGTAATGAGCTCCTCGTGCCCTACCTTTCGCAAACTCATGTAAATGAATAAGTGTGTAACTACCTCTGATCAGTTACTCTAGTAATATTATACGCACGGTCGGTCGAGGGATCGACGCCTAGATTCGTCGTCCGCTAACAGAGGAAAAGACTGATCACCTATTCATGCGTACATTCAGGCCTACAAAATGTCGTGGCCTTATTACCTAACAGAGCCTATTTTGCAGGCTCCGGCTTCATAACATTATTTTTAACACTCGTCCCTAATTAACTGCCATCGCTCCAAGCTTCTTCTAAGATTGTTATTGGTGCTTATTTTTATAAAATTAACATAATTATTTAAATATGTTGAAAAAGCATTTTTTACGATAGAACTGATCAAAAACATAAACAAACACAAGAATATCAAGAGGTGAGTTATTCGCATCTCTACGTTAGTTACAAGGTGAGCATGTGGTTGACTGAACCTGAGAGCAGTTATCGGGTAGATGTTTATAAAGGTCTCAAATCCGTGACGGTGGACAGATGATCTCTTTATTAAGATAATTGCTTCACAGATGCCTAGAAAGATGTAGCATTGAAAGACACTATGGAAATACACCGACATACACATATGCACCTTTGAATATAGTCGATATAGAAGATCCTTACAAATTCAACGGGTGAAAAAGAAAACAAACAAATCTATCCAAAAGAAATTGAATACTAAAGAAGATTGATTATTAGAACAAATAACATTGAGGAAAATAAAATGTCTCGGTTATCTTATATATAAATTAGGATCTCCGTCTGTCTGTCTGTCTGTCTGTCTGTCTGTCTGTCTGTCTGTATGTATGTATGTATGTATGTATGTATGTATGTATGTATGTATGTATGTATGTATGTATGTATGTATGTATGTATGTATGTATGTATGTATGTATGTATGTATGTATGTATGTATGTATGTATGTATGTATGTATGTATGTATGTATGTATGTATGTATGTATGTATGTATGTATGTATGTATGTATGTATGTATGTATGTATGTATGTATGTATGTATGTATGTATGTATGTATGTATGTATGTATGTATGTATGTATGTATGTATGTATGTATGTATGTATGTATGTATGTATGTATGTATGTATGTATGTATGTATGTATGTATGTATGTATGTATGTATGTATGTATGTATGTATGTATGTATGTATGTATGTATGTATGTATGTATGTATGTATGTATGTATGTATGTA
>JACEFZ010013534.1:1282500-1285000 GCA_014155875.1 Cepaea nemoralis
TATACAAGTAAATGGGAATATTCTTAAACAAGTGAGTCTGTACAATTATCTCGGAACAGTCATAACATGTGATCGGAGATGCCTTGAAGTGATTAAATTAGAATCGACATGGCGAATCTTGTCTTTTGCAAGATGAAAAACATACTGACCAATTTTTAAAAAAAAAGTTATTTGCAGCGTGAAAAAAAGTCATGAGGAGCTTCATAAAACCGCTAATTTTGTGTGGATGTGAAGCCTGGACAATGCGCAGATAAGCTGAAAAACATCTGATGGGTCTGGAAATGAGGTTTCTGAAGAAAATGCAAAGGATACCGTGGACAGACATAAAAACCAACGATCAAGTCCTACAAGAAACAAAGGAAGATCGTAAACTGATTAGATAAATTAGATGTAGACAGTCAACATTTGTGGTCACGTTATCAGAAGAAATAAAATGGAGAATTTAGTGACAGCTGGCAAAATCGAGGGAAAGAGAACAAGGGGAAAGCAGAGAAGTAAATACTTGGATGGCTTGGGTACGTGGCATGTTGGAGACAAGAACACTGAGCTGATCCACGACTCTGGTGATCGAGTGAGATGGCGAAACATGACCGCCCAAGCTTATTGGCATGGCACACTATGATTGAGTGATTGCGAGCAAATCGCCGCACAGGACAAAACAGTGGACAATAACGGCTTACATTATAAGTGCAAATTATATTTTGTGTATAAATTAATTGTCCATTCCGTTCATTAAAAAAGACCATACAAGGACAGTTCCAGTTTCCAGTCTCGAGGGAATATGTCGCTGAAGATTATTTTCAGGAAAATTCTATCTGGCTTTGTGTACGTTTGCAAACTGTTAGTGAATATATTCTATAGTAGAGTTTTACAAGCAGAATACGGGGAGAAGGATAGTAGATGCCAAGATAGATTTTGTGTGTGTGTGTGTGTGTGTGTGTGTGTGAATGGATGGGTGAAAGTTTGTGTGTACGTGTGTTGTGGGTGTGAATATACGCGGGTGATTACAGGTGTGTGTAAGTATATACTGTATATGTGTATGTGTTCAAGTTGATGTATTTGTGTGTATTTCTGATATGTGGGCGGATATGAGAGAGTGTATCCGGCATTTTAGCGAAGTTGATATGGAAGTGCGCTGATAATGTCATGAGCTCAATCGAGCGAGGATTCGACGTATGGGCTCTTCGTCTGCTAAGCGAGGGAAAGACTGACCACCTATCCCTTCGTGCACTCAGCCTACAACATAGCATGGCCCTGTCACATCACAGATACATAGCAGGCCATTGTTTCGGAACACATTAAAATATTAATGTGGGCGTGTATGTGTGTTCCTATGGTGAACGAGAACCTGCCGAATCTATCAACCAGTGGATTGATGCCTGCATTGGTCCAGAAATGAAACCACGAATGGTGAAAGGGAGACTGCTGAGAGCATCAACCAGTGGACTGGCGTTACCATAGATAGACTGTTACAAGCAGACAATGGCGTGGAGAATTTGAATACGTGTGTTTGAGTGTGCATGATGTGTCTTTACGAGTGGCTGGTTGTATGTGATCGTGGCTATGTGCGTGTGTATGTCTTTGTGGGTGTGGATGTGCTGGTGGATTAACGGGTGTGTTGGTGTTGGTTAATAGATTGCAAGGTGTGTATGTACATGTCTGAGAGCAGCGGTAGCGTAGTGGCTAGACGCTTACCCGGTGGTCAGGGTGCGGTTGGCATCGAGGCGGATGTGAATATTTTATACAGACCTGGGATCCCAGATCGATACAACCTAAAATGAGTACCAGGAAATGTCTTGAGAAGCGAAGGCGCCCAGCGTGACACTGACCACATCACCTACCGTGTGCCAATTGATCTATACAATGATGGGTCCAGCACCGTATGCACAATGCGCTAATGACGCTAAAATAGTACTTTGATTTCACTTGTGTATGTGCTTGTCTACGTGGCGAAGGTGTTACGGACGCGGTTCATGATCCCAGATACCCACGTTCAAAACACAACTGCGCGCGATTTGGCAGCAGACCTCGTTGCGCTGGTTTTTTTACGAAATGGTATGTGTGTCTGTAGTTCAAAAATCAATGTCAAACTACTTAACGTAAACTTGCCAAGACATCAACAACAGTAAAAAATGCTGGTGTTGATTGCAAACGTCCTGTAAAGGAAATGCAAATAACTGTATGTGCTTTTGTAGGAAAGGTGACTGGAAAGTTTCCAGGAACCATCAGCCAGTGGACCGATACCTACAGTGATAGATTCTGTCAAGTGGGAATGATGAATGAGAAATCTCTTCTATGACTAAAAGTGTTAAAAGTTAGTTGCACATCCTTTACAGCACGTCACAGTCAACACTGTCATTGTTTGACAGATTGTGATTTCTTGGTAAGTTTATGTTCAGTAGTTTGCCTTTGCTTTCTGAACGACCGGCACTCATACCATTGTATAAAAACCAACGCCAAAGAGTCAGCCCCAAGCTGTGTATTGATGCTACAATAGAAA
>JACEFZ010013534.1:1287500-1515000 GCA_014155875.1 Cepaea nemoralis
ACACTGTCCTAGTGATCGATTTTGAGAATGCCGAATACATCTTTCGCAGATTTAATGTTGACTACAATATTTCATTATCATTTCTTTTGCATTCTCCAATTACTTAATCGAAATTTAAACCGGAGTTTAGGAATTCATTAGCGATAACCGGCAGCGTTTTTAATAAACGATTAAACACATCATTTGGAAGACGTCAAGTTCGCATCGTTTACAGGAGTTAACTTACTGGTTTTGAGAAAAATAAATTTTAATTGAAAATGTGATTTTTCAGTTAAAAGACATAAATACCTGTCATTAAAAAAATATTATATTAATATATGATTAAAAACAAATTGTTCCAAAGCAGTCACAATATGAAGGGTTTGAACCCAGCCCCTGATCCCGTGTCCAGTCGTTTTCATGACATCACCAGCACAGTTCGGTGTCAACTTCCCTATCCCGCCCGCAAAGTATTTACATAATATAAGCTGGTCTCATACTCCCGCCCTACTTTATGATTGCATAAAGGAAACCAATTTAGCATATCTACCCTTTGTGTGCTAACGTTATTAATATTAATATGTACAATAATTATGCTACTTATTGGAGTTGAGTTGGCTTTTCATGTTTATATTATTACATTATTTTTGGTTTGCATTATTTCAAGACTGATGTTAGAAATAGAAGTGTGTCAAATTGATCTGTTTAGTGCATGTTGACTTGTTAGACAACGCCTAAATGTGTGGGGTGTAGTGTTACTGGTTAAACTTTGGCCTTAAGAGTAGAGAAGATACATCCTGGCGGAGTCAATCATTAGCTTGATTTGCCTCTCTGACGCTGCCCTAGGCTTAAATGGGATACGTAAAGTAGTTAGGCAAGGTTTTAAGCTATTCTCAATGAATATATAGGATAGTCGCAGGGACGGAGGTCAAGATCGTCCTCTAACCTTGAAACAAGACAGATATCACGTGATGGAAGTAATGTTAACGCAGAAATATTTACATGTTACGTCACGTGATGGCCTTGTGGTCAGATGTTACGTAACATCCAGTGTTAGTTTTAGTGGAAGTAATTGGTATCCGGCCGGTCTCTCTGGCCGAGGTGTTAAACACTTTCTCTCCGTAATCCCGTTTATCACGCAGTCTCGTAGCGGGCGAGAGCTGGGAGCGGTTCGACCCCCGCTGGTGACATGCGGGATAACTGAGCCGGCCGCTCAGAAAGCAATGGCAAACTACTGAGCGTAATCTTGCCAAGAAATCAACAGACAGCTGAAAGATGCTGCTGTTGACAGCGATGTCCTGTAAAGGATATGCGAATTTAAAAAAAAAAAAAATTGGTATCCGACGCCATGTCTGCACGGGTCTGATGGGGCTTATTTTATTGTTCAATGACGAACATGGCGGCTTTTCTTTCAAATGTAAACTTAATGAGCAGCAGTAGATGACACAAGTCCACGATGTTTATGTACACAATTAAGTTCTATTACAACATGCAGGTTTTATGTACGCAATATGTACGCATCTTCATTGATAACAAAACGTATGTGAGTTTCCATGTATGCATATATCAAATGACCAATCGAATCCTTTCAGTGTTGATTTTTATTCATCTTCCTCTTCCTACTGGCACTGGTTTGTAGTCTATTGACAAGAATACCTACATTTCGTGGAGGAAACATCAACCTAGGCCCAAACACAGCAAGCACGTGTGTTTGCTAAGTTGCATTAATACCTATAGTGCGTTCACAAATGTTTTCCCCCGTACATAATCCTGAATTCGGTGTCCATCTGATGGACAATGATGAGATTTAGCATATAACCTTATCATTATGTACACCCAACGGGAAATATAATTTACATGTCAGAGGTGAAGTGAACGTTATGAAATGTATTAAATCTTCACAAGGATACATCAGTGTTCAATAATGAATATTCTCCGTGGTGCACGGGAATTTCCTTTTGAGAAGCACGTCACAGTGGAATTCAATACATTTTAGCAAAACTATCAAAGAAATTTCGGCGCTTTTCATGATTGCAGTTGCCTATGGACCTATCAAAGATATATCCTTTGGGTCTCATCTTATCTCATCTCATCATGTTCCTCTTGTACCATGCGGTGTAGAGGTGAAGTATAAACAGCGAGAGAGTGCCCGTTTGTGGGCTTCATGTATCGACATTCCCATGGACTCTGTTATTCCCTGCGTCCATCGTTTACGTGGTCGGCCTCTTCCTTTGTTTCCCTCTGGTCTGTACATCATTTATTGTTGTGGTATACTGTCAGTTATCAGTTATCAGTTGGGGTATCTTCATTGCACTCCGGACATGTCCATAGGTGCTCAGATCCTCCCCCCAGCATATGCATCAGCGTCCGGTGGCTAATAGAGCCAGTTCTGTGTTGGTTGACGAGGCGCCTTGTTTTCCCGATGTACCTCTCGCGTCTGGCCGTGCCGATTCTTACTCCCAAGTCTTTCATCCTGGACAACGATGTGGAACCACTGACGTCAAAGTCCTCTGTTCTCGCCATATCTTTGAGGACGTTAATAACATCGGCACGATCCATGGGCTGGCCATCTACAGGGGGTGCAGAGCCAGCCAGTTTATCAGCTCGTTCATTTCCCTCGACTCCCGCATGTCCCGGGACGAAGATGAAAGTGACTTTACGGACAACAGACTTCCGCAGCGACTCAGTCCACTGTCTACGTACAGATCCAGCTTCGACCTTCTGAATCATGCTCATTGAATCACTTAGTACACACACGTTGTTATAATGCTGTGATTCCAGCCATATGAAAGCGTGTGTAACTGCCATCACCTCCATCGTCATGCTGCTCGTGGTCATAGAGTGGGCACCACTGGATTCTTGAACGGTTCGGCCCGCTGAACGGGCTGTAAATGCCCACGCACTTCTCTGCTGCTTTACAACAGATCCATCTGTATAGATGAGCACTTCGGGGCTATCTGAGTGTTCATAGATGAGCGCGTTAACCTCTGCATTGACAGCGGCAGGGTTCTGCTCTCTGTACCGTCTGTCGAGTGTGATAATGCAGGAGAAAGTGCACTTAAAAGCTGGAGGCACCGGCACCCATTCCTTGCCGGGGTTGATACTGGTAAGACTGCAGACCTGTCTGACGACATATTCCACCCGACCCATCCATGATTTGCCCCTCTTTAGCCTGTCACCCTTTTCTCTGAATAAAGCGTCATGAAGAGGGTGCTGCTCATCTGCACTTATTTTTAAGTATGCACGAGCTCTCCAGTTCTTGATCCTGTGTTCCATTGTCGGGAAGTCAAGGAGGTATCTCATTGCTACACAGCTGGTGTCTCTCGTGCAGCCCAAAATGTTACAGTGGAGTCTGGATAAGTAGAAATCACAGGGGCCGAAAGAATTTGTTCTACTTATCAGAAATTCTACTTATCCAGACTGCACTAATTTACACTAATACCATGCAGTAGCATTGAGTAAAATGATTGTACCACTTGTGAACAAACAAATAGCAATACAATATCAGACATGTTTAATTATTTTAGAAAACAAAACATTAAAGTCATATGAAAATTTCCAAATTAATTAAAGAAAAAGTCTGTCGTTTTTTGAAACGATCCAACCAGCCAGCACTACAATTCCAGTCTGTCTGACCTTTAAGACGTGCAAATTCTTCTGTTTCGCAATAACTAAAGGCCTATTTACTGGTACATTTGCCGATCTAATCGCAGTGAACCATTTTAAAAGGGCACCATCGAAAAACAATTTTCTGTAGCGGTCTTTATGCTTTAAAATGCCGAAAAGTGTCGATGTTGGAATACCAGATTCTCTAGCTATATTCACTTTCTTCTTCCCACTATGTTCAACCTCTTCCAACAGCTCAATCTTTCTTTCTAAAGTTATAATAGTAAGCCTTCGTCCACTAGCCGCCATTGACATGTAGCGAGATATCATATTTGCGAGATTGTTGTTCTCCGGGCTGACTAAAAAAATTATTTCGCAAAAGACATTTTTTTTTTGGGGGGGGGGGGGGGGGGAATAAACAGTTCGACTTAAACATGAACACTTATATAGTCGGTATTCATTTTTATGTTCGACTAATCCGGAAATTCGAGTTAACCGAATTCGACTTATCAGGACTTTTTATACAATGATAAAGAAGGATAATGGACGGGACTAAGCCTGTAACGTCGACTTAAGCGAAATTCTACTTATCCGAGTTCGAATTAAGTGGACTCGACTGTAGTTGGTAACCTACTTGCATGGCCAAACCATTTGACTTGCTGCTTTCTAATAAAATATAGTGCAGCTGTAACCCCCACTTTAGTCCTGATTACTTCATTTCTGATCTTATCTCTTCTTAATACATTGAGTATTCTTCTCAGGAATCTCATTTCTGTTGTTGTGATTTTTCTATTCTCTTTTTCTGTCATTGTCCAGGTTTGGCATTGGTAAGATAGAGTTGGTAGGAAGATTGTGTTGTAAAGTGCTTTCTTAGTAGTTGTTGATATATGTTTGTTCCTTAGTATTGGTTCCATTTGTCAAGTGAGTTGGTTTGCCTTGTTGCATCTATTTTCGATCTCGTCTTCTGATTTGCCATTTGATGGTACTTTGATGGTACTAGGTACGTGAAACTCTTTACTTGTTTCAAGGGATGTTCGTTTAGGTAAATCGATGTTGCTTTTTCTTCTTTAGTTATAGTCAATACCTCTGTTTTACTTGTGCTAATTTTCATGTTATGTTCCCTACACATTTCGTTTAGACTGTTCATGTGGTCTTGTGATTCAGCTTCTGATTTTGCTATTAGTCCTTGGTCGTCCGCAAACAGGAGTTCTCTAATGGTTAGATTTGCAGATGGTTCTTCTTCTGTGTTCTCGTCATGCGGTGTTCTTGCAGTCTCTGTTTGGCTGATTTCTTTACATATGTTGTCTATATATGTTATAAACAAATGAGGGGACAGGACACAACTTTGTCGTACTCCCTTGGGTGACAGTAAATATAAGACGGCAGAGAAATGTCATATTGATGCATCAGATACTTTAAAAAATAAAATTGAACGTGAATGAGAGCGAACATGTGTGAACGCACTATAGTCCCATTCTAATATGTCTCTCTGTAGATGTGAAGTTCTTGTATCGCTCCTGCACACCATGCTGGCTTCTGGAAATGGATGGGGTAGAACATATATGCAACACTGTCATTGTTGAGATAGTAATTCAGTACCAGGTGGGGAGGAAAGTCTCTACAGCAGCCTCAGTCAGATAATGCAAGCTCATCTCAGAGCTCAGATGACTTCAATGCCTTTTCAGTTTAATTGAGTTGAGTCAAGAATCGACATCACAGCCCTCGGTTTATATCCACACGTGCTCTGTCCTTATTTTTAACAATTGGCGAAGAGTCCTCATATTAATATTAAGAGTTGTAATCTGATATGTGTTCGTTTAGTTTTTCCTATGAGTGCTGCGTGTCGGCTAGATCATCTGGCCACTCTCTGCAGCACAATTCTCTCAAGACCTATATAGTGTATCTGTTCTTCCAGGCTGTACACATGATATCAAATTCACATTGATCACATCTGTATTATCGTCCAACACTGGTCCAATCAGCTTGCCATTTCATCGCACTTAAAAATTAAAATTCACAGTATTCTGGAGATTTCTGAAACATTTAGCAGCAATCTTCGTTCCTCATGGAAAGAATATTTTGTGTTGCCTCGATTTACAACGAAGCTGCGATATTTGCTCCTGTCGACCAACACAACCGAATTTAACACGAAATTTGCTTAAACCCATATTTTCTTTGATTCGGCGATTCAAGCCCTCGCGATCATGCTGTAGAGATGCAGTTTTTTAACCATTGTTTTCAGGCGGAGTGGAAATGTCACAGAGATCAGTGTAGCCGCTAGGTTTAATGCGCATGTTGCAACGTCCTGCAATGAACATGTAACATTATTTTAAAATTTTACAGGTTTTGGTCAGCTTTAGTTTATTGGGAGGGCCTCAGTAGCCTCGTGACCAGACGCTTGCCTGCCAAACCGGCGTTCATGGGTTTGAAGTCACATTGAGGCGGATCTTTACAATTGACCTGGACTCTCAAGTCGACCCAGCCAATGAAGGTGACTGGCTTGATAGTGACAACACTTCCCGTATACCATTTTTTGTTGGCATATCCTGTAAAGGACGTCGTAGTCAACACCATAATTTCTGCCTTTGTGATCTCTTGGCAAATTTACGTTCAGTAGTTTGCCATTGATTTCTGAACGACAGGCAGCGATACCAATGAACGCGGTCTGCTGCCAAATTGCGCGCAGCTGTGTTACGAACTCGGGTATACGGGATTTTGAACCGCGTCCGAAATCCCTTCGCCAGGGCGACAGGCCCCCGTGTACTTTTGGTGTATACAAATATGTGCCTAGAACCATATGCCTTATACGCTAAAGCACGTACAGAACATGTCCTTTAGTTTACTTGCTGCTGTTGGTTTGTCGAGACTCCTGTCTGTTATACTTCTCACATGGGACAGTGAAGAGCATTTTGTGTGATATTCACTAGTACAGGAATGGAGCATTAAGGGCAACCCATTGCCGTGAAGTTGGAACCGCGTCTGGCTAACTTACTTGCACACTGGCTCTGACTTAATCCTCCACGTCATGAGTCTTTGACTACAAATTTCTCGTTTCTATATATAATAATCTAACAAACGAACGCAAATACTATAGAATAGCTAAACAGGTAGCGAAAATAGAAATTAGATATTGGAATGAAATAAGAACTGGGTAATTACGTAAACATTCACACGACTTCTTGCTACTGCATCGCACACAGCAGAGACAGGGCGAGAGGAGGGGAATCCTAGCCCGCAATAAGATAAGACCAGATGATGAGATAACTCCCTCTGGGCTTGTGCAGTAGTCTGGTTCCTTCAGCTGTAGACGGGGTATGACGAAGACAACACGGCGGCGGCAATGACCTTTACTGGAGTATAGCGAACCGCATATATGAGACAACAGATGAGACAAAACAGCCGGAGAAAATAAATTGACTATCCCGCGGTTTAATAGAAAGGCGCTGTGATAATCAAGTCAGGTCACTATACACTGGATGTACATGTTCTCCTCCCAGGATCGGGTAGGCTCATCAAATGGGATAAAAAGGGAAAAACTATTGACACTCCTTGAAGCTGGAAATCAAGGTGTGAATACACGACATGAACAGACACTCGTGAGTCATGACTAGGGTGGAACCACCCCAGCAAGTGTCAAGAAGTTAACTCTTTCGCTACCGTGCTCCCATCTGTGGACAGAATGGATTTGCTGTAATGGCAGTCCGCCCTTTTCGTCCCACAAAATGATCAGTGGTTTATTTCACATATTTCTGCTCCGTTTCGGAATTTTAAGTTACAGTAAACTAAAAAGTAGTACAGCCGAAAGATCTCTACGCCATCTTGGAGCGGTCAATAGTTTTCTAATTTTGGATTCTTGTGAATTTTCAGTTTTAAGGTAGTGTTAATTTGTTTGTTTTGGTTTTTCACAATGGAAACGCCCACCAGTTTGCGTCCACGTAGTATGACTTGAGATCAAGCTAGATTATTGTTTATAATAATATGTGAATGTGAATATTTAGAAAGTAGTTTTAGTTGTGTCTAAAGTTTTAGCACGTGGTGATAAAGAAAAACCAGTGAATGTTCGTCAACAGCTGAGTGTTTGACAACGAAGCACGAATGGCTGAAGTTTACGTCTGTCATTATTGCTATGGGACTTGATCCAAGACCATGTATCAAAGACTACCGGTGTACAAGTGCACATTTATATACTCCTTGGTATGTGGCACTGCCACTACGTTTCCCAGTAATCAATTAGAAAATTATAATATATTTATCACACCATGTTTCATGTATGTCAACCTGAGGGTACCCAAAAAAAAAAAATTATCCTCTTGTTGACTCTGAAGAATATCCAGGAAGCATTTTACCCATTTGAAAATGTGTCCATTGATGATATGATTATTTGGTGGAAGGGCTAAACAAAGCTAAAAAAACCATGCATTGTTGTCTCTACCAAGTCTGTAGTTAGAATTGTTGAGAGCGGATTGCGAAAACCGCAAAGCAAGCTGAAGATGGTCTCCATGAAAATAAAACGGCGATGAATGGCTGCGACAGAATGGACCAAATGGTTGGATATTATAATATCCATGATAGGAAAACCATTACGTGGTGGAAGAATATCTACTACTAGATCTTTGAAATTGCACAGATCAATGCTCACATCCTACATTCCATATGGCAAACAGAGAAAGGAGGAAAAAAATTGTTATAGAAGGATTTCAAGTAAAGGAAAGTGCTCATCGCGAAGTAGCTCAGAGTATTCCTGAAAGTTTGACACTCTGCCTGCCGAAGAATTTCAGTCTGTTGCAGGAAATTATGCCGAAAGATTTACATGAGCCAAGCATTTAATAGAATTTGTCGGTGTCAATAGAGACTGTGTTTTTTGCAGCACTCGAACTAAACGACACATATCCTCTTTTGTTTGCGCTGGCTGCACTAATAGACCAGACTTGTGCGCCAAAGTTTGCGTTGCAGCCTATCACAAATAGACTGCCACATATAGTAAATAAAAACAAACAGACATGACAATTAAATGTAAATCTGCCAAGTGTTTTCCTAATTTTTGTCTGAAAAAAAAAATACATGATTCAGAATCTGCGGCGAAACTTCTTTTTCGGATGGTTGATTGGAAGCAATGGTGTTTATAGTTTAGAATAGTGTTGTTTGTTCAGTAACTTCAATTGGATTAGCAGTGATCAGGATATTGGATAACAACGCCCCCTCGGTAAGTACAATGTTTACATTATTTTTACCTCTTTTTAACAAATTATTTTAGAAGTTATATTATTATTTGTATTTTATTTACAACATACAGCAAAAATTCTCCTACCAACATATTCCTTGTGCTATCTCCTTTATTTTGATATATAATACAACATTTCTGCTACAATTTTAACCATTTTCATAACATTATTGCGACATACACCAATTTCCAGATTTCGGCCATTAGTTTTTTTCATTTGTGTGAAAAAGACATGGTTCAGAATATGCACCAAAACTTCCTTTTGGGTGATTTAAATGAGCAATACTGTTTATATTCTTGAAGACAAGTGGTGTTTGTTTGATTATTCAGTAAATTAAACATGATTAGCAGTATAGGAGTGTAGAAAACACATTCTAAGTGCAATGTTTACATTATTTTTACCTACTTTTGTCCAATTATTTTACAAATTATATTATTATTTTTATTTTATTTACAACCTAAAGCAAAAATTCTCCTACCAACATATTCCTTGTGCAATCCCCTTTATTTTGATATATAATACAACATTTCTGCTACAATTGTAACCATTTTCATAACTTTACTGTGACAGACCCCACCTTCAAGATTTCAGCCATTATTTTTTGTCATTATTTGTGAAAAATACATGGTTCAGAATATGCACCAAAACTTCTTTTTGGGTTACTTTAATGCGCAATACTGTTTATATTCTTGAAGACAAGTGGTGTTTGTTTGATTATTCAGTAAATTAAACATGATTAGCAGTATAGGAGTGTAGAAAACACCTTATATGTGCAGTTTTTTAAATAATTTTTACCTCTTTAATTTCATTTGTTATTATTAAACCTCTCATTATTGTCATAATATTTGTAACCTATCAATTAATTATTAACACTGTCATGTTCCTTGTGCAATCCTCTTTAATTTGATATGTAATACAATAGGTCTTCTACCACCTTAACCATTTTAAAAGCATTATTGTAACACACCCCTAGTTCCAATTTTCTGCCATAAATGTCTGTTTGGTCACAGCCCAGTTTTTGTTTGGTAGTGAAAGAGTTAAAAGGCCCAACATTCTCCTAAAGAGACTGTGTGTGACGATTTGATGCCTCCTTTGATGCTTGCAACACGGTGAAGTTTAGTTTCACTCGCATGTGACACGGTTAATTAAACTTGTAGTGAACACATAATACACGAGCAGTATCTGTGTATTCTCGTAGTCTCCCATTTAATTTAAATCCGGCACAGATCCTCCCTCCTTTACTCCGCCTTATATATCTTATCACAAGCTCTGTTAATCAGTCTTCCTTCCTTTTTGTTAGAGAAATCTCTAAAACTCATTTCACGAGACCAACTCGGGCTGCTTACAAATTGCGGTCCGATCAAATATCGTGACCAAACATATTATTGAATTAAATCTCTGAGCTGGTAGGTCAGTGTACTAGCCATTATAATAATCGCACTCTTAAATAAAATATTCCTTCGTGAAAAGGGGCTCACCATCATGAGGAAACTACAGACACAAAAGAACTGGTACTTGTCTGAGGACAGAAAGGCGAGGCCGTCTTAACTGATAATTGCCTGTCCTGTTCCAGCCCTAGAAACCCGGATATTGGCCTACATAGATAGCGTGCTTATAAAGTACATCTATAATAGAACGATCTGGGGATCGTTAGAGATTGAACGATTAGGATAATGGAATGTGGAGAAGTTCTCGTCTATTTAATAACAGTCATCATCGTCTTTTTCCCCCTCTGCCAACTGGCCTGGGGTTCATGCATCTCCACAGATCTGGGTCTCTGGTGTTCTGGATCAGTTCCCCCGATGATATTCTTCCATAGCACGGTCTCAGCCCAATAAAATATTATTTCTCTGCCTTTTCTACCGCTGCATTTCCCATTCGTTTCCGTGTTTTCCGGTGTCCCTTTTTTCATTCAATCACCACAGAATGCGTAATTCACAATGGATACATTAAATCTATGTATGCCGTCTCATTTAGCTTCATTAAGGAGAAATAAATCACAAAACAGATTTAGCCAACTTAAAGTTTGTTTCTATGGTGAAACTTCCCGTGGTCTGTAATCCTGTGGTTGACTGTCTCGATTAGAAATATGTCCAGAAATGTTTGTCTCTGTAACGTATTACAGAAACGTTCTGGTCAGCATTCGCTGTGATATAGTTACCTATAGTTCATTCATTCATTCATTCATTCATTCATTCATTCATTCATTGAGAAGCATATCCACCTGAAGTATTTAATTGAAACAAAAGTGGCATGTTTTCAGTTGTGTAAGTGTACTTTGCTATTTACGAATATTTTTGTGCCGTCTACCTGATGAACAGAATATCGATTTTCTAGAAATGTAGCTAACAATTAGTTTAACGACTGTAACTGAAAAAGCTTTGGTCTCATGTTTAAAAATATAATTGAACACACTCAAAGCGTCATAGTCACAAATGGTACTTGAATTCGAGACATGTCATCACGGGAAGTATTTGGAGCAGGCGCTGTTCCTGGTAGAAATTGCAAGGAAGAATTACTATCCGACTGAAAAAAACAAAAAACGTTAAGAAGCTTCTGTTAGCAGCAACTATTTATACCATTTGTGAAAATGTATCCGAGAAAATGCCCCAACAAACAAACAGTTTCTGTAACACAGAGATGTGTTCTGTACTTTACGGAAGTAATGATATATGTCTTTACGTTACATAACTATTGCCCTCAATATAATATGGTTGTTATGAAACCTAATGCCGAAGAGTCATCTATACCTCGTTTCCCTTAGGTAGTCATGTAAAACTGCAAGTTCTCTGGGGCTGTTGTAGAGAAACATAGAATAAGTACATTTTGAAGATAGCTGAGGCAAGCCTTTTTCTTAATATTGTTGTTTCTGCCAACAAAAGTAGGTTTGGTGAGGTGATTAAACTTCTGTAGCACAATAAACACTATACCACCACAACTAAACAAATAGATAATCACTATCACTTTACAATGCATTTCGTTGGTTAAATTAAATTTATCAAATGCATTAGTTATTAATGCATGTTTATATATTATCAAGCTAACTTTCATATATGAACCAAGGAACTCGGGCAGAAACGACAACTAGCGAACATGGCTGTAAGCGAAGTGGAGAGAGGAATGGATAAGTCAAATATCATCAACGTCATAGAAGACGCTGGACAAACAGATAACTGTAAGAACTAGATATGTGTGACACGAGAAACCGCCAGGCTTGAATATGTTGTCAAGAGCACATATATTTGATTATTCAACACAGAACTGGTAAGATCAGTCAATATACGATGGCGGGGATGTTAAAGAGATTCGAGCTCCTATGGACATTTCCAGATGCGGTGATGAATATCCTCACTAATCAGTCATTCTCTCGAATGTTAAACAATTGCTGGTGTTTGCATGGCTATTTAAGAGATGGTAGACTGAGTGAAAATCCTCCTGAAGACTGAGTTTTAACTCTTAATTCCGATAGATTTGTGTCCAGATCGCCTGAGCCCTGGAAGGTACATACATCTGTCGGAGTGGGATCGGTGAAGAGACCTATTCCCGACCCTATAAACGAGTTCCATCCTCATACGACCTGTTGGGGAAATCTCACTTGTCCTTCACAGCTCAGAAACCAACGGTGTGTATAAGACTGACACCGGAACTTAACACTTTCTAAGAGGCCTATTAAGATGTCACAAGTTCATAATTCAGCACAACACATACAGACTTCCTAGGATTAGGTTTACGTTATTCATATTTAATGTAGGCTTTTTGGTATTTCATTCTCCGCAGACTAACCCAATGTCCAGGGGAAATATTAGAATGTAAAGAAGCTATAATTCAGCACAGCACATATGGATTATCTAGGATTAAACCTAGGTTGGTAATGCCTCCTCCGCGGGTTATGGGTATTTCATTGTCAGTTGCTGTAACCCAATGCGGAAGTGGATATTTTCTTGCTTCATAGCTAAGATATAACGGATGTTTGCCCAGGCAATCACTATGCAATATATACACAATAAGATTTGTTATTGAAACATTGCAACTGAGAGAAATTCATATCTTTAACAAAGTCTTAGGAAACGACAACAAGCTCGTTTCTATTATTTAAAAAAAAAAGACATTGTATTCTAACATTGGTAGACTATAAAATAAAGCTAATGTCTACAATTCGTCGAACCCACATGGGCACAAATTCCGTTACATAAGTTGTGATAGTGAACACAATTTCATAATCCCGACATATTGGGTTCGGAAGACTTCTGATAAAAATGGCGGCGGACGGTTGTGTTGTTTTTCTAAACGCCCAGTTTTTCACGTTGGAGATGAATAAGTTCATCTTTTACGTGTAATTTCTGCTCCGTGATGTAAAAGAGAGGTTTTCTCTCAACATTTTCGCAGGTGCTACAAAGTTCGTACATCTGAGGGAATTAATCGTTGAGTGTTTTCGCAGCGTGTTGCTTAATGTGTGTTTTTTTTTTCTTTCACAATGGAAGACCAGAAGTGTGTTTCCAGTACAGAAGGTAAACAAACAACAGAGTCAGTGCGGTCGGCGTAAGCGTCAAGACAGACGATCTGGATCCAGGCGATCCAGGTTCAAATGCAACCGTCTGGGCCTCAAGAATACCCTATCCTATATAGGAATTGTGTTAGCGCAAAACAACGAGGCCCCAGCCTGGAAGGCCTGGCATACAGGAACGATATTGTAGCGCTTCTGATAATGAAACTGGGTGTCTCATTACATATGGCCGACTTCAAAGGTATTTACAACAGGCGACACCTGGGAATGGGATTATAATTCGAGACAGTATAGTGGTTTCAGAGGAGGACATGTCCAGGTGGGACAGTGACGAGATACAAATACTGAGGAGGTAGTGCTTGAATTACATATTATGTTACGAGAGGAACATCATTTTTTTTTCTGTGGCGATTTCAACGCTAAAGGCAGATCATTGGGAAACATTTCTTCCAACAGACAGAGGGAGGAGCTCGAGACTGCACTAGAAACCATCGACCTTGTTTGTATCGACAGTGGCTGTGTCAACAGGACAGCAAGTCGTCCAGGTGAATAGGACAGTGCTATTGTCCTGGCACTGATTTCGCCTTCTCTCACTACATTGTGTAGATGGGGTGTCCTACGGTACAATGGCAGCGATCACCACCCTTGTAGCAGATTGGTGGAGAAAGGCAGAACCAGGCAGCACAGGTCAACGGTCCAGACTTTCAAGTATTATAGTACAGGGCCAGATGCGGTGAGTACGATAAGCGCGACAAGCTTAGAAATCATCATGGCAGGAGAAAAAGCTGGGATCAGCCACCTTGGTGGAATTTTCAGGTGGAAAAGAACTGGGTGGATAAGCGTGGTGCTGTAAGGAAATGGCCACACGCTAAGAGGAACAGAGTTGCCTATCCTAGTCTTATGTTGCACATGGAAAGAGAGATGGACACAAGAGATAGATTCTTTTCTTGTAAAGTGGTTTAAGTGGTTAAAAGTTAAAAATAGTTGTGTCATAAAATAAGCAAAGACAAGTCACTGAAATTGTTCTGGCGACTATAAAAGTATGAATAAGAGTATTCCTGACTTCCAACTTGCGCACGTCATCTGGCTGATGACTGGCGAGAATTAAGGGCAAAGCCCATTTCGAACGCTATCTAGAACAGAGCAACCAGACATACATGAGAGGCCGAAATCTTGACAAGGCGGTTACCTCAGATAGGTGTAAGTCCAGAACATTTTAGATAAAGACACAGTGATCGTGAAAGACATTAGGGCGGTGTTTCTAAAAACAAAAACAAAAAACATCGCTTCAGGGCCACATAGTATAAGGCATGATGCCATTAGTATGTGTACCGACAACGTGTTAGAGGAACTATCAGATATGTGCAACAACAGTATAGGGAGTGTCGGCACCAAGGAGTAGTGGTTACACGGCTATATGGTTCCCTTGCCTAAGCCTGGCAGATACCACACACATACTCAGGAATATTGCGTGATAACCATGCAAATTACAATAGGCAAGCTGCTAGAGAAGTTAATTGCCAGAAAAATATCAAGCCAGTTAAAGAAGCAAGTTTTTTTCCATATACCATGGGAGGGTACCATTCAAACGGAGAAACCTGCCCAACGCAGCAGATTTTGCCCATGATGTCTAAGAAGGTTTGCACTAAGGCATTGACATGTGTATTGCAGCGATTGATCTTGAGAACGCTTACAATAGAATACCGTTGAATCTTTTAATGTTTCAGCGTCTTGAATTCAAGATAAGTCCATCCATCCATCATGTGCCATGTCGGTAAGCGTGAGCAGTCATGTTTTGCCATCTCACTCGATCACCAGACTCGTGGATCAGCTCAGTGTTTCTGTCTCGACCATGCCACGAGGCCAAGCCATCCAGGTATTTGCTTCTAGTTCTTCCTCTTGGTCTGTTCCCTTCGATCTTACCAGTTGTCACCAAGTTCTCCAATTCATTTCTTCTCATAACATGCCCAAAGCATTTTGATTGTCTGCGACTAATATCTCTAATCAGTTTACGATCTTCATTTGTTTCTTGAAGGACTTGTTCATTGGTCTTTCTGGCTGTCCATGGTATTCTTTGCATTTTCCTCAGAAACCACATTTCTACAGCCATCAGAAGTTTTTCAGCTTGACTGCTCATTGTCCAAGCTTCACATCCATACAAAAGTACAGGTTCTATGTAGCACCTCAACACTCTTTTTCTCGTTTCAATTGACATCTTTTTATTGGTCAGTATGTTTTTCATCTTGCTAAAGACTACTTTTGCCATGGCGATTCTTGTTCTAATCTCTGGCCGATGCTCAACGCTCAAAGGAAAGGCGAGACGGACTTATAATAAGATTGCTACTGGTACTATTAGTGTTGGAACTCTTCGCTGGCTGCTGAGGATGGGGACGGAGCACTTATGGGAATTCCCCGAATGCTGTGATGTCGATTCCTAAATCAATCAATCAATCAATCAATCTCTTCAAGGCATCTCCCATCAGATGTTATTACTGTTCCGAGATAATTGTACCTATTCACTTGGTGAAGAATATTCCCATTTACTTGTATATTACATTATGGTATTTCTTTCTTCCTAGTGACGACCATAAATCTGTGTCTATTTACAATTTAATTCAAACCCTCGTTGTTCACAGTGTGTAACAATCGCATCTACTAAATGTTGCAGATCCTGTTCATTGTCTGCAATCAAGACTGTATCATCTGCATATCTAATGTTATTGATGCATCGTCCCCCAATGTTGATTCCTTCCATATCTTCAATATTTCTGAAAATACTTTCACTATACAGGGAAAACAGATCTGGAGACATTACACATCCCTGTCTCACACCTCTCTTAATAGGCTGATATTGGCCTACTTCATTATCAACTCTTATGGCAGCTTGTTGTTTCCAATACATGTTTTTTACAAGTCTAAGGTCTTTTCCACCAATTTGTAGATCTTCAAGCATCCTTATCATTTCAACATGTCTCACTTTAGTTGTCACCGACCGTTAGGGTATTTCTATTGAAGCAGACAGAAATCCCTATCCAAGAGTTTTCCGACAGTCTCTAGAAATTATGGCTCGTTATAAGAATGTCTAAAGGGATGGTCCCGATAGAAGAGACTGGGATTCACTTGGTAGACAAAGGCAGAAGGTGAAGAACACTCGTGTATGTAGGAAGACCTAACACGAATGTCTAGTTTATCTGTCGGTGATCCTTCGTCAATTGATGGAGCCCCCTGTTTTAAATACTTTCATGCACTCATGCGAATGCCTTGCGTTCAAATGATCACGAGTGGAGTACGTTTGTGCAAGTATAAAACAATAATACTCTTTAATAGTAAAAGAGATAATGAACATGGTCGTTCAATTGGTGAACTAAGACAATAAAATTTATGTTACAGGTACAAAAAGTTTTCTGATGCTTAGCTAGATAGCATATCATCATTCACACCATCCAGACAGTGACACACTCAGACCACATGTAGACACAGAGTCACCTGAGACAATCTGATCTCGTTTAGGAATAGTGCTGGCTTTCGTTTGGATTATGTCTTGGAGTCGACCCTGGCATTCGACAGGTGTACGATGCTCCTCCAGATTCCAGGTTCCGTCTCCACTAGTTGGTGGCTCTAAGTTTCGGTAACCGGACCAGTTAGGTTTCAGGAGTATCAGCAGCGAGGCTCCTTAAATAAAACAAACAGTTGCAGACTCCTTAGTGTCTTGACAATAGCAATGTGTCTGAGTGCTGGTGTTGTGTGTCTGCTGTGTATGTGTCAGATGCAGAATAGGAATAAAACATAGTTCCTATCTGCTATTCTGTATCAAAAGCAAAGGGCCAATAGCTCCTATTAGCTTGGCTATACATTGTATGACATGGTGATACAAGGTGAAAAAGGGTCCAGAAGTGGACATAACCATTGGAGTAAAACCAGTAGACAAATCTTTGTTTGAAAAAGGCATTACAAAATGTACATGGTTGTAAAACTTGAAGTGACTCATATGTAATAATTACTGGTGCATTCCTTAATACCATGGTGAGGAAGTCATGGGCAGCCAGGATGTTTCCCTAGATAGCTAAGGAAAGGCCAACAATAATTCAACCTAATCCCATATAAATCATTAGGCATAAAGCAATCAAGTGTCGCCACGAAGTCGTGAGGGATACCCCACAGAAGATATGAGCTAAAGGATAAGAAGAAGGCAAGCAGGCAAGGGGGCTGAGATATTCAAGGCATTGGGCTTTAGGATGTCTCAGTTATCCCCTTTTTGAGTTATTGACTCCCCAAATTCCGATTCCTTACCACATGGTATTTGCATTAAACTTCTGACCGTCAGTGTCTTGTAGTTCGGCATGGTGGTGGATCAGGGGTAAGTGAATTTATGTTTGAATATAAATCGCCTAGTAATATTGCCAGCATGTGAGAATCATGTTCCACATGTCTCTTCTACTTCTCTAGTCCAACCATTGCCCTGGTGGGGAGCATCTCATTTAATTCATATAATTCATATAAGTAGTCATATAAGCTCCCGTTCCCGTTCCCGACTATCTATCAGTCTGTCTGTCTATCTGTCTGTCTGACCCGGCCCGGCTTCGCCCAGACCCTGATGGGGAGCATCTCATTTAATTCATATAAGTAGTCATATAAGTTCCCGTTCCCGACTATCTATCTGTCTGTCTGTCTGACCCGGCCCGGCATCGCCCAACTCCTGGTAGGGAGCATCTCATTTAATTCATATAAGTAGTCATATAAGTTCCCGTTCCCGACTGTCTGTCTGTCTGTCTGTCTGTCTGTCTATCTATCTATCTATCTATCTATCTGTCTGTCTGACCCGGCCCAGCCCATGGTGGAGAGCATCTCATTTAAATCATATAAGTAGTCATATAAGATCCCGTTCCCGACTATCTGTCTGTCTGTCTGTCTGTATGTCCTGGGTAAATGGAGGAGGGAGGAGGAACAGGGAGGTGGAGGAGGAAGAGGAGGGAGGAGGAGGAGACAGGAGGAGTAGGGAGGAATAGGAGGGAGGAGAAGGGATTAGGAGGAGGAGGGAGGAGTAGGGTGGAGGAGGAGGGGGAGGAGGAGGGAGGAGGAATAGAGAGAAGGAGGGAGGAGGAGAACGCAGGAGGAGGAGGAGAAGGAGGAGGAGGGAGGAGGAGGAGGGAGGAGGCGGAGGGAGAAGGAAGAGGGAGAACGAGGAGGGAGGAGAAGGAGGAGGGAGGAGATGGAGGAGGAGGGAAGAGGAGGAGGGTGGAATGTGAAGGGAGGAGGAGGGAGGAGAGAGGAGGAGGAGAGAGGAGGAGGGAGGAGGGAGGAGGAGGAAGAGGGAGGAGGAGGAATGTGAAGGGAGGAGGAGGGAGGAGGAGGAGGAGGGAGGAGGAAGGCGGAAGGGAGGAGGAATGAGGAGGAGGGAGGAAGAAGGAGGAGGAGAGATGAGGGGGAGGAGGAGGAGGAGGAGAAGGGAGGAGGAGGGAGGAGGAAGGGAGTGGAGGAGGGAGGAGGAGGAGGGAGGAAGAGATAGGCGGAGAGAGGAGGAGGGAGGAGTAGGAGGAGTAGGGAGGAATAGGAGGGAGGAGGAGGGATTAAGAGGAGGAGGGGGGAAGGAGGAGGAGGGAGGAGGAGGAGGGAGGAGGAGGAAGAGGGATGAGGAGGGAGGAGGAGGAAGAAGGAGGAGGAGGGAGGAGGAGGGTGAAGGAAGAGGGAGGAGGAGGAGGAGAGAGGAGGAAGAGGGAGGAGGAGGGAGAGGGAGGAGGGGGAGGAGGAGGGAGGAGGAGAACGCAGGAGGAGGAGGGGGAGGAGGAGGAGGGGAGAGGGAGGAGGGAGGAAGAGGTAGAAGGAGGAGGGAGAAGGAGGGGGAGGAGGAGGAGGAGGAGGAGGAATGATGAGGAGGGAAGTGGAGGAAGAGGGATGTGGAGGAAGGAGGAGGAGGGAGGAGGTAGAGGGAGGAGGTAGAGGGAGGAAAAGGGAGGAGGGAGGAGGAGAGAGGAGGAGGAGGGAGGAGGAGAAGGGAGGAGGAGAGGGAGGAGGAGGGAGAAGGGAGAAGGGAGAGGGAGGAAGGAGGGAGAAGGAGGAGGAGGGAAGAGGAAGAGGGAGGAAGGAAGAGGAGAGATTAGGAGGATGGAGGTAGGAGGAGGAGGGAGAGGGGAAGAGGAAGAGGGTAGGAGGAGGAGTGGAGGGGAGGAAGGAGGAGTTAGAGGGAGGAGGAGGAGGGAGGAAAAGGGAGGAGAGAGGAGGAGAAGGGAGGAGGTAGGAGGAGGAGGAGGGAGGAGAAGGAAGGAGGAAAAAGGAGGAAGAAGGAGGAAGAGGAAGAGGGAAGAGGAGGATGGAGGAGGATGGAGGAGGAAGAGGAGGGAGAGGGAGGAGGGGGAAGAAGAGGGAGGAGGAGGAAGGAGGAGGAAGAGGGAGGAGGAGGAAGAGTGAGGAGGAAGAGGGAGGAGGAGGATGGAGGAGGGAGAGGGAGGAGGGGGAGGGGAAGAGGAAGAGGGTAGGAGGAGGAGGAGGGGAGAGGAGGAGAAGAAGGGAGAAGGAGGGAGGAGGAGGGAGGAGGGGAAGGAGGGAGGAGGAGGGAGGAGGCGGAGGGAGAAGAAGGAAGGAGGAGGAGGGAGGAGGGAGAGGAAGGAGAGATGAGGAGGGAGAATGTGGAGGGGAAAAAGGAAACGGAGGTGGAAAAGGAGGAGGAAGGTTTAGGAAGGAGGTAGAGGGAGGAGGAGGAGGAAGGAAAGGGAGGAGGAAGAGGAGGAGAAGGGAGGAGGAGGAGGTAGAGGGAGGAGGAGGAGGAGGGAGGAGGTAGGAGGAGGAAGAGGGAGAAGAAGGGAGAAGGAGGAGGGAGGAGGAGGGAGGATGATGAGGGAGAAGGAGGCAGGAGGAGGGGGAGGGAGGCAGGAGGAGGAGGAGGGAGGAGAAGGGATGAGGAGGGAGAGGGAGGAGGAGGGAAGAGGAGGGGGAGGAGGCGGAGGGAGTAGGATGGAGGAGGAGGGGAGAGGAAGAGGGAGAAGGAGGAGGGAGAGGGAGGAGGAGGTAGAGGGAGGAGGAAGAGGAGGAGGTTGGAGGGAGGAGGTAGAGGGAGGAGGAGGGGAGGAGGTAGAGGGAGGAGGAGAAGAGAGGAGGAGGGAGTTCGCCATTCCGAATTCATACTCGTCTAGGTTCTGTGATTTCGGTCCTTCCATTGATTGTTCTTCCCTTCTACACGACTATAGATAACTTCCTTACACATAAAAAGTTGAATTGTTATTGATATTGCCGTGGCATGGAGGCATATATATCAGCAGTAGAGTTGATCCAGAAAACCAAAGACCGAGATCTACGGAGAACCGTGAACGCCTACGCCAGCCGGCACGGCACTTGATGATGATGATGATGATGATTGCCGTGTGACGATTCTGTGTAGTCACGTCATGTTCTTCACTTTTCCTAGCGTTTTGGTTCGGGGATTCTTTCATCATCATCATCATATATTTACGTACGTATTTAGGGAGGGGGAGGAGGGAGGAGGAGGAGGAAGAAGAAAAAAAAATATGACAGTTGGCAGCGCTGGAATGAGAGGAAGGCGTGTAGAAAATTTCATCTCAATCGGATGGGCCGTTCGCGAACGCATAAAGGACATACACATCCACCCACCCACCCACCCACACACATCCTTTATATATATATATATATATATATATATATATATATATATATATATATATATATATATATATATATATATACACACACGCACACATCTAGGCCCCACATGTTTTCTCTCAATGTCTCCCATTTCAAATCCCACGTTTCATAAATATACCTGGTCGGGAAAGTTTGTGTTTTCCCAATATCAGACTATAAATGCGTACACACTCCTTACTATAATCATAATTATTATGTTACTACACTCACCCCCAGTCTTATTGCAGCGATTAAGATCTGTTTTGGTATAATCTACCAAGGATGCAATTGGATATGGCAGCTCACTTCATGTAAGGTCTGCCTAGCACAGCAGCTATGGTCGTTTTGCCCCGACACCGGAAGTCAGTAGTTACAATTTCCGGTGCAGCAGTACTAATTGTGTATCGCCGTATTCCCGTTGCTAGGGAGTGACGGACATATACTTGGTATTAATGATAAGGGTTGAAGACCGGGAATTTCCCTTGTGACGTCATTTGAATAGATGACGTGAAAATACGTGCTGTCCACAATGGTGCAGAAAATGTCTGCATGGTCATTATGACGTCATTATTAGTAATTTAGCTGCCGTACTGAATCCAGAATGTAAATAGGAATTCCACTAACGTAGTAGTGGTGGTGTTTGCATGGTGATCTAGACTCATCCCGTCACAATCTGCTTATCTAATGTTATTGATGCATCGTCCCCCAATGTTGATTCCTTCCATATCTTCAATATTTCTGAAAATACTTTCACTATACAGGGAAAACAGATCTGGAGACATTACACATCCCTGTCTCACACCTCTCTTTATAGGCTGATATTGGCCTACTTCATTATCAACTCTTATGGCAGCTTGTTGTTTCCAATACATATTTTTTACAAGTCTAAGGTCTTTTCCATCAATTTGTAGATCTTCAAGCATCCTTATCATTTCATCATGTCTCACTTTATCGAAAGCTTTTGTGTAGTCAATAAAGCAAAGGTGTAGATCTTTGTTTACTTCTATAGATCGTTCTATAAGATAAGTCAATGCCTCCTTAATTGGATCTCAACAGCCCCATTCGAGCGAAAAGTAGATTTTAGATGTCGCAGTTGGACTTCTGAACCAACAACAATATATCCTGGACTGCCACAAGGATTACCATTATCTCCAGGGCTCTTCGACACCTACACTGTGAGAATCACCGGCAAGCAGATCACAGGACCGAGGAGAACACTGTATGCCGACACGATGTGTTAGTATATCGTCAGGGTAAGGATAGAGATCGGGCTGCTGTGGAACCACAAACAGAACTCAATCGCATAAGCACTTCGTGTGTTAAAGCTGGCGCATTGGTCAACCCAACGAAGGCATGAGTGACATGGTTCTCTTTGAATAACCATATTGTCAACACTCAACACCAACTGTAAATCTGTGTTCAGAGACTGTTTGTAGAACACAATCAATGAATTACCTGGGGATACGATTTCATCGAAGCCTCGCTTATACTGAGCTCATAGAACAGGTGATAACAAATGCAAAGCGGGCTTTGGATGTGATGCGGGTGATGGCGGCGGCAAACTGTAAGCAGAACCATCTGTGTCTTCTTTGCGAGGGTCTAGTCCTTTCTGTTTTGGAGTATGCGATGGCGATCCTGATTCTCAGCCATAAGCAGATGGAAATGATACAGAACGAATCTACGCGTATTATTCTGGGATGTACAAGAGATACAGCATGCAAGGTGATGCGCCACCTTCTTGATTTTCCAACCATGGAGGACAGAATGCAAATTTTCCGAGAACCTGCCTAACTGAGATTCAATGCAAACACACAACATCCACTGCATAGCGAAATTAACATGGTAAAGGGCAGCAGGTTAACAAGAGGAAAGTCGTGGATGAGTCAAGCCGAAGACATCCTTCAACAATTGTGCTCACTTGAGGACTTAGAACCTGGCGAGGAGTGGGTACAAGTGCCAACAGAGTCATGCACGTCCTTTTCAGTTTACATCTAACTAGACAGAAAATGCAGACAGGCAAATCCGTCTACTATGGAGGCGGAAGTACAGGCTTTGATCTTCGAGATTTCTTTAGACGGTGATGCTACCATTTACACAAATGGATCGGTCGTTCGACGAATGAGAAGTTTATGGGCAATTACGGCTCAGGCCGGAGGGAGAATTGTGAAGGAAGATTTCGGTACTTTTAATTTGCCCACAAGCAGCATGACTATGGAAGACATTGCAGTAAGTAATGCAGTTACATGGCTCGAGATGCAGACCTTCATTCGAGCATGTTTCCTTAGTGACGCAATGAGTATGGTCAAGAAGATAGAGACTGGGTGGGTCCGAAGAAAGTTATTGCTGTCTCTGGAGCGGTCTCGGCTGGCAAAGATTAGTTTCAGTTTCGTGCCAGGGCATGCCGGTGTACAAGGAAATGAGTAGGCTGACAGGCTTGCAGGTGAAGCTACTGTGGAAGGCGGACGAGCCATGGACTAGGTTGAATGCTCTACGAGAAGTGTCGTTTTTGAGAAGCTAGTGATGACCGTGAATCTACAACCATGGTCAGGCTGCGAGAACAGCAAGTTAAAAGAGGTTTGTCCAAACAAGACCACGCCGTTGGAAACCAAAGAAGCTTAATAAACCAACACAGAAGTCGTGTCGTTAGCCGCCACACGCTGCGGGATTTATTGAGGAGGGATCCGAGCACTTATGGACTGAATTGTTCGATACACAATAAGGATGATCTGTGGACTAACTAACAAACTAACTAACTGACATTTTGGGTTCGAAGTCAGCAACATGCGAATTAGGAGCAGGTCAGTTAACGTTGATTTTCACACGAGTAAGAGCGACAGCCTTTCATAAGGAAATGTCCATCTACTTAATGATATATTGTCTAGAGTGGTACAATCGCCAGTAACTAATTGGGTTGTTTGCAAGGCCTTGCAAAAGACATGTAACTAAAACAATGTTTAAATGAGAAACGTTTGTCGTATTGTCCAGATTATGCTGTGTGGTAAGTTCATCCTGACATTTATTTCTTCACTTCCTCTACCACCATCTTTGCTAATTGTCACTGAATGTTCAAGTATATTTCTCCCCATATCATGTCCCAAAATCATGACAGTCTTCATCTCATTTCCCAGTCAATTTAAGGTTATCCTCTTCTCAAACAAACTCACAAGATTCAAATGGTGGTCATAGAAGTAGAAAAATAAAGACCCGGAAAGGTTAACAAGGTCAACAAATGCCCGCAGAAGTCGGATGTGTCGGTCTAACGGCGCAAGAACGCAGCTCTGCTGTAAATAGACACAATGCAATCATGTCCGAAAAAAAAAAACACTTTCCGGATGAAAGCAGAAAAAGAAGAAGAGGAATAAAGTTGTTGACGTCTTACTTTGTCTAGGTAACTTAATGGGTTCACACAGGTGTTAATTAATACAAACAATAAATACGTTCGCTATGATATAGCCGATTTATTGTGGCAATCTACAGTTGGCGCAGTGGGTTAAACAGCCCGCGCTTTACATCATCATCATATCACAGATTATAGAACATCAAACATTTCATATAACAAACTAGCACACTATCTAGCCTATGTTCTATCTCTATACAAGAGCTAACGAGTCCCTCTCAGGCAGACACTTGTTGCCTGGTCTCAGTCCATTTGTCCTCTGATGGTTTTCCGCGTGTCGCTATTCGACGGGCGGTAACCCTGTTCGAGTTCCTCGTGGACCCCGCTTCAGGCGGGCCACATTAGTGTCCACGGACCCATGAACTCGAGGGTTGACCTTCGATAAGGTTCTGGACTTTTCTTAGTCTGAGCAACTCGGTTGTCTCTCTTGGGCTAGAGTTGCAGCCCTCTAATTCTATCTTTAGGTGAGGTGATGACAGGATTCCCCTCTCCCCTCCTGATCTGGCTTGTTATTGGTCAATTAGATTTAATCTAATTCTGTCATCGACTCATCTAAAGTTAGGGTTTGTAGTTTGGTGGACAGTAACTTGGTAAACTACCTAATGGCATTAGTAACTCATGTATTCTACCATACACTACTTCTCTGATTTGCTAAAGAGATCACTCTGTCTCCTGTGTCCTTAACAATGCTTATCAGACCGAAGTTACGTGGCGTTTTAATAGTTGTATTGACAACTCGCCCTTCTCACGCACCCTATTGGTGCCCAGACAATTAATCTCTGGTTAAAGAGAGTTAACAGGACCGAAGTCCTGGCTAGTTAAGTACACTTTCAAATCTTGATTCGTGAGTGTATTTTAATACACTTTTACTCTCGTATGTCATCCAATGCTAAATATGTAGTTACGATGTTCTCTTATCCCCCTCAGACTACATGTGTCCCTGTTGGCTTGTTAGTGTGTTTGACTAATAAGTTGATGTCTCTAATAAAGTGACTGTATTTTAAATTGAAAGTGTTGAGTTTTCAGGTTTGTGTATGTGCTGACTGGATGGTGTATTTCCAAGCGTCACGAGTTGGGATAACCTCAATCATGAATCCTTGCACTGTGTGCACTACATGATCCGGCATTCCAAGTAGTGATGCTTAGTTATATCCTAAATGCTAACCTAAGTATGTTAACTATTTACTAACTAAGCTGAATACTAAACTAAGTTCTATACATGTATTCACAATTTAGACAAGTTATGTACTTTTACATCAAAAACGCAGACAAATTACAATAAATACGTGTTGCGTACAATTTGTCCGCCAAGTGTATCGTTCTCTTATTTAATCCTTTCACACATTCATTCATTCGTCTTTCAAACACAATAGTATTCGATTAAAATATATAATTTAAGTTAAGGTAAATGTTATTGCCCTTGGAAACAATGGGCTAGGCGATATTCGCCCTTTAAGAAAAAACGTACTTTCTGTACGATGAAGGAAAAGTAGGTTATAATTTAAATAGAGACAATTGTATAGGACGGGTTTTCTTAGCCTCTGAATGGCACCGCCTGTAATATTAAAGTAGAATATGTACAAATTACAGGTTAACACAATTTATATACATCAATAATGGAAATATAATACATATTTAATTAAATTAACTAATTAATTAACTCCAACGATGATGTGCGTGTTGCCGTCCTGTTGTTCCTGTGTTTTGCTATAAATGTTAAAGTTCGTATAGCTGTCTTTTGCGTGTCGTAGTTGATGTCGTACTATTTCGGCTGTTTGCAACGTTTGTAGCAACAGTAAATTATGGGTTCTTTTCCATGTTTCGTATGAAATATTACAGTGTTCATGGTTTGTTCTGGTTGATCTTACTGGTTGAAATAAACACAGTTACTGTTTCTTGATGGTCTAGTAATAGAGTTTAGGTACTTGATGGTATAGCTATTGAAGTACCGTGTTCATGGGTGTTGTAATAAACTAATCACTAAGAGAACTTAGGCGGTGTATAGGTACACTTATATGAAACGGTATAAAAGTATCACAGTATATAATATGGCTAGTGGTTGACTGAGTAGTGTCAATCTACTGGCGCATTTGACTGGCGTGATAAAATGTCGGCCAGAATATTATCGGTGCCCTTGATATGGCGTATTTCAAAATCATAATCTTCCAGCAATAAACGCCATCTTTGTAACCTGTGGTTCTTGGGCGACCCTTGGTTAAGGACTAATAATGGTGAACTGTCGGTGAGAACCAGGAAGTGGCTCCCTAAAAGGAACTTCGAGAGCCTCAGTATACAAAACAATAGGGCTAGACACTCCAATTCAATTGTTGCATATCGAGTTTCAGCCTTCTTCAGTTTCCTGCTCACGTAGAGAATAGGGTGTCTAATTCCGTCGACTTCCTGCATCAAGCAACCTCCTATAGCTATGGCGCTTGCATCTGTGGTTAAGATAAAAGGTAATTTTATGTTGGGTAATCGTAACACTGGAGGATTTGAAAAAATATGTTTCAATCTACACATTGCATCATCTAAGCTGGTACTTTTACAAATTTTCGATGGATGATCTTTAGTTAACATATCAGAAAAAACTGAGGTGAGTTCTGCCCAATGTGGAATGAATTTGGAATAATAATTAATGAGACCTAGTAAACTCCTAATCTGCTTCTTTGTAGTAGGTACTTCTAGATTCAAAATCTTGGAAACAATTTTCTCATCAGTCAATAATTTACCTTGAGAAATTCTATGACCGAGGAAGTCTATTTCTGTGTAACCTATTTCAACCTTGGAAGGTTTGATAGTAAGTCCGAAAAGAGAAATTTGGTCGAAGACTTGTTTTAAGGTAAGTAGATGAGAAGACATGTTAGATGAATGGACGCATATGTCATCTATATAGGAAACTACATGTGTAATTCCGTGTAATAATAATCTTGTAAGCCTTACAAAGGTGGCCGGTGCGTTCTTCAGGCCGAAAGGAAGGTATAGCCACTCGTATAATCCAAGAGGTGTTGCAAACGCTGTAATATGTCTACAAGAAGGGTGTAGTGGGACCTGCCAATATCCTTTAGCTAAATCTATCTTAGAAAATATGGACGATTGAGCCATGTTTAAGATAAGATCTTCACAACTGCTCATTGGCTCTGCGTCCGTAGTTGTTCTCGTATTTAAAATTCTATAGTCAATGCACAAGCGAATGGTCTGGTCCTTTTTCTTAACCAGGACAATAGGTGATGAATATTGTGACATTGATTTTTGAATAATGCCATTCCTCTCTAATTCTAAAATTTCTTTATCTAAATTAGATCTGTAATGGAGAGGAATCGAGTATGGTCTACACTTGACTGGTCTTAGATCCGTCAGTACAATTGAATGGGTTATTTTATCAGTGCGTCCAGGTTTGTTAGAAAAGATTTGTTTGTAGTCGTTCAGGATATTCCAAATGTCTTGTCGCTGTTGCTGCGTTAATGCGTCACTGATATGGATGTCGTCAATGCTCCCGTCGTCAGTCATGATTGGTACAGGGACTTCCGTGTTGTCTATGTCTGTCTGATTTATCACAGATGCTACTGTTTGTAAGTTGTTTTCAATGTCGTTGTCGTCGTCGTCAAGGTCAATAGTCAATAAGTCGTTAATTTTGTCGTCATTGTCGCTATCACAGAGTGTCGGTAATGTCCATAGTTCTTCGTCGTTTTCGTTGTCGTAAGCGTAAGTCGTTAATGATGCTTCGTTTGTCGACGTGTCATTCTGTCGGGGAATTGTCGTTTCCTGCATGTTATCTGGTTGCGTCCCTTTATCCGTGTCATTGTCTTGTCTTAGAAAATACGGTTTTAGCATATTTATATGGAATATTTTAAGTTTTCCATTTATTGAGATTTCGTAGTCTACTTCTGAAATCCTTCTAATGACCTTAAAAGGTCCCTGCCATGACGTTGACAGTAGATCTCTTTTGTCAGGTAAGAGTAGCAAAATGTCCTGACCTGGATATAGCACAACAGTCTTTGCACCTTTATTGGCGTATTGCCTGTATTTAAAACCTTTCTCCTGTAGTGATGTTCTGGCCATTATACAGGAACGTATGATTTTGTCTCTGGTGTCAGTGACCAAATCATATGTAGAAATGGGAAGGTGGATATCTACAGGTTGTGATATTATGTCTTTATAGATGGTGAGAGGTCCTCTTGGGTTCGCTCCATACATCAATTCGAAGGGAGAGAACCCTGTACTTGATTGTGGGACTTCTCTATATGCGAACAGCACCGTTGGGAGAAGTACGTCCCAATCGGCTGGATTTTCAGCTGTCACTTTGGCAAGCATGTGCTTCAAGTCTCCATTTAATTTTTCGCAGATGCCATTTGCGGCTGGTCTGTATGGACTTGTGAAGCACTGCTTGATGCCCAGTAACTTTGTTACTGATTGGGTGGCATTTGAGATGAACTGGGTTCCCCTATCAGAAATTATTTTCTCCGGAAAGCCAAAACGGGAGAAAATATTCAGTAATATGTCCGTTACATCCTTAGAGGAGATAGATCTTAGTGGTAACATTTCGGGCCATCTTGTACATAAATCAACAAGAGTAAAAATATATCTGTTGCCCTTGTTCGAAATGTGATTTAAAGGACCCACAAGATCAACTGCCACGATTTGAAAAGGCCTCGAGGCAGTTGTCGTTGATTGCACTTCTGCTGTAGGGTTCTTTCCCTTTTTACCCAGTTTTTGACATACTTCACAAGATTTACAGAAAGTCTTTATATCATGGCAAAACTTCGGCCAATAAAATTGTGTCAGTACTCTGGCTCTGGTCTTTTCATACCCCATATGACCTCCAAAAGGTGAGTCATGGGCTAATTTTAGAACGTTGTTTCGATGTGCTAATGGTAACACTATTTGTTGTGTCGTGGTTTGTTTTGTAGTGTAATATCTAGTAAGGATGTTATTTTGTAGCCTAAATACCCACGATGCGTTTTTCGTTACCTTAGGTTTTATTCCTACTAATCTGAAATATGGTGTCAGTGTAGGATCATTTTTCTGTTCGTTTCCGAAATTGATGTTAGTGGTGTTCGGCGCTGCTGTTTCTAGTGATTCTTGTAGTTGGTCCGTGTTGGTTTTGTGGGTTGTCTGTCGTGTAATGGCGTTTGTGTCGTGTGTGTTTTGTAGCACATTTACAGGTTTGGTATTTTGTAGTATGGGAGTGACCTCAATTCGAGGTTTTAATTCGGTCGTCTCGTTAAACGATTCGACCGCCCCTGCGTTGTGCACTTCGGTGAATTCTTTTTGAATAATCTCAGTGTTTGTCTCCCTTGGTATTTTGGCAGTTTGAGACAAATTAACATGGTGTTTCTCTTTAATATCGGTATTTGTGTGGTGGATACCGTGTTTTTCTTCCCAGTCTTTAATTTCTTTGTCAGAGCATGGATGGATGTTAGGTAAATTCCCAAGTATGATATCTGCGATTGGGTCTTCAAGGACAGCGCACAAAAGTTGTCCTGATATATATGGTGTTTGAATTTCGACCATCGCAAGGGGGTATCTTTCTATCGTACCTGAAAATGTGCGACAGTTAACATGTCTGTCTGTGTAGTCTGTGGTGTTGACTAATGTTTTCTTTACCCCACAGAGCGTTGCCCCGGTATCGCGGATTAATGAGCACTTTTTCTTGTTCACGAAGCCTGTCAAAAATGTTAGCTTCCCTGTGGCTGACAAAGCAGCGTTGGCTGTCTCATTTGCAATAGGTATCGTGTGGCCACATGGTAATGATGGATCTAGTTGGAATTTCGTGCAAGCGTTACATGTTTCATCTACAATGGTGTTAACTATATGTACAGCATTACCAAGCTCGCTTTCATTGTCATGCTGATTATAACCTTCAATCAGTGAATCCGTCTCATCATCAGAAGACGTTGCTACTAATGCAGCGTTAGCTTGCTTCAGTAACTTACGACCTTCACAATATCGTGAATAATGTCCCCAGCTTCTGCAAAAGTAACATTTTACAGCCTTTTGGTACGCGTTACGTTTTGCTTTCTGTTTATCCACCATCATTTTTAGGTGGTGGGGATAGTTCGGTGACTTGTCGCACATTTCGTAAGCGTTGTGTGTCAAACTGCAATACTGGCATTTTGCTACTTTATCACTGTTGGATCGCGGTTTAAATTTGCCTTGTGTTTGCTTGGAGTACTTAGTATTTATTACTGCAGCTGCTGTGTCATTGTGGCTAATGTTGAGTTGAAATATATCCCTGTTTGCTGTGTAGAATGCATTGCCTTTGGATTCAATTTCTTGGATGGTTTTGCAATCCATCTGTTTTAAAAATTTTGCAAACGGTGTGGGGATGGTGCTCACAATTTTATCTATGATGATTAGTTCTTTAAGTTTATCGTGGCTATTGTTGGTTTTCGCCGAGTTTATCCATTTAGTGCATATGTCTTGTACTGTACTAACATAATCTATGAATGTTTGGTTTGGTTGGGGAGCTAATTTTGCAAATTGTTGTTGGTACCCTGCAGTGTCTAACGAAAAATGTTGGAGAATGCGTTGTTTGAGGTATTCGTAGTCTTTTCGCATCTCTTGTGGTACTGTTTCTATTACTTTAAGCGGCTCGAGAGCCAGATTTCTCATGAGTATAAACGCCCAATCTGCCTTAATGATTTTATGGTAGGCCATGAGACATTCGAAATTTTCTAAATAGGCGGAGATGGAATCTCCTGCACAGAAAGCCTTAACGAGACCTTTATATTTACTATATTTCTGTTCCTCTTCTTTATTTCTTAATTTGTTTATTGATATCTCTGTGTTGGACTCTATTTCCATCTGTTTCAATTTCAACTGTGTATCAGCGTTCAATTGGGCCTGTTTGGCCGCTGCGTCGAGCTCCATTTGCAATTTCTTTTCCGCTGCTTCTTGTTGCAATTTTCTTTCCTCTGCTTCTCTTTGCAATCTTCTTTCTTCGGTCTCTCTTTCTTGTTGCAATTTTCTTTCCTCTGTTTCTCTTTGCAATCTTCTTTCTTCGGTCTCTCTTTCTTGTTGCAATTTTCTTTCCTCTGCTTCTCTTTCCTCTCGCAGTTTCTTTTCCTCTCGTTCAATTGCTCTTTCCTCACGGGCAATGTTATCTGCATGTGTTTTCTGTGCCCATTCTGACAGTTTCTCTTCTTTATAGCCTAATTTTATTCCCTGCTCAATGCATTTATCTAAGCTTGACATTTTGGATTTTATTTATTAGTAATGTTTATAGAGTTATTTCCCTTATCAAAAACTTTGGTGTCTGGAAAAATTTGGTTGCCTACCTTGTTTATTAATGTGTAACTCAAAATGCAAAGTTATAATGGTGGCAAGGTCATGAATATCCGAACAAATAAATATGAAATACAATAATATATTGATGATAATGAAAATGGGAAGCACAGCTTAGACTTTACAATGAGTATGATCTGAAACTTAGCTCTGAATAGTAGCGCTCGATGTTGTCGTTCTTTCGTCACTGCTGGGAAAAGTTACACTGCGTTGCACGCGGTCCTCTCTGTCACACAACTTAGTGGCTTGAAAAAAATCACATGTGTTGCCCACGGTATTCTTTGCGGCATAATCTGCTCGTAGAGCAAGAAACATTAGTCACGGTCAACGAAAAAAACAAAACAACAATGTCATAGTTATGTTAAACAGTTATACATCGTTAACAGACCACTAATATTGTGGTATAAGGTATGGACTTTGTTTTGAGACTGTTGAGGGACTCTGCTTAATGTGATTACTTTTATTCTATTGCTAGATAGCTACTAAATATGTTGAACAATTTATGGTTAACAATTTTCTTCTATTGTAACCAAACAATGTGATATGAATAAATAATTTTACATGACATTTCACAGCTATTTCATAACATATTATGTCAAAACCGGTACTAGCCCCCAAAAACCTGTTGACGTCTTACTTTGTCTAGGTAACTTAATGGGTTCACACAGGTGTTAATTAATACAAACAATAAATACGTTCGCTATGATATAGCCGATTTATTGTGGCAATCTACAGTTGGCGCAGTGGGTTAAACAGCCCGCGCTTTACATCATCATCATATCACAGATTATAGAACATCAAACATTTCATATAACAAACTAGCACACTATCTAGCCTATGTTCTATCTCTATACAAGAGCTAACGAGTCCCTCTCAGGCAGACACTTGTTGCCTGGTCTCAGTCCATTTGTCCTCTGATGGTTTTCCGCGTGTCGCTATTCGACGGGCGGTAACCCTGTTCGAGTTCCTCGTGGACCCCGCTTCAGGCGGGCCACATTAGTGTCCACGGACCCATGAACTCGAGGGTTGACCTTCGATAAGGTTCTGGACTTTTCTTAGTCTGAGCAACTCGGTTGTCTCTCTTGGGCTAGAGTTGCAGCCCTCTAATTCTATCTTTAGGTGAGGTGATGACAAAAGTATAGATTAGCGCAGGGGTGGGCAAACATTTTGTGCGTAGGGCCAAATTGACAAATGTAAAGCTATTGGGGAAAGGGGGCGGGGGGGGGGGGGCGCATATATATAGTATGTCCACTTTGTTTACAGCAACCTATCACAATAAGTAATTTTGAATTATTTATAGGTAATTAAACAATATATATAACTAATTATTGCAATTTTATTTTATTTATACACATGCATTATATTTTACAGTATGGACACAACATTTTACTAATTTATTAACAAATTAATTGTAAATGTTAATACTGTATTTTGTTTTACATTGTTTTATAATAATAATTTTTTTATTGTCTACCAATGGCTTTAATTTAGACACAAGCCGACTACATTGTCACTACAATTGTTGATTTCTAAAGAGGTGTATGTAACTGCTTGCAATTTTTGACAATATTCTTGAAATCTGGAGCAAGTTTATTTGTTGAAATTCACATGACAGCATGCAAGTTGCAGTCCGACAATAAAGACCTATTCTTAGATTTGTTGATCTTCAAGCAAGAAAATGCCTGTTCGCAAATGTATGTTGATCCAAACAATGACTAAAGTTTAGCTGCAAAGTTTTTCAAGTTGGGAAATGATTCTTGTGATGAAGATCCATAGAAATTCAGCAAACCATCTGACTTGAATTTCTCTTTCAGGTCATGATCTGCTTGTAAGTCAAGAAGCTCCAACTGTATGTCCTCTGTGGCTGTATCACCTTCTGCACTAAAAGGGGAACTGAGAATCCTGAACTGTGGCTCTAGGTTCTTGAAATCTTGGAATTTCCATCCAAATTCTTCAGTCAATGCATCTAATTGGGCTTTGTACTTTTCAGTTATTTCGCCAGAAATGGTTTCTTCTTTCAGCAAAAGGAAGTACCAACACCTCTTTTCACTTGCTTGTTTGGAGAACGGTGAGAGTTTTGCCTGAAACGATTTTACATGTACATTTCATGTGCAAACACACCATTGCCCTGAAGTTTGACATTTAGTTAATTTAATTTAACCATAATTTCAATGGCAAACATAAAGTGTAACTTCCACTCTTTATTGACAATGTTAGTGTTAAGAACCACATTCAATGCCCTTCATCTCTAGGAACATCACTATTTCTTCTCTGAGTTCGCACACTCGCCTCAACACCTTGCCGAGACTCAGCCATCGAACACTGGTGTGGTACAGAACATCGGAATGTTCAGTTTCCAAATCGTCAAGTAATGCCTTGAACTGTCTGTGATTAAGTACTATTGATCTGATGAGGTTGATGACACTGAAAACCGGGTTAATAACATGCTTGATATTCAAAACCGTTTTACACAGACTTCCTTGATGGATCACACAGTGAAGTAATAATAATGTGTAGTCAGGATATTCTGCTTTAAACTTATCAGTTATCAACTTTACCAGACCTACATTTTTCCAGTCAAAGCACGAGCTCCGTCAGTTGTAACACTTGCCATCTTGTTCCAAAACAACCCAGTTCTTTCAATACAGTTAGTAACAGCATTGAATATATCATGGCCTGTGGTTGTATCTTTGATTGACTCAACACTCAGTAACTCTTCAGTGAGTTTGAAAGAAGTGTTTATTCCACGTATAAATATCAATAATTGGGCAGTATCATATACATCCGTACTCTCATCCAATGCAAGAGAGTACCACAGAAATTGTTTACATGCATCTTGAAGTTTATTCATCAAATTGTCACTTATCTTGCCAACACGTCTGACCACAGTTCTCCTTGATAAAGTAATGTTGTCAAATTTGTTTGTGTGTGTGTGTGTGTGTGCGTGTATGCGCGCGTGCGTGCGAGCGTGCGTGTGTGTGTGTGTGTGTGTGTGTGTGTGTGTGTGTGTGTGTTCTGGACATACAATGTTTGCTGCATCTAGCAAACATTCCTTGATGAACTCGCCATCAGAAAATGGCTTTCTCTGTTTTACAATTCTGTGTGACAGTTATAAGACTAGCTTCTGTTGCAACATCTTGAAGTGAAAACTGTTTAGTGAAAACAGTTTGCTGTTTCTCCAAAGTTTTCATCAACTTCAGGCATTTCCTTTCCCTCTCTTCAGTTGTTAAATTGTACCCGATATCGGAATATTTTGCTTGATAATGCATTTTTAAATTGTATTCCTTGAAGACAGCCTCTGACTTACGACACAACAAGCAAACTGATTTGCTACTAACTTTTATAAAACAGTACTTAGTTGTCGATTCATCATTAAAAACACGGCATTCATTTTGAATCTTACGTGTGTGTTTTTTGTGTGGTGACGCTCATTGTTTTAATAAAATTCTAACAGTCAGAATTTTACAAAACTTTAAAACGGAAATGAAACAAAATCTACTTCCTTCTGTGTGTGAAAATAAAATATTCGGAAAACAAGGAGTAAACTCGGAATAAATATTAGACATATATCAAGGCAACTACAGCAAATTACTTAATTTGAATATTGTAAATGTGGAAATAACTTATAACAGCAAAAAACTTTTAAATTTAATTTTGTCTTACAAAATAAATCATTTTATTCACCCCAGAAATATCTGTTTTTCATACAATCATCATTATTAAATATTTACATGCTGATAAATATTTATCTATATTAAACTCAATACAATCGCATTTTAGCATTACATTACGAAGGTCAGGGACTGTTTACGAAAATAGAAAATTAAAAAGCAATTTTATCAAAAATGTTAAAACAATCATAATGACACATGCAATTCTGTAAAATTCAACAAAATAACTTAAAAACGAAGTAAAAATGTTTATTTCCAAATGCCCTCGAGGGCCGCACAATATCAGTTGCTGGGCCGCTTGCGGCCCGCGGGCCGTAGTTTGCCCATCCCTGGATTAACGGACTAGAAGTAGGGATGACAAGATTATCACATGATTTCTGACTGCTTCACTTGTTTGTCTGCCCGTTCATACCTTCTACATCACTGAATGCTTAACATCTGAAATACATTGTTTCCCCGAAAATAAGACCTACCCCTGTAAAAAGCCCTAGCACGATTTTTCAGGATCCTTTTAATATAAGACCTACATCTAAAATAAGCCCAAGTTAAGATCGTCAGCTAGAATGAGAGACTTGTTGCCGAATGGCCAGTCGGAGTACAGACGCCACTGGTGCGCACTTGATAATACGAGGATGTGGTTCATAACTCTCACTCTCACTCATGTGAAATAAAGTTATCAAAGCACTACGAGCAGATTACGCGGACAAGAAATGCTCATTTAAGGAAAGCTTTATTGCTGGACATGAGAGCCAATTATTCTACAGGATTATTCTTCAAGTCTGAATTCGGAATTTGAAGAGTTATGACGATGTTCCAGAAGAAGATGACTTGACTTTATTTGAATAAATGTAGAATATTATACATGAATAAATGTAGATTTTTGTATCTTAAAAAGAAAAATAAATACAAGACATCCCCTGAAGGAGTTTATTTTAGTTTAGCTACGAACTGACACCACCGCACTCAGGACATTCCCATACGCGCTCAGTCCCATCGTTCAACAGCCAGCGAACAGTCACACTACTAATCGGTCCCACCACTATCTGATTGAATGTTCTCCTGTTCTTGCCTCTCAGTTTTGAGATTCTACTAGAACCCCTGCCAATTCCCCGTAATCTCATCAGTATAGATTACTATATTAGTTTGATGTGTGTTACTCTGGATCAGTTGATGCACCTCAAACTCTGTGCGGTCCGCTGCTCATTCTCTGCACTCACCACCCAGTGTTACTATTACATTGTGCCAGTCCGTCATGTCGTCTGGTACTTCAACCCACTCTTTTCCAAGATTGATGGTCTCTAGATCACACACCTGACGTATAGATAGCCTGTACCGTCCAGAATCTGCTTCGTCTTATTCTAAAACACTTGACCATATCCATAGCTTCTTGCAGAGGGTGATCCCTATCTGCAGCAACACTCCAGGTACCATTTGGCTTGAAGGACACTATGTCTATCAGCCATTGTTGGTAGCGCCAGGATATGCCTCATGTATATAATTGGTGTGTCTTTTATGCATCCCAGGATCACCTGCATGGCAGCATTCTGTATGCGCTCCAACCTTTCAAGATGGCTCTTTGACTGTCAGCAGCCTCAAACCGTACTCAATGACAGAAATTATTAACTGCTGAAAGAGAGTGTACAGCTTCCTCTGCTCTAACCCGGTTGCTGCCATCGCCCTCAATGCATTATGTCCCCTACCAGCCTTCACCACCAACGCCTCCACATTATCCTTAAAAGACATACATCTGTCAAAGGTAATACCCAAGTACTTCAGTTTACTCTGTCTACAAAGAGGACATACATTCAATATAATACATGTGACACCAGCCTTCAAAATCCGGTTATCCAGTGAGTACCACACAACCAAAGCCTTGCCTGGGTTTATAACGGCCCCTGCGTCCCTGCCTCACTCCGCCACCCTGTTTACTGGCATCTGTAAGTCTGCAGCCAAACATTTCCTGTCTCAAACCTCTATGTACACCAGCACATCATCTACGAATGTAAAAATTCTACCAACACCTTGTAACTCTACAGCTTCGACTTAGCAGGTTAGACATTAAAGAGCACTGGAGACATGACAGATCCCTGTGGCAACTCATTTGTAATAGTACACGTGTCAGAAGTCCAGGATCCCATGCGCAGTGTAACTTTACGTTCATAAAGGACTGCCGCATCCCATCTGACAAGGCAAGGGCAGACCTCCATGTCCAACATCCCCCGAAAATAAGCCCTAGAGCATTTTTAAGCTAAAATTAGTATAAGACCCGGTCTTATCTTCGGGAAAACACGGTAGCCACCATGTTCATAATTTGATAAACTGTCAACATGGCTGTTCTGACTACTGCTTATATGTCTCCCAAAGGATTCTCCAACTTCAACGAAGGCCTGACCTACTTCGACACAGCCATGACGCTAGTGATCCCCGCGGTGCTAGTTTTTGCCTTCATGTGTGCAATTTTCGTCTCTTTGCTAGCAGTCTACAAGAGAAATAAACGAATGAAAAAACTCGGTAAGTGTGTAGTTTGTTGTTGTGTCTGTCATTATTGGAGACAAATTAACTTGAGGATTTATGTGTGCTTTACCACATGTTTTGATTAGTAAAATACCACTCTCGGTGTACACGGATGTTTCTCTAGTGCTCCAGTCTGTACCCATTGATTATACAGTGTACAGTGAGAAACGTACTGTATGCGAACTCAGTAGCACCTTCGAGCACTCAACATGTGTGTATACAAGAATTTTTTTTTTTTTGCATATCATTTACAGGAGATCGCTGTCAACACCAGCATCTTTCAGCTGATTGTTGATTTCTTGGTAAGATTAAGCTCAGTAGTTTGCCATTGCTTTCTGAGCGGCCGGCTCACATACCCCGTAAGTTACCGACGCGATTCGAACCACTGCTGATTCTCACCGTCGTCACGTTACTTACGAGATTACGGAGAAAAGTTGCTAACCTCTATAAATGTGGATTTTGGGATAGTGCAACTGCGTTTTACATTTTCTCTTTAGAAGTAGACCGCTTTGCGTTAATTTCCATGGTATGAAGCATCCACGAGGTCGTTGGAAGAATAGATATGCTGATTTCCATGGTATGAAGCATCCACGAGGTCGGAAGAAGAATAGATATGTTGATTTTCATGATATGAGGCGAACATGTTGTTCAGAAAACAATGCAAACTACTAAACTAACATTGCCTAGAAAACCATAAACAGCCAAAATATGCTGGGGTTGACAGCAGTGTCATGTAAATCCTATTGATTGCAACGTCATGTACTAACTCAGTTTATAAATATTATTTTGTGGATTATTTATTAAGTTTAAAATGTTGACTGGGAAAGAGTTCTTTCAGCCCGCTCTTTTCTATTTCCAGCCACCGATAATTTATAAAAATGTCAGCTGTGCAGATGGAAAGGAACAAGTGTTCTTACCGTTCTTTTGTCTTCATCTTCAGACATCAGAATGAATGAATTTAGATTTGTACAACCATCTTGTTCTATGAGAAATCGATAATGCCCTGGGTAGTGTAACAATCAATCATGGCGTGAGGAAAATTGCAGGGACATTGAAAAACAAGACACTTTTCGAAAAACCATATTAGAGCACAAACGAATTAATGACCTTACTAAGAAAAGAATACCCACACCAAGATAGTTAGTTAGTTATTTAGTCGCGGTTCCAACTTCACAGCAACGGGTCGTCCCATTATGCTCCGTTCTTGTGCCAGTGAATATCACATAAAATGCTCCTTACTGCCCCATGTGAAAAAAGGAAAAGACAGGAGTCTCGACAACCAACAGCCCGCACAGGTACACCGTGCATAATGCCGCCGCAAAAATGTCTACACAAAAGTCCTCCACGAAATTACAATTCATCTTATAATGCCGTCGCCAGAATGCCAACGAAAAAGTCCTCCACGAAAATACAATTCGTCGTCAATGGAAGCGGTAGTCACCAGAAGACCAGCAGCCAGATATTTCTGCATAAGACAAAGCAGGTCAATTCTGCGACATAGCCAGCCGCCATTGCTCCGAAGTCTAGGTATTTCTAGATGTTGATTGTTCCGTTTCTAGATGTTTTCTAGCCGGTTACGCCATCCTTTCTGAACACACCTCGGACAGAAGCGAAAACAGTATACTGCACTGTACATAATGCCGTCGCTAGAATGCCAACAAAAAAGGACACCACGAAAATACAGTTCGTCGTCGATGGAAGCGGTAGTCACTAGAAGACCAACAGCCACACGTTTCTGCAAAGGCAAATGCCGGTCATTTCTGCGACACAGCTAGCCGCCATTGCTCCGAACATGCAGATACGCTCCTAACAATCTGCGGCAGATGTAAAAGCATTTCACACGAAATTCACAGCTCACAGTGTCACGCCACGTACTTAACTCAGTAGCAGGGCGACGGTACCATACACTTCCAGTCCGACATGAGGAAAATACGAAAGCGAACTGTAGCCCCGAACATAAACACCCCAAAAGCCTTAACCGTTTCAACGCCTATCCTCCCTGTTCGCGACCGGAAGTGACCCACATCAAGATGTTGCATTAAAACCAAGGGAGGCAGAATAATAAAAGACAAAGATTAGATTTGAAATACATGGTCAGATTACGTGACAGACCTTTATAACGATTCACGTGAGGAACATTATGCTATTTCATATAATAATGAAAGACAGTTAATTTTGACTATGGAAGTTGAGAAAGCCCTTAATCATATGGAAACTGACAAGACCCCGGGTAAAGAGAACACCACAATCGACATGATCAATGCCTTAGAAGACCTTTGAATAGACTAAGTCATCAGGCAGCTGATTAAAATGTATGATACTGGAGATATACCTCTTGACGTATGTGGATTTATATTTATTTCATTCTCGAACTATCAGGATTTTGTTAACAATCATCATGAAAAGAGTTTACGAAAATATAACCCGAAATAGAGGATGAGCAATATGGGTTTGGTATTTGCTGAGAACATTACCGGAGAATTAGATAGAAACAAACAAAGACACAAATCTCTGCTTCATTGACGCAGTCTTTCGATAAAATAAAACATTTCGTTATGATGAATATGCTTACAGATTTATAAATTGATAGGAACGACCTTAGACTTGTTAAAATAAAACAATAAACAAATAAACAAAATAAACAATACTTTATAGATTGGAAACAGCAAGCTGCCATAACAATTGTTAATGGAATAAAAGTCAATACTGGCCTGTCAAGAGAGATGTGCGACAGGGAATTGTATTGCCTCCAGGTCCGCTTTCCCTAAATGCAGCAATTTTTTGAAATTTAGAGATTATGAGAGGAAACTAAACAACGTGACATAACATCAATAATATGCAGATGATGCAGTATTAACCAACAGGATCTGCGACATTTATTACTTGCACAGGGCAAGAGCCACATGCCAGGCACTAATGACCACAACCACATGCCAGGCACTAATGACCACAGACAGCCATTACACAATAATCTAAATGTCATCAAAGTTAGTTCGTTGCATGTTCTTTACAGGACGTCGGAATCAACCCCAACAACGTTTGGCCGTTAGGGACGTAATAGGCAATATTTACATTCAGTAGTTTTGTTGTTGTTGTTGTTGTTTTTTTGTTGTTTTTTGCCACGTTATGAAAAGAAATAAATTGGAGTACTTAGTGACAACTAGCAAATTCAGGGTTAGAGAACAAGGCGAAGGCAGAGAAGTAAATACCTGGATGGATTGATTGGCCACGTAGTATGGTCGAGAATAGAACACTGAGCTGATCCACGACTCCACTCACGCTTATCGGCATGTCACATGATGATTGAAAGAAGTTTGCTATTGTTTTCTGAACAACCGAAGCATCATAGCCTCCAAATCGTTTACAGCTGATATCGAACCCTCGACTCGGTGTGAAGGTGAATTATGAAACACGTTCACTGCACCTAAGCCTCAGCGCGGGCATATCAAAGGAAGGCTGGTGAAGTGAGCAAGATCATGAAATACACAAGCAGAAGATCCGAGCGAGGAGATTACCACATCAGAGAACAAGGTGTCAGAACACAGGAACAAGAACGGATTGACAGCGGGAGAAAAAAGGCGAAGTCTTCAACAGATAATCGTTAGCCGTCGTCAGAGAAAGTGTAATGGGTTAGCTGAGGTGGAGGTTCAGCAATTTATTGATGAAAATGTCGGAAGAGATGATGCAATAGTATATGCAGGTGGTTCTGTGAATCGTGGAAAGAAATATGGCTTGGGATACTCTGGGAGAGTCCACGAGAAAGTCGATGGTGAGGTAAATGAAGCTTATAAGTCAATTACCTCAAGATTAAGAAGGGAAGTCACTAACATCACTAAAGCTTTAAAGTGGACAATAGTTTTCAGAGTGACCAGTATTAAAGTGGTCAGTATCACTCCGGCCGTCTTTACTTCCCAAACCATTGTCTGATACTTTTTACAGACTGGGTCAAAAAGGGATTCCTGGTATATTTTACAAACTTAAATCCACATTACAAACTAAACATAACTTTAACCCAGACTGGACTTAAAACATTAATCAATGTGTCCCCAACACCAGAAGTAATGTCAAGCATACGATTTTGGCCATTCTTTATGGGAGTTCAGAAAATAGAGAACTACTAAAACAATTACTAATTAACTACAAGTCAAGTCAAGAACAGACATCACAGCACTCAGAACATTCTGCTACATCCTTTTCCCCAACAGCCAGCGAAGAGTCCCAATACTAATAGTACCAGTTGCAATGAAATTATGTGTCCTGGTCTTTCCTCTGAGTACCAAGCGTCGGCCAGATACTTTGGTCATTCCCAGCCGCACCACTCTCTCCAGGCTGTAACAGGTAATGTACACTTAGAAAAATCCCCCGCACTTGCTCCGACCACCTCACTAGGACTTTCCATCTACTAGGTCCCCTACGAGCCGGGACACCTGCTATTCTCTTCCCACCAATGGATACCCACCCACAGGGGGCTCGGACAAGACAACAGACACATCATCACTGAAAGGCATGATAACAAAATCAACGTTTAATTTCAAAATAATTCAAAATACATTCAGAGTAGGATGGCTGAAAAGCCTGGATAGAAGAATGTCTATGTACATCTCAGAAGCAGAGAGGTGAGAAGGACTAAAGATGATCGGTCAGAAGGACTAAAGATGATAAGGTAGAGTGTGATCTCTGTTCGTATGCTCAGTCGTTGCTGTGAACCCATCCGGCCAATTTCCTGTACTGAGGACCTCTAACGTGTCGACACTGCAGGCGTCTTCCAAGTTCACCTGGTGTAAGAGATCGGGACAGCCATGCTCTTGCCCGATATCTGACTGATACTGGAACACAATGACTTGATGTCGTCACCCGGTGACGTAATCAACCACACCAAAGTTCTCACTACTGATGAAACATGGCGACCCTAGGGTTCCAGGCGTCCTCTCATGATGTTAACCACTGTAGAGCAAGACTTGAGCGTGGTAGCTCTGTAGCAGAATAAAGTCACTGGAATAATGTAATCAACGGCACCCAATAGGAGCTTGGTGGCTCCGACCACCAGCACTGTCATTGGGCTGTTCTCAACAACCTAACCTTGGAGTGTGGTAGCTATCTACCAAACCAAAATCATGAGTTCATCACAAATGAAGACTACCATTGGAACTGCAAAACTCAGGTCAAGTTCAATGTTGTCAAGACGTTTAGACTGGTAGGATAATCTCGAAGCTGGGTAGCTCTCTACTAAGGCTCGGCTGGGTCCAAAACATTCTGATACTTGCCATCTTCAATTGAATCTTAACAACAGTTCACTTCCGAATACTCAAGTCAAATACGTATCATCACTAACACATAGCTTCTTTACTCAGAGTACTAAATGAGAATACCTGAATACCTTATAGGCGCAAGTCCATTTTAGACGCAACAGCTGAAGATCCCATCTGGATCGGTCAGCCTACAGTCGTCAGACTCCTCTCGGTTGTCCCTGGCTGAACATACCGAGATATACCTCATAATTCACGTGTCTCGTATGCATTGACTATTGTGTATTCAAGGTCATGGAACCACTCCCAGTATAGCCACAATACATTATAATGATTTGCACTGGAGCGAGCTGGTCCATAAGAGTTTCATAATGTCACTTCAGAATCTTCAGCAAACAAAACAGATCCTGAAAACAAGGAGGTCGGTTAGAGCATGCGGCTACAACTGCGACTTACATGCACATAAACATCATCACACACATCAGAAATTATTTATATATACTCATAACAACATGGCTATATACGATCATCTATCCTGGCAAGGATGTTATGTCATGAGGGTGCATCAGTGAGCAAGCAGCTAGTCGAATATCTCGTCTAGGCACCATCTGTCCCGAAAGAACCGGTTTAGTCCGTCTGACCCTGGTCATAGGAAGTCTACTACCTGGTGCTATCTCCTTTCTCCATCTATCCTCCATCTGCAACCGTATAATACACCTACTCCCTAATTCAGTGGGTAAGTTTTATTACTTGGGAGGTGTCCAGCCGGACAATCCCTCCTTCAACATCATAACTCAACAATTAATTAATTACTTAACTCCATTAATTAATTAATTAAATCATAATTCATTAATAACTAAACAGTATTAATAAATTAAATAACAAAGCAACGCTTTGGTTCTGGGATCTCTGTCCCAGAACAGATAGTACCCCTCTTGATGACCCCATCATCTTGAAGGTCAAGACTGCACAGGTCTATCCAATATTGGTGGCAATCCACCCCCGTTGCCTTTCCCACAGATCAGCTGTGGATAAAGAGTTAACGGCTTCCATGGCGTATTGGGCCAAGAGTCATCCCATTTAGAATTGGATCCGGCACCTCATCCTATAAATCCCCATGTCTACCTGTAAGTGTAGCAAAGCCCTCTCCTATAGCCCCTCCCCCTAGTAGATATTCCCCCACTAACAGGATCGGGTTTACAAAGAGGAGTAGAGCAATGTATTAAACGTGTCGTTCGAATATTGGTTCGGTACAAACGCAACCGCCCTTGGTTACGACGCGTCGTCTCACTACCGGCCGGTCATTCGGATTTAGCAAGTAGTAATAGCATCGCAATTCCATAGGCATAAATAACTAGCATAATCATTGTAACTACAGGCCACTCCTATATAGAAAGAGTAACAGCACAGTTACCTTAACAAAGCAATCATTTCACTGCACGTCCAAATGGAAATCACACAGCACCTTGGTTCCTTGATTGCACAGTTTCATCTAGCTAAGCATATCACACACCACTAGCTATCAAAAAGCATTTGCCACATCACTAGCTAGCTAAAACATACATCACATTATTAACTAGCCACAGCAGATATCACATTACTAGTTAACTAAAGCATCTAACACAGCACTAGATAACTATAGCATATAACATAGTACTAGATAACTAAAACATATAACAAACTGCTAACTAGCTAAAGCATATATCATATTGCTAACTAGCCACCACCTATGACACATCACTAGATAGCTAAGGCATCTATCACAATACTGTCTAGCTATTCAATTAATAAACTAGTGGGTCAATACAAATGTTAAGCACACAGTTATTAGATTGACAAGAGTACACTCACAAATAGCAGTGACACTTTCCTAGCAATTATATAGCTTAACCAATAAATGTGAATATTAGCAAATTACTAAGATGCTGTTTATTTCCTTCTACAACGCCTGCTAAAGGACTTAGAAGTAAATCTAATCTACACACGCAACAGTGTGCTAGCACTGGGAAACACCTGTAATGAACAGTGGACCTCTGGCCTAAATTCGCACTAGGCCGATCAATACATCTAATTAATTATTCATAATATCGACGGAAAACATCGCGTGCCGTTAAATGTTATTTTAACGGATTGCGGTTCGTTGAGAACAAATCCTAACTACTTATTTCAATTACATTATGTCTAGAGACACGGCAAATATCAGCTGTTTAGCTGTCGGGCTCTGGTTCACCTTGAAGACATCAATTCTACAGGTCTGACATTGTGACCGCCTAGGTTGGCTGGAGGTTGGCGACTGAGACAAACTAAGCTAACCAGTGGAATTTCGAATTCCACTCGACCCTTGAATTTCTAATGTCTTACGGAGAAAGCCAAATTCCCGTGCTACACCTATTGCGAGATGTCCTACGTGACTAGGGACATCCCGTAAACTCAACCGATCATTTCTCTCGGCCTTTCGAGAAATGTCCAGAACAGACAAATTTAGAGGGTTCCCCCAGGATATTGTTAGCATGGACGGGAGACCACTCGCCTAGTGCCAGCCGATAGTGGATTCCCCAGTGTGAAGGCACGTGTACTGTGTCATTTCGTCACACAGGCCATGGCGATTATCTGTTCTTTCACACTATACTATAATCCTAAAGGGCCCCGACAAGATCTGCCTTATGGGCTACCAATACCCCACCCAGAAGTGCGGACTCAGCCAATCTTGCCACCTTCTCGTTTCCCCCTTCACCAGCGCGTAATAGGGAACAGATCCAGCGGATGTTCTCTACCATTGATTTCTTTAAAATTGAAGCACGCCACTCTGCTGGAAACATTCCTGTCCTCACCCTTCTCAGCATACCCTGCAAGTCAGTTTTAATCACACATGTGTACTGCTTGTTCACTAGCCAGCGGAACGACGCTGTGACTCCCCCCCCCCCCCCCCCCACCTCCATTCTCAGAGCAGTGTATGTTAGACTATCATGCACTAAACACCGTCCGCGTACCTTCGCTATGAACCCCCAGTCACTTGTTGTACTTCTTAGCACAGATACGTATAGATTAATAAAATGCGTTCATTACACGCTGTCTGTGCAGAATAGAAGTGCGAAAATGGTATGACAGAATCCCTAATGCAGATTACAGCAAACCTAGATATTAAAGACGCAGTGGCTGGATAGGCGCATATTTACAAAACCTGTTAATAGTATAACTAGAAAGTTCTTTCTCTGAAACCCACATTACAATAACATTACAAATGACATTAAGGAGGCGCACACTGTGTACCCCAATTATAACACAATAAATGGAACGAAAGCATGCGGTATGAATAACGCAGAAACCCACATTACAGTGACATTACAAATGACATTAAGGAGGCGCACACTGTGTATCCCAATTACAACCCAGTAAATGGAACGAAAGCATGCGGTATGGATAACGCAGAAACCCACATTACAATGACATTACAAATGACATTAAGGAGGCGCACACTGTGTATCCCAATTATAACCCAGTAAATGGAACGAAAGCATGCGGTATGGATAACGCAGAAACCCACATTATAATAACATTACACATGACATTAAGGAGGCGCACACTGTGTATCCCAATTATAACCCTGTAAATGGAACGAAAGCATGCGGTATGGATAACGCCGGAAATACTTTATTATAAAATATTTTTTTGTATTTTTTGGTTCGCATATCCTTTACAGAACATCGCTGATTGTTGATTTCTTGGCAAGATTACGCTCAGTAGTTTGCCATTACTTTCTGAGCAACCGCCTCACATACCCCGTAAGTCATCGACACGGAGACAACCGCTACCGATTCTCGCGCAACGTCACGTTACTCACGAGAGGATATGGGATTACAGAGAAAGTCTTTTAACTCCTAGACCAGGGTGCCCAACAATAAAAATACACACACACACACACACACAGACACAATATATATATATATATATATATATATATATATATATATATATATATATATATATATATATATATATATATATATATATATATATTCCGTGGCCAAAGGCTTACGAACGCGGTTCGTGAGCCGGGTACCAGGAGTTCGAAGCTCAGCTCCGACCGATTTGTGCAGCAGACCATGTCGCGTTGTTATAACGTGCTGGTATTGGAGCCGGTCGTTCAGAAAGCAAGGGCAAACTACAGAACGTAACACTTGCCTAGTACATCAACAGCAGCTGAAAAATGCTGGTGTTGACTGCAACGTCCCGTAAGGGATACGCAACAAAACACACACACACACACACACACACACACACACACACACACACATACACACACACACACATATATATATATATATATATATATATATATATATATATAACATGTGTGTGTGTTTGTGTGTGTTGGGAGGGGGAGGGGCAGAGGAGGGTGTGTCACCTAGCAAGTAAGGTAGAAGGACTTTACAGCAACACAAGGACGATAGCAGATGAATATACTTAACCAGATAGACTGATCAAAAACATAAATTGGAAAGGTCTCACCAATATTAAAGATCAATAGAACTTTTGGGTGGACTATTTTGAGGAACTCCTGATTATACTAGTAGCGGGAGCCTAAGAGGCTGTAGAAGTGGAACTGGCTGTCAACTATCGAAAGAAGAAATTAGTAAAGCTATCAAACTTCTGAAGGATGGGAAAGCTGATGATTCAGATGGCATCCTATAAGAAGTTGAATTAACATAAACACTTCATCAACATTACTGCATAAATCATTTAGCAGCATTTGTTACAACAAAGACATGCCAGGAGATTTGATAGAAGAATATTTGACGAAGCTGTCAAAAGCGTGAACCTACAGATATGTGCAATTATACAGAAATAATGTTATTGTCAGTTTGTGGGAAAACATTAAGGAGAGTTATAATATAGAAACTAAGAAATGCAATTTCCAAAGGGATAAACAGGAGGGATTTCGACCAAACAGACCCTTCACTTACCAAATAGTCATCCTGTGCATAACGATTAAGCAAAGCATCGGATCTCTCTCTCTCTCTCTCTCTCTCTCTCTCTCTCTCTCTCTCTCGCTCTCTCTCTCTCTCTCTCTCTCTCTCTCTCTCTCTCTCTCTCTCTCTCTCTCTCTCTCTCTCTCCACTTTATATTGAAAAATAATTCCCTAGCATTGACAAAGAATATCTTTGGAAATTGATGAGAGCTTATGGGATCCCAAAGAAAATCATTAACTTGATCACAGCAACATATAGTGTCATGAGGTCAAAATTGTGCATTTAAAAACTAACAGAGACATTTAAAACAACATAAGTGAGTCCGGAATGCCTTTTGTCACCTATTTTGGTCCTACTGATTACAGACTTGATTATCAAAATAATATCAAAAACTTCCAGAAATAAAATTAAATTGACTTCTCTGACAAAGAAGCTAAAGCTAAAATGTTGAGAATTGAGCAGGTGGACACATTGGCTGAGTCTTCACCACGTGGTTTCTCTACTGGAGGAAATGGAGATGTGGTTTTTGAGAAGAGTGTTGAGAATATCGTAGGCATATACAGTTAAAGGCGGTGTTCGATCTCTCTTCAAAACGATACGGGAAAATGAGTAACATTGATTGATTGATTGATTGATTGATTGATCTAGGAACCGACATCACAGCATTCGGGACATTCCCACAAGCGCTCCGTCCCCATGAGTGACATTAAAGCGGGACAAAGTAACAGATGTTGTGGGGTTTATACTTTTGTGAGAAAATAATAGGGTAGAAAGGAAGTGCTATATAGAACCTGTTTTGCTGTATGGCAGTGAATCTTGGAATGTTAATGAAAAATTTAGAAAGAACTTGGAAGCAACAGAGATGTGGTTCCTGAAACGAATGTTGCGAATTCCTTTTAATGCCAAAGCAAACTAACAATGAATGCCTGAAAGCGACTAATGAAACTAAAACATTATATTCAGCAATAAGAAAGAGACAGCTTTCTTTGGTCATGTGATGAGAAGAGCGGCATTGGAGAACATCGTGACAACTGGAAAGATAGAGGGGAAGAGAGTCAGAGGAAGACCAAGAGAAATTATGCTGGAAGGATTGAGGCATGGAGGAATAACATCAGCAGATGATCCAGTGGATCCAGAAAACTAACGACGCCTACGACAGCTGCCATGGTTGGGCGACGCTGACAAACATCCCGACAACCCACAGTGTGCCAACGGCTTCGGGCGGTGAAGCGAAATTTCGAGTGTGCAAGCCTTATCCTAGAGCTAGGACAAGCAACCTAAAGACAAAATGTTATGTCAGGGCAGACCAGGCCCTAAGCCTTGATCGGCAAGTGGTTTAGGATAGAAGCTCCGACAGACAGGCCGAGAAAGGGATCACGCTGCGTGGACAACACATTGGTCTCTAGATGTAACCCAGGCTATGTGGTATATACCTCTATTTTACAAATTATCGTCTATCAAGAAGGCAAGTTGTCAGTCATTTATGTTTACCCCATGTACCTACCTACCCCCACACACACGTGAACGCACGCACGCACACACACACACACACATATATATATATATATATATATATATATATATATATATATATATATATATATATATATATATATATATATATATGCCGGCTCCCTAGCCGAGGGTTAGCAGCTTTCTCCGTTAACCCCGAATACTCTCGTGGTTGACGTGAGCGCACGAGAATTAGAAGTGGGTCGAGTCGTGCCAGTGACTTATGAAAGTATGGAGCCGGTCGCTCAGAAAGTCGTGGCGTGCTGATGAGCGTTATCTAGCCTAGGAGTTTTGTTTTGTTTACATCAACATACAGCTGAAAGATGCTGGTGTTGACCGCAATATCCTGAAACAGGATGGAAACGCGGGGTGGGGATTATATATATATATATATATATATATATATATATATATATATATATATATATATATATATATATATATATATATATATATATATATATATATATATATATATATATATATATATAAGAGAATGTGTGTGTCTTTGTTTGTGTCATTGTGTGTCCTTTATGCGTTGCGGAACGGTCCATTTGATTGAGATGAAATTTTCTACAGATGTTCTTCTCAGTCCTACGGAGCCAACTGGCATAGATAGTTTAAAATCAACAATTTTTCCTCCAGCACGAAAGAAAATGGCACGAGCTTAAACAGACGAATAAATGTCCCACAATCTTGCCGCAAGGTAACTGACTGTCTGACTAAACCAGAAATTAGTTATGAACAGTTGTTGTTCTCACTCCCGCGGATGCAACTGAAATAGTTAGTTAGTTTAAAATCAATTTTTAATTTTTGGGAACGGGAACATGATCATCAGAAACCGACCACCGGGAACGGAGAAGGGGCCGAATATGAATTAAATGAGACGTTCCCAGCCAAGGCCTGGGCGAAGCCGGGCCGGGTCGTTTATATATATATATATATATATATATATATATATATATATATATATATATATATATATATATATATATATATATAAAGAGAATGTTTGTTTGTTTGTCAGTCAGGTCTTAGTCAGATATGACTGAGCTACCGTATAACAGTAGACGGTACTACCTGGTCTCTGTTAGCGCCGAACGTTGGGCGACGCTTACCAAACCCGACACCCCACATTGTGCCAACGGCTTCGGGCGGAAGAGCGCAATTGGGAGGGTACAAGCCTTACCCTGGTGCGAGGAAATGCAAGCTAAAGACAAAATTGTCATGGCAGGGCAGACCAGGCCCTAAGCCTTGGTTGGCGACTGGTCTAGGATCGAAGCTCCGACAGGCGGACAGTTAGAGCATTGCTTTGCTGATCCGGCAGCTTCTGCAGCTTGTCTTGTTCCAGATGTAGGGGTGTTACCTTTCCTCTGGAGTGAACTAGGCGGGCCGAGAGAGGGATCATGCTGCATGGGCAACACATGATCTCTATATTTTAGCCCAGGCTTTGTGCTATGGAGATACTCGTAGTTACCACAGTGCTGACTGTGATACGGATCATTCTTTGGTTGTTGCAAGGGTTAGACTGAGACCAAAGAGAATCTACACAGCTAAACACAAATCTAGCCCCAGGATTAATATTATTAACACTCATGATCCTGAAAAGTGCTTTCAGTTTCAACAGCAACTTGAAGATGCTTTCACTGATACACCAGAAAATTGTACAGTAAATGAAAAGTGGGGTCAAATTAAGGAAACTCTTTATAAAACTGCCGTAGGGGTTTACGGCACTGTGGATCATAAGAGGCAGGACTGGTTTGCGGCCAACAGCGAGACTCTGCAGCCCCTGATTGATAAAAAGAAGAAAGCTCTCTTAAGAAACAAGGAAAGACCAACGCGTAACACTCTGAGTGAGCTAAGGCAAGCTAGGAAGGATGTGCAAAAGGCTGCCAAGCAGTGTGCAAATGATTATTGGATCAAGTTATGTGAGTCCATTCAAATCGCAAGTGATAAGGGAGACATAAGAAGCATGTATGAAAGAATAAAGAAAGCCTGTGGTCCAGTGATCAAAAGAAGTGCACCATTGAAAACCTTGACTGGAGAAGTCATCACTGATAAGAAACAGCAGATGGACAGATGGGTAGAGCACTATTTGGAGCTTTACTCAAGTGAGACCAAACTAGCGGATGATGCCCTCAACGCCATAGAGGCTCTACCAACTCTTGACCACCTGGACACACTTCCCACCATAACAGAAGTTAAGTGTGCTATAAATGAACTTGCATCTGGCAAGGCTCCAGGTAAGGATGGGATTCCAATAGAGGTTATCAGGAGTGGGCAAGACACACTCACTATACAGATCCACCAGCTAATAGAGCTATGTTGGCGTGAAGGACAAGTCCCACAGGATTTCAAAGATTCAAGCATCATAACACTGTACAAGAACAAGGGCGATCGGAGCGACTGCAACAACTATAGGGGTATCTCACTTCTGTGTATTGTTGGAAAAGTATGTGCCAGAATTGTTCTGCGCAGACTTCAAGTCCTAGGAGATCAAGTCTACCCCGAATCACAGTGTGGCTTTCGACAGAACCGGTCTACCACTGATATGATATTCTCATTGCGACAAATGCAAGAAAAATGCCGTGAACAGAATCAACCACTGTTTATTGCCTTCATCGACCTCACAAAGGCATTTGATTTGGTCAGTCGTGAGGGTCTGTTCAAGGCACTAAAGAAGATTGGCTGCCCACCAACTCTTCTGTCCATTGTGGAATCGTTCCACACAGGCATGAAGGGTATAATCAAGTTTGATGGTGCAACTTCTGAAGAATTTGAGATCAAGAGTGGAGTTAAGCAAGGTTGTGTACTAGCTCCCACCCTCTTTGGAATATACTTTTCACTTCTACTGAAATATGCATTTCGTGATCAGGATGGTGGTATATACATTCACTCACGCTCAGATGGCGGCCTCTACAATGCTCAGAGATTGAAGGCTAAGACCAAAATTAGGAGGGTACTGATCAGAGAGTTGCTTTTTGCAGATGATGCTGCAGTTACGACCCACTCTGAGGAAGAATTGCAATGTCTACTATCTGCATTCTCCAATGCTTGTTCTGAATTTGGTTTAACAATTAGCAAAAAGAAGACACAGATTATGTCACAAGGTGCACATGAGGTACCATCAATCTTTATTGACGACGCCGAACTAGAGATAGTAGACCATTTTACATATCTAGGATCAGTGGTAAATAGCAAATTATCCCTAGATCAGGAAATCAACATCCGGATTGGTAAGGCAGCAACAACAATGAACAGGTTAAGAAAAAGAGTCTGGGAGAACAGGAAGCTTACTGCCAAAACAAAAGTCCTTGTCTATCAAGCCTGTGTCCTTAGTACTCTTCTCTATGGCAGTGAAACCTGGACAACTTACTCACACCAAGAGAACAATTTAAACAGTTTTCATATGCGGTGTCTGCGAAGAATTCTTGGTATTAAGTGGCATGACAAAATCACAAATACTGAAGTATTGGAAAGATCAGGTTGTGTGACAGTTTATTCTATGCTCAGTCTTCGTAGACTTAGATGGATAGGACATCTTAGGAGGATGGATGATGGTAGAATACCAAAGGATATCTTTTTTGGTGAATTACAGATGGGTAAGAGATCTCAGGGTCGGCCTCTACTACGATACAAAGATGTGTGTAAGCGGGACATGATTGATACAGGCATTGATAATGCACATTGGGAGCAAGTCGCCGCTGAACGTGTTGCATGGAGGGCAAATATCAGAAATGGAATAAAGTCAAAGGAGAAAATTATTGCAGAAAAGTCACACACCAAGCGTTTGAGACCTAAGATGGTGCATGATGGTGGAAATGACCACGTGTTCACATGCACCCACTGTGAACGGACATTTACAGCGCAAATTGGCCTTATCAGTCACACTCGCTACCGCTATAGTTAAAAGTTATTATGCCTTTTTAAAGCACAAACTATCGTCTGTCAAGACGTCAAGGTGCCAATGGTTTGTTTGTTTGTGTGTCCTTTATGCGTTCCCGAACGGTCCATCCGATTGAGATGAAATTTTGTACAGATGTTCTTCTCACTCCCGCGGATCCAACTGAAATAGTTAAAAATCAACCATTTTTCCTCAAGCACGAAAGAAAAAGGCATTAACAGCTTCAGAAACAGACGAAGAAATGTCCCGCTATCTTACTCCAAGGAAACTAACTCTGTGATTAAACCAGAAATTAGTTATGAACAGTTATATCTACTTGCAATGTTTCTCTGTGTGTGTGTGTGTGTGTCCTGTATGCGTTCCCGAACGGTCCATCCGATTGAGATGAAATTTTGTACAGATATTGTTCTCACTCCCGCAGATCCAACTAAAAAAGTTAGTTAGTTTAAACTCAATTTTTAAGTTTTAAACGAAAGAAAAAGGCATTACAAGCTTCAGAAACAGACGAGCAACGGGAACGGGAGCATCAGAAACAGACGAGCAACGGGAACTGGAACATAAGAAATAGGCGAGCAACGGGAACGGGAACAGGAGCATCAGAAACAGATGTGCAACGGGAACGGGATCATCAGAAAAGGACGAGCAATGGGAACGGGAGCATCAGAAACAGACGAGCACCGGGAACGGGAGCAGGGGCCGAACGCGTGCTCTGTGCGCTTAGAGAAATGTATTTGAATGTATAATGACTACTTGTCAAAGACTAGAATACATAGGAGGGAAGACCACCCTGAATGAGTGGTCTACCTCAAGTAGATTAGAGGTAACCCAGTGCCCCAACAAGAGGGCAGGGTCGGTGTAGGGAGTAGATAGGGAGAAGAACTATCAACAGTTCTCTCATGAGACACGTAAGAGTCAACCAGAGGGTAAGCACTCTGGTCACGGTGTAATCACCTCAACGTGATAGACACCAAGAACTTGGAATAGAACTCAATAGTCGGCGTACTACTCTAAGCGTGTGGAATGATGTAGCACGCAAAAGCCGAAGTGCGCATGAAGACCCTCCGCGTGCTGTGTAATCAGGACGCGGAGAATTGTCAGACAGGGGACGGACTTCGTAGCGGACACATCGCTTAGAGTCGATGCGTCCTTATTTAAGTGAATAGATAGATTTAGCAGTAGGGCTAGGGACGACTAGTGATAGGAAGTTCTGTGTATTCATGTGTGATTCATTAGAGACAGTTTTGTGCATTTATGTATTGTAAGAGCCAGTGGCAATAAAATGTGTAATCAATTCCTCTCGTACGACTGACAAATCTTTTTGTGTGGTGCGAGAGAAGTTTATCCCTGAATGCCTGTAGCATCGCTTGATGACACTACTTATATGAATTAAATCAGGGTCGTCAGCTAATATATATATATATATATATATATATATATATATATATATATATATATATATATATATATATATATATATATATATATAAATATATATATATATATATATATATATATATATATATATATATATATATATATATATATATATATATATATATATATATATGCCATGGGCCCATGGGTCAGTGAGGACAGGTAACTTAAGAGTCTTGCACAGCTCTGTGACAAGACGGAAAAATCGAGAGGATTGTAGGTCACACTTTGCACGGAAATAGCAAAGTGTATTACCCGGCAGGGGACAACTCTCCTGCAAGAAAAGAGTTCTACGAGAGCTAGTGTCAGAGTCGGACCTAGTTCTAAGTTAACAGAGCTTGGCTAACATTATGCCGCTCTTTTATAATAGAAATAGCTGACCCGGCCCGGCTTCGCCCAGGCCCTGGAGGGGATCTATCTATCTATCAGTCTGTCTGTCTGCTTGTTTGTCTGTCTGTCTGTCTGTCTTTCTGGCTGACCCGGCCTTTCTTCACCCAGTCCCTGGTGGGGAGCATCTCATTTAATTCATATAAGTAGTCATATAAGCTCTCCCGTTCCCGACTATCTGTTTGTCTGTCTATCTGTCTGTCTGTCTGTCCCGGCCCGGCTTCACCCAGTCCCTGGTGGGGAGCATCTCAATTAATTCATATACGTAGTCATATAAGCTCTCCCGTTCCCGACTGTCTGTCTGTCTATCTGTCTGTCTTTCTGACCCTGCCCGGCTTCACCCAGTCCCTGGTGGGGAGCATGTAATTTAATTCATATAAGTAGTCAAATAAGCTTCCGTTCCCGACTATCTGTCTGTCTGTCTATCTATCTGACCCGGCGTGGTTTCATCCAGCTCCTGGCGCACAGTAACTTAAAAGAATGTCCTTCCACACACCATTCATTATTTTTAATGAAAACTGTCTTTAATCACCGACATGACAGTTGATAAGTTCTTTAAGCAGAAAAAGATGGGTTACAATGTTATGCATTATGCATTATTTTTATGAAAACTTTGAAAATGCCTTAAAGATTATATAATTATTTATTATAACTCATATGCCTGAAAATAACTATAGACAAAGAGTTTAACAATAGTGCAAGTAAGTCCAACAATATGACTATAAAGTATATAGAAATGTTATTAAAAGTTATGCCCCTTGAAATAACTTTTCTAGAGTGAAGTCCCCCTGCTATATAGAATATATATAATGAAAAATGAAAAAGTAAATGTTATTAAATAAGTAGAAGATTTTACACTAAGAAACTATTACAGTCGGTTGCACAGGAATGAAAGGAAGACGTGTAGAAAATTTCATCTCAATCGGATGTACTGTTATCGAACGCATCCAATACATAGCTGACCACAAAGCCACATACACTCTGTTTTATAGATATAGATGTTTAAGTGCAGAGTCTTAGTAAAATAGAGTGTGGGAAAAACCATGCCAGTGTCGTGTTACGCAAGTTCTGTTTCAGTAGTTAACACTTATAGACTGTACAAGATGGAAAGACTCAACGGCCATCAGAAGTTGAGGGAGAGATGTCTACAAGATCAAAAGTAAGCATCTCTAGAGATATCAACGAAGCGCCACTGAAACAGTACAGTGGTGGTGCAGAAGAACGAGATTGTCGTCCCGGGCGTGAACAGTTAGTTATCTTAGCGAACATGGCCCATGAACGCTATGTGTTGCTCAACCAGGCCGTGTGTAAACCAGCTGGCGCTCCCTGCTATCAATCATCAAAGTAAAGGATGCCACGAGAGGTGTGGAAAGAAAAGAGCATCGATCTACTCCCTGGCAATATATATATGTGTGTGTATATATATATATATATATATATATATATATATATATATATATATATATATATATATATACACACACACACACACTAGCTGACCCGGTCCAACTTCACCCAGGCCCTGGCGGGGATCTATCTATCTATCTATCTATCTATTTTGAAAACTCGACACAGGCATTCACCGAATCTACGCAGCCCACAACTACAGCTGTCGACAGCACACCAGCTAACAATGTCTGTCAATTAACTCATACGATGAGTGTACATGACAACATCAACACGAAGCCTGCCAACCCACCAGTGCTCTTGGCCATTGAATACCCAATGGAGCGTATCCAAAACAACATAGAACCCAATGTTGACATTGTTGAAGAAGTACCTGCCTCAGATAACAATAGCATCTTTATCAATGGACATTCGTGCGACTGTAAACAGTGCATTTAGGAACTAGAACAATCACTAAAGGCGCTCATTGTCACTGTTTCAACCAACATTGAAGCAAACAACAAGATAAGCAGTGATTACAATGCTCTCAAGACAGAAGTCGCACTCCTGCGAGACGAAAATTTGCTGCTGAGAAATACAGTTCAAATCTTACAGAATGTGTCCTCTACCAACCAAACCGAAGAAGCATGTAATTCCCAAGCAACCGCTTCATCCTTAGGAAATCTTGGGGAAGCTCAATCCCACCCAGAACAGATAAGCACTATGAAAACACCTCAATGCGCAGAGGAAGATAAACAACAACAAATACCTCAATGCGCAGACGAAGATAAACAACAACAAGCAGTCTACCCCATTGACGTCAAAATAAGCAATAGGTTCGAAGTACTTCAAGAAAAGTCACTAGAAAACCTACAGTGCTCTAACATGCTACAAACGGGCAAGACAAGCCTACAAGATACATCGAGAGAACCACATGGAGACATAAAGACTGCTGATAATCGGAAATGGATGAAACAACGGGCGAGACGTGCTGAAAACCAACATGTACAGACAGCACGACCTGACTGTACACATATTATACTAGGCGATTCCTTAATGAAAGGTTTATACAGCGACAGGATGGACACGTCAGACACAGACATTGTTTCAATAATCCCACTGCCTGGGGCTGGTGTAGACCGGCTAACAGACAAGATTAGCAGGTTGGCTGTTAATCATAGCGTTAGAAGGGCAAGCGTACATATTGGTATCACCGACACCATGAACAACCAACAAATCACAGGGTCTCAACTACTGGCACTCTTGAACGGATTACGTCACACTTTTCCTAACTCATCCATTTTCTTCTCCTCCATCATATCACCAAGTTATGGACAGCAGCGCCGTCTAGCTGACATAAATAACAACATTTTGCAGAAGTTCTGTTCTCAAAACATGATACATTTCATCAACAATACAGCATCATTCACTTCACAGGCTGGTGCACCAAAAAAGAGTCTTTATAAGGATCAAATACATTTGTCTACATTGGGCACCAGTTTTCTCGCCAAGAATATCAAATATCCTGAACGGACATACCATACATCCAATACGGGATCGCGCCGGAGACTTTTAGCTACTCCTGAAACTCAAGCCAGACGACATACTCCCGTCACATCAAGTACCAATAGGACAGAAGTTTGCAGACCACTCATAACCACTGCACCTGAAATCCAAGCCAGACGGGACAATACCACTACACCAAGTCCGTTAAATACTTTCACACAGGAGGGTAATAATTACGAAGATATTTTTCCTATTCTCCCCAGAAAGGAACCAACTCTCAGCAACAACGATGTGCCACCACAACCTCCTGTTAGCCACCAACCAGAGGCTCTAGTTGGTAGTCATTACATACCCATGAGACATCATCAGTACCCAGTTCATTGTAACCCAGAATGGTTGCACCTCACACGGTATAGCCCAGCTACACTTCGTCAAGCCCTTATAATGTCGCTATACCAACAACCAACACAACCTGGTATTTACTAGCAATTTAGCACAAAGCTACACCGGATCTCGGTACAAGAAAGAGCCTCTCCTTGAACGTTTATCTGCATATTTGGTTACTACTTGGTCTAGTAACGTATTAGGTTATAAGCAACTACAAACATTGACTTGTTTTGACTTTATATTAATGGATAGTACTTAGCTGTATAGCTTTTATAATACTTTTCATTGTGTTTTTACTGTGAGTGAGGGGGTCTTCACTGTTCTTCCTTCTGCTTACTGTTTAACGTTTTATTTCCCGTGTGGGATACTCCGCTTTAAACAGAGACATTGACTTGTATGGTCATTTATTATTTCTTTTGGATAACAGTTGGTTACTTAGCTTGTGAAGTAATTTTTTTTTTCAGGTTAATTATTTGTTGTATGTTCTTTAATTCGTTTTGTTCCGTGTTTGCAATATATTCGTTGGTCTAATTAGTTATATCGTTATAATATTGTCATTTACATATCTATTTGTATTACTGATATTTTGTAAGTTAATGTAATTGTGATTTTTTTTTTTAATGATCTTGTATTTTTTCTTAACTTTGACTAATTTACACTTTCTTCATGGATGAAATGTCTGAGAAGTGGCAACACTGGCTCAATAAGTCAGGAATACGCCTTGGACACTTAAACATTTGCAGCTTATTTAACAAGCTACCTAAGTTATCTTCTATTCTTAATCAAAATTTTCATTTATTCGGCCTTAGTGAAAGTAGACTTAATGATAACATTTCAGATGAGGACATATCTGTTAAAGGGTACAAAGTGTTTAGAAGGGATCCCTGTAGGAAACAAGAGACAGGCATAGTAACCTATGTTTCTAATTTACTAAATGCTCACCGTAGGCTAGACTTTGAAACTTGCGAAATAGAATGTATGTGGTTAGAGCTAAAACTTCAAAACCGCACACCCCTGATAATTGGCTACCTTTATCGAAATCCCAGTGCTGGACACGTCTGGTACGAAAACTTCACTACCATGATGGATGTGGTTTTCGCTTCGGGGAAGGAAATTATACTACTCGGAGACTTTAACATTGACACCAACAAATCCAACATAATATGGGGAAATATAATTGCATCATACAATTTCCAACAAATAGTACAACAGGCTACTAGAGTAACAAAGTCATCTTCAACAGTCATAGATCACATTTATGTAACTTGCTCAGACAACATCATAGAATGCGCTGTACCCAATTGTGCAATGAGCGATCACTACCCAATATGCTGCACGTGGTCTAAACAAGGAATTAAAACTCCTAAACATAAACACATAAGTGTAAAATATAGAAGTTACAAACATTTCAACCAAAACGCATTTTTACAGGACTTGCTCAGTTCACATCTAGACAATGTTTGTCAGCTTCCTGACCCGGATGATGCTCTGGAATTCTGGATGAAAACATTTATTGATGTTTTTGATAGACATGTGCCAATTAAGGAAGTTCGAGTAAAACATCACGTCAAGCCACCTTGGATCACCCAGGAAATACTTCAAATTATGAGAGACAGGGATAAAGCACATAAAAAGCGGGATCTCAGCGCATACCGTACTCTTAGAAACAAAGTTCAATATACCATACGACGGGAAAAGAAAAATTACTTTAAGAACTTAGTAATGGATAAAAGAAATAGTAAGGATATATGGAAGGCAATTAACACCTTGACAAACAAGTGTAACTTCCGAAATTCTTTACCATCAAATCATATTACATGCGACCAATTCAGTAATTTTTTTCAAACTGACATAGACTAGTTGAAGGCTTCAATACCTAATTCTCCTTGCAACTTATCTTTACTGTCATCGTTTTGCGAGAATAGATGCTCCGGCGATATTCTTTCCGACATACCGCTAATGACAATCACTGAGGTATTCACTTACCTCAGTAACCTAAAAAACACAACCTCATCTGGGTTAGATGGAATCAGCAACCAGATTCTCCGTTGTGCTGCGCCAGTGATCTGTATATCACTAACCTATGTATATAATCAGTGTCTCACCAAAGGCCACTTTCCATCAGATCTCAAAATCGCTAAAGTGTACCCTCTTCTTAAATCAGGTTCATTGGACAATGATCTCCCGAACAATTACAGACCCATTTCCTTACTATCATCTCTATCTAAGCCACTAGAAAAACACATCCATAAAGTAACATTACAGTATTTAGTTCGCAACAAGCTTATTGTTGACAACCAATCAGGATTTCGACCAAAATATTCTTGCTATACGGCCCTAACAAACATGATAGAAAATTGGCACCAGAATATAAACAACAACAGTTTATGTGGAACTGTGTTTATTGATTTCAAGAAAGCATTTGATATGCTAGACCATATTATTTTAATTAACAAACTTCAGACAATGAAAATTGGCCCTAATGTAGTCACTCTAATATCATCTTTTCTATCAAACAGAAAGCAAGTAGTATCACATAATAAATGTCTGTCTCATACCACTACCTTCAATATTGGAGTACCGCAAGGCTCTATTCTTGGCCCTCTATTGTGTGCCATATATATTAACGATCTACCTTTGCATCTTTCGTCGTCCTGCGATCTATTTGCAGACGACTATACAGTGTACACAAATGCTGAAAACTGTGTTTTATTGGAGTCGTCTTTACAACAAGAATTAAATAATGTAGTTAGGTGGAGCTATTCAAACCGTATGCAAATTAACATCACTAAAACAAAATCAATGTTACTAACAACCAGACAAAGACTTCAAACTCTAAGCTCACACACATCACTTCAACTTCACATCGATAACATGCCAGTAGAAAGTGTAATTGAGCACAAAACATTAGGCATAATCATTGATAGAAACCTAACCTTTAATTCCCACGTTCAAGCGCTTATTAAACAAACAGCGAAAAAAGTCTACCAACTCGCCAAAATTAAAAACTTCCTTGATGAGGACACAAGGAAACAATTCTATACTTCTCATATACAGACCCACTTTGACTACTGCTCTACAATCTGGGACGGTTGTTCTAATTCAAACACCAAGCGACTTTACTCACTCCAGAAACGGGCCATGAGTCTAATTTATAACAAACATTTATCTGACAATCCTAGCCTGTATAAACGCCTTCAGTTACTACTATAACAGTAAGGGAGTTAGCTTAGTAGTAGAGAGTTAATGAATGCTGCGCATTCATTATATTGGTTGGTACTTTCCATTACAGATTTTTTTAGAATGGAAGCCCAGGAATTTTCTCAAGTACTTAGTGGAGTTGGTGGGGCAATATCAAAGTTGGACACGGTATTAAGACAGCAAAGTGTAATCAGTGATGTCGAGAGATTTAATGGACAGGCGAATCAATTTAAGAAATGGATTATTTCTATTGAGAAACATGCTTATCTAGTGAACGCTACAGATGAGGATAAAAAGAATTTAGCTTATAGAACTAGTACAAGTCCTGTTTCTGATCATATAAGAAGAAAGCTAGAAGCTGGAGGAGGTGAAACCTGGGAACAATTCAAAGACGACCTGGCTCATAAATATGCAGAAATTACTGACCCTCAACACGCATTCTCAGTGTTGCGACAGACGAGACAAAATACTACAGAAATTGTACAGCTATACAGTGATAGGTTGATCAATTTAGCTGAAGAGTCATTTTTGGGTCAGAATGTACGAGCTGAAGAAGTGGAACGGATGTTGGTGGGGATTTTTGTTGATGGGATTAGGTCAGATGGATTGAAATTTAAATTAATGAGAGAGAATCCTGCAAGGTTGTCACAAGCTTTAGATATCGCTATACAAGAAGAAAGCTTGAGGAGAAGGTTTAGATTGAGGGTAGGACGAGAGTTAGGTAGTAGTTCGGAAGATAGAATTGAAGAACCAATGGAAATAGGACAGTATAGATATGGATGGAGAGGAAGAAGGGGAGAAATACAGATGGTGCAAGGAAACAGTAACGTATATAATCAAGGTAGAGAAGGACAAGTGGGGAATACTGTAAGAAACATGGTAGGTAACACAAATAACACAAATGTGGTTTGTTGGGGGTGCCACCAACGTGGACACATTTTTCGCTTCTGTGATAACAGACGTGTCCAATCGAATACACAAAATAATAGAGGTGCTCAGACTGGTACACAGAATAGAACTGTAAATAGTAGATCATCAAATGGGAATTATGGAGAGGTGCAGAGAAATTTTAGAAGGTCAGGAGATCAGGGAAATTGGCATCCCGCTTACTGAACAGGATCGGCAGTAGGGGGGAAGATAGTAAGGTCCAAAAGATGAATAAATATATTAAAAACCCAAATGATGAGTATAATAGGACATTTAGAAATAAAAAACATAAGAAGTGGCCTCAACTTGGGGAGATAAAACAGTTGTCACTAAATATGATTGATCCTAGTTCATGTATAATAGAAATAGGGAAATATAAAATTAGAACATTAGTTGACTCGGGAGCGCAAGTAAGCGTGATTAAAGAAACATTTTTATATCGAATATTAAAATTTTTTAAAATATTTAGAATTCAGGAGAATCTTCATTCGGTAACTGGACACAAATTAGAAGTGCTTGGACAAACGATGATAAATTTTAAATTAGGAGGGATAAATGTTAGGCATATGTTCCATGTGGTCAAGGATTTAAATAGAAATATGATATTGGGTAGAGATATTTTATTGAAAAATGGGGTGAGACTTTTTTTTGATTTGCATAAATTAAAATTCCAAGATGTTTACGTAGATTTAGAAGAGGATATGCATGTGTCGACACTAGTTAGAGTCAAAACGACCATGAATTTGAAACCACAAACGGTTAATTTAATACAGGCATAAATGGAAAAAAATCCGTACTTTTTGGTTGGACAAACAGTTAAAATAACGGAATTAGAGAGAGAAATAATAGATGAACCTGGCTTGGAAGTCACCGATGGGTTAATAATATTAGATAAACACCTCAGCTTTCCAGTGATGCTCCTAAACAATACAGGAAAAAATATTAAATTATATAGAGGCTGTGTAATCGCTAAAGTAGCGTATAATAATGATAACATGTTAACTATAGAAAAAGAAAACATGTTGGGAAATGATTATTCAGAAACTCCCATGGTCAGAAATAATGTCAGAAATAAGTATAAAAGAAGCTGGAAAAGACGAAATGATGAATTGATCCATACATTCAAAACATATCCATCTCAAATAGATACAGTTGACAGAAGGACAAGAGAACAAGAATTGTTATCACAGTTAAAAGCCCCACCGGAGAATAAAGAAATATTAGAAAAATTAGTGAAAGAAAATCAAGACGTTTTTGCAATTAATGATTTAGAATTGGGAAAAACTAGTACAGTTACAATGGAAATAGACACTGGAAATCATCCACCAGTTAGTTTAAAACCATATAGAACTCCTTTAAGAAACAGAGAGATTGTAGAGAAGGCAATTGAAGATATGTTAAAAGCGGGAATAATAACAAGATCGAAGTCTGAGTGGTCATCTCCGATTGTAATTGTGACCAAAGTTGATGGTACACATCGATTCTGTTGTGACTATCGGGCGTTAAACAAAATCACTAAGAATGTAGCGTACCCATTGCCAGTAATTGATGATATTTTGGGTTTACTTAATGGCTCTACATTTTTCACTACACTAGACGCAAGATCAGGATTCTGGTGTATCACGATGTCGGAGGATGCTCAAAAGAAAAGTGCTTTCTGTACTCATATGGGTTCTTACGAATTTTTACGAATGCCATTCGGAGTTCGTACAGCTCCATCTCACTATATTTTATTAATGAATGAAGTATTACATGGGTTTCAAAAGTTTGCGTTGGCATATATAGATGATATTTTAATATATACATCAGGAGACGTACAAGATCATCTAAAACAGGTAAAATTGGTATTTGACAGGCTAAGAAAACACGATGTTAAGTTGAAATTGAGTAAGTGTGAATTCTTAAAAACAGAAACCAAATATTTAGGGTACATTATTAGTAGAGAGGGAATTAAGCCTGATCAAAATAAAATTAAAGTGATTAGAGATTTATCTTCTCCGACCAACGTAAGAGAAGTTCGAGCATATCGTAGGTATGACCGGGTATTATCGACGTTTCGTTCCAAATTTTGCACAGATAGCAGAACCTATTATAAAATTGACCTGTAAATATGCAAGGTTTAAGTGGACTGAAGATTGTCAGAAGGCGTTCGATTTTTTTAAAAATAGCTTAACAACAGTTCCACTATTGGCACATCCATATTTAAATAAACAATTAGTTTTGTATACAGATGCTTCAGATAATGCCATAGGAGCATGTTTAACACAACCGTATGAAGGAGAAGACTCAGGAATACCAGGAGTTAAAAATGAAAGACCAATCTATTTCCTGTCTCATAGACTTAGCAAATCTCAGAGAAAATGGGCGACTATTGAGAAGGAGGCTTACGCTATACACTACGCTCTCCAAAAACTAAATTACTACTTACATAACGCCAATCTCATTGTTAAAACTGATCACATGCCATTAAAGTCTATATTAGAAGCACCAATACAAAATAGGAAAATACAAACGTGGGCATTAAATTTACAAGGATACAATGCTAAAGTAGAGTATGTTTCAGGAAAACATAATACATGCGCTGATTTATTGTCTAGAATTCCACATACAACAACATCTGAAACCACTTCTCAAGATGAGGGAGAACCAGAAATTGACGACAGGAATTGGCAAGTAAATATATTAGATTCTGCTAAAATAAATTATAAAAGCTCACAGACAGAACAAGATTCTAAATCGATAGAGGAAGATACACAGTTGATGCATTTTGATATGAAAAATGAACAGGAATTAGATCCAAAAATAATACAGATAAAAAGAAAACTGAAAGAAACAGGGGAAAACAGTTTTAAAAGTAAATTTTTAGAACTACAAGAAGACAATCAATTATATTATGTCCTCAGAAAAAGGTGAGGGATTAAGAAAATATATTCCGAAACATTTAGAACGAGAAGTTTTAAAGGCATATCATGATAATAATGGTCATTTTGGACGAGATAAGTTAGTTAAGTCTATTAGCAGTAAATATTACTGGCCGAATTTATTTAAAAGCGTATATGAATATGTTGATGCATGTGAAAAGTGTAGGTTAAGAAACATGAAGATAATTAAATGTCCCTTACAAGATACAGATATTCCTCAATTTCCAATGCAGAAAGTAAGGTTGGATATTTCAGGTCCTCATCCAAAAACATTATCGGGAAATGTATATCTACTACATATCGTAGATTCATATAGTCTCTGGCCAGAAGTTTATCCAATTCCAGACAAGAGTTCTGATTCTGTTATAAATATGCTTTTACAAGAATTTATACCAAGGTTTGGGTGTCCACAAACTATACTTACAGACAATGGGAAAGAATTTGTAAATAGAAAGTTTGAAAAATTGTTAAAAGATTTGAATATAAAGCACATTAAAACTTCATACTACAGACCATCTTCGAGTGCCAAAAATGAGAGACAACATAGAACATTGTACAATATACTGGCGAAAAATGTAGAAGAACACGATATGGATTGGGATCTTTATTTGGGAATAGCATTGGGGGCGATCCGTACACACCAAAATGAAGGAACAGGTTTCTCACCATTTTACCTAGTACATGGAAGAGAACCAATATTACCAATTGACAATTTATTAAAGCCTAGGAGAAAATATATGGGGGAGGATTTTCAGGAAACAAGGTTGCAAGAAATGCACAAAGCACATATACGTTTAAGAAATAATATAATTAAGGCTCGAGAAAGACAGAAGAAATACACAAATAAAAATGCACACTTACAAGAGTTTAACATATGTGATAGAGTTTATTACAAAAAACATAGGAAAAACTCTAAGTTTGATGCTCATTGGGTCCCGGGATATTATATTTTAGAAAAAAAGGGTCCAGTATCATATACTATTAAAAATCAAATTACAGGGCATGTTGCACGTTCACATGTAGAGCACTTAAGACGAGATAATGAGGAAAAAGATGCAGAGGATAATAATAATAATTATTATTCAGAAGAAATATTTTCAGATGAACAGATTATCAGACAAACGGAATATCCAATACCTATAGAAAATGGGAGAGAATTGGTACAAAAACAAATAATAACAGCATCTACTACTGGTGAACAAGAAGAAACAATACCAAAAACAATCGTGACAGAGGAAAACAACACGTATGACGGTTATAATAGTGAAGAATCAATCAAAGAAAAAATAGACGCTCCATTTATGAATACTAGACAGGCAGTAAAATGAAAGTTAGATAGACAGAAAGAAAGAGAAATTAAGAGGCAAAGGAAATTTAGAGTAAATTCCTCAAGTGATGAAGATATGCCACTATTTGAAAACTCATTAAGACATCAAGATAGGAAGATTAGATTGGATTTAGAAAGGAAGAGATTAGCGGTTGCTAGTAATGGGTATACAGATGCGGAACAAGAGATGGATGAAGAGTCAGAAACTGATGAGGATGCTGATATGAAAGAAGATAATTCTCCTCGGGAGGATGACGATATTGATGTAGATATTGCACTTATAGAAAAAATTTTTGAGTTATTAAGAAAATGGAGAAGTGATAAATAGCGTGGTAGAATATTCTGCAGATTGCAGATAGAAGAAGAAGTTAGACACGGTATTTGTGAATTTCAAAGAAAGAAAGTTAGCAAATAACTTAATCAAGAGTTGTTGAGAGTTGTCGGGATGAGTAGACATAATATTGTAGTAAGTTAGGACTGATTGATATATGCTTTATTATCATTTTGATTTTTAAGTTTGGAGTGTTGAGTTTTTCTTAGACGGAAAATGATTGATTAGTAGTTATAATATATTATGGTGTACGTATATATGATTTTTCATTTCATCACATATGTTTAATTTGATTAATGTGTGGGGATAAAAATGATGTCAAAGAATGAGGGGGTTGATATTGTTTGCTCTATTGTTTTGACTTCAGTTGTTCTTTATAAAATGTGAGGATATGTTAACTTAGCAGTTTATTTTTTTACAAAACTTTGGTTTTATTTTTTTGAGTTACCCTGAGGGTGTTTAAAATAATATTTGGGATGAGTTGTTTTGGGGAGCTTGCAGAAAATATGAAACATGGAGTAAGAGCCATGCTTCGTTGTACGAGTTTTGTGACTTGAAGTTTAGTTGTTTAACGTGTATAACGGTTATAAATTGAGGGTGAAACATGATTGAGTTAAGGGGGAAGTTTTGGTGATTAGTGAAGTAACTCAGTATATAGTAGAGGAAGTAACAGAGGAGTATATTTAAAAGTGGCTGGGGTTGTCAGCAACAATTGATAATTACATGTGGTTTGGAAAGAGTTAAACCGTTAAAAATGGTTTGGGGGATTGAATTAGGGACTGCATTAGACGGTTCGTAAATACATGGATTTAAAGCCATGGAGGAGGGGAATGACGGCCGATACTGGGTAAATGGGAGTTGAAATAGGAGCTGGGTTGAACAGCGTTTAATGGGAGAATATGGGGGGAATGCCAGGTTGAATTTTGGCATAAGTGGACTCTGGAAGAAGAACACTGTGTTTGACAGTATATTAATAATTTGGAGGTCTTGAAAGAATGGTTGAACTTAACGAGGTGAATAATACAAAAGGTTGTAGTTTTGGATTAACATAACTTTTTGAAAAATTATTATTGACGGCAATGAAGATAAATTTTGAGAACTTTATTTTATAAAGTTTTGAGAATGCATGGGAAGAGAAATGTGATTACTTCTTACTTTTTTCTTACTTTCTAACTTTCTTAGGTGCGCACCAAACTAATCTAAACTAAACTTTTTTTTTCCTGTCTATCCTGGAATAGTGAGAATGTGAGTAAGTGAGAAAAAGATAAGGAAAATATCTTCAATTTTTGTCAATCATAATTTAGATGGACACTTTAAAAGCGGTTCGCTTATAGAGAGTTTTGTAGAGAGTTATTGTGGAGAATTTTATAGAGAATTTTGTAGAGAGTTTTGTATTATTGGCATTGTATAAAGTATGTCTCTGGTTAGCGTTTGGCTATGATGAGATAGGAGGGTGAGATTTGAATTAGGAAATATATGTGAAGGGATTGTTGGGCAGATGTGGTATAGAACAAGAAATATTTCAGTAGAGTTAAGTGGTTAAGGGTTGGGGTTGAGACTTTTTCAGAGAAAAAGTCTTCTTGAAGAAGGGGAGGTATATAACAGTAAGGGAGTTAGCTTAGTAGTAGAGAGTTAATGAATGCTGCGCATTCATTAACTAATGGGGAAATCAAAGTTAGTGAACGTGTGAGCACAAATGGGTTTAAGTATCCAGGGGTTGCACACACGTCACTTGGGATTCAGCCATGAAGGGAAAAACAAATATGTCTGCATGTACATCGGCAGCATGAAAATGTAATGGATTAAACCAATAAACCTTTTATACAATACAACGCGGAGTTTGTCATCTGTAGTGATGTCAACCACTAACGATCTACGACTAGGCCATGTTCACACTGTGCTACTACCACTCCGCAAACGCCTGCTTTTCAATAAAGCTAAACTAATTCACAAAATCCTGCATCGGAATGCCCCAAATTACCTTTGGCCATTGTTTAAATATAATGCTAGACACAGTAAATGTTTAAATATATTACACATTCCGAAGCCTAGGATTGACTTATACAAAACAAGCTTAACGTACTCTGCAGCTCAGCTGTGGAACAATCTTCCACAAGAAATCAAAGACATCACCAATCCCTATTCATATAATCGCAAATTACTCAAACACTATCTCAGTACGGAATATCATCCCCCTTAATAATAGAGATAATAATAATAATAAAACCCTAGTATAACAGCCAGTCCCCTTTTGGTAGGCCAGTATATTCCACATGGCTAATAACAAGTGTCGGACCATTATCTAATTTTACTGTGTCGTGTAGTTTTGATGTTCGCATTTTGCCCATGCCTTTATAATGCATATCTTTTTTATTGTTGCTGTTCTCTGTTAGCCTTGAATGATGTGTGAATGAAATAATGTATGAAAGAGAGTGAGAGAAGGGCAGAATGCTAGACGGGCCTGCGTGCCCAATTCTTAACCCTTTGAAAATAAAGTTTGTTCGTTCGTTCTATCTATCTATCTATCTATCTATCTATCTATCTATCTATCTATCTATCTATCTATCTATCTATCTATCTATCTGTCTGTCTGTCTGTCTGTCTGTCTGTCTGTCTGTCTGTCTGTCTGTCTGTCTGTCTGTCTGTCTGTCTGTCTGTCTGTCTGTCTGTCTGTCTGTCTGTCTGTCTGACCCGGCCCGGCTTGGCCCATCCCCTGGAGGGGAGCATTTCATTTAATTCATATAAGTAGTCATATAAGCTCCCGTTCCTGTTCCCGACTATCTATCTATCTATCTATCTATCTATCTATCTATCTATCTATCTATCTATCTATCTATCTATCTATCTATCTATCTATCTATCTATCTATCTATCTATCTATCTATCTATCTATATATCTATCTATCTATCTATCGATCGAATCTATCTATCTATCTATCTATCTATCTATCTATCTATCTATCTATCTATCTATCTATCTATCTATCTATCTATCTGTCTGTCTATCTATCTATCTATCTATCTATCTATCTATCTATCTATCTATCTATCTATCTATCTATCTATCTATCTATTTATCTGTCTGTCTGTCTGACTGTCTGTCGGTCGGTCGTTCGGTCGGTCGGTCGGTCTGTCTGTCTGTCTGTCTGTCTGTCTGTCTGTCTGTCTGTCTGTCTGTCTGTCTGTCTGTCTATGTTCGGCCCGTTCCCGTTAAAAATATAGATAGAATAGAAGAATAGATAGATTGATAGTAGAAAATATGACTGGAAGAGATCTATCTAAAGTAAACTTACCAAGATATCACGAACAGCCAATAAATGGTGGGCGGTGGGTTAACTGCAGAGTACTGCAAGCGATATGCAACTAACTTTCTCTCACAAAAAATTACTTTTTTTGTTTTAACGAACAAAAATCTTTATTTTCAAAAGGTTAATAATTGGGCACGCAGGCCCGTCCTACATTCTGCCCTTCTTCTCTATTTCCTCTCATACATTATTTCATTCAACATCTCTTATGAAGCAATTATTTGACAACAAAAGAACAATAAGCATTAAAATGCATGAAAAGTAACTCGTTGAGGAAATTTTTAACATGGGCGGGCATCATAAATACCCAACGTGGGTACGAACAAAAATCTTTATTTTCAAAAGGTTAAGAATTGGGCACGCAGGCCCGTCCTACATTCTGCCATTCTTCTCTAATAACAAATAAAGAACAATAAGCATTAAAATGCATGAAAAGTAACTCGTTGAGGAAATTTTTAACATGGGCGGGCATCATAAATACCCAACGTGGGTACGAACAAAAATCTTTATTTTCAAAAGGTTAAGAATTGGGCACGCAGGCCCGTCCTACATTCTGCCCTTCTTCTCTATTTCCTCTCATACATTATTTCATTCAACATCTCTTATGAAGCAATTATTTGACAACAAAAGAACATTAAGCATTAAAATGCATGAAAAGTAACTCGTTGAGGAAATTTTTAACATGGGCGGGCATCATAAATACCCAACGTGGGTGTAACGCGCCATACATATGGGAATGTTAAAAAAAATTAATGTGCTGTTGAAGAAATATAAAAAGATGAGTTAGAAAATTTTCACTATTTAAATAGATGCATTATTTTTATGAAAACTATGAAAATGCCTTAAAGATTATATCATTATTTATTATAACTCATATGCCTGTAAATAACTGTAGACAAAGAGTTTATACATCTTTGAAAATAATGCAACAATCTATCATCATCATCATAAAGTGCCGTGCCGGCTGGCGTAGGCGTTCATGGCTCTCCATAGATCTCGGTCTTTGGTTTTCTGGATCAACTCTGCTGCTGATATTCCTCCATGCCACCGTCTCAATCCATCCAGCATCACTTCTCTTGGTCTACCTCTGCCTCTCTTCCCCTCGATCTTTCCAGTTGTTACGATGTTCTCCAATGCCTCTATTCTCATCACATGACCGAGGAAAGCTGTTTGTCTCTGTCTTATTGTTGTATATAATGTTCTAGTTTCGTTAGCCTGTTTCAGGCAGTCGTCGTTAGTTACTCTGGCAGTCCAAGGAATTCGCAACATTCGTCTCAGGAACCACATCTCTGTTGCTTCTAATTTCTTCTTAATTTGTTCATTTACATTCCAAGATTCACTGCCATACAGCAAAACTGGTTCTACATAGCATTTCATCACTCTCTCATCACACATCAGAAGTTGAGGGAGAGATGTCTACAAGATCAAAAGAAAGCATCTCTAGAGATATCAACGAAGCGCCACTGAAACAGTACAGTGGTGGTGCAGAAGAACGAGATTGTCGTCCCGGGCGTGAACAGTTAGTTATCTTAGCGAACATGGACCATGAAATCTATGTGTTGCTCAACCAGGCCGTGTGTAAACCAGCTGGCGCTCCCTGCTATCAATCATCAAAGTAAAGGATGCCACGAGAGGTGTGGAAAGAAATGAGCATCGATCTACTCCCTGGCAATATATATATATATGTGTGTGTGTGTATATATACATATATATATATATATATATATATATATATATATATATATATATATATATATATACACACACACACACACACACACTAGCTGACCCGGTCCAGCTTCGCCCAGACCCTGGCTGGGATCTATCTATCTATCTATCTATCTATCTATCTATCTATCTATCTATCTATCTATCTGTCTGTCTGTCTGTCTGTCTGTCTATCTGTCTGTCTGTCTGTCTGTCTGTCTGTCTGTCTGTCTGTCTGTCTGTCTGTCTGTCTGTCTGTCTGTCTGTCTGTCTGACCCGGCCCGGCTTGGCCCAGCCCCTGGAGGGGAGCATTTCATTTAATTCATATAAGTAGCCATATAAAGCTCCCGTTCCCGACTATCTATCTATCTATCTATCTATCTATCTATCTATCTATCTATCTATCTATCTATCTATATCTATCTATCTATCTATCTATCTATCTATCTATCTATCTATCTATCTATCTATCTATATCTATCTATCTATCTATCTATCTATTTATTTATCTGTCTGTCTGTCTGACTGTCTGTCTGACTGTCTGTCGGTCTGTCTGTCTGTCTGTCTGTCTGTCTGTCTGTCTGTCTGTCTGTCTGTCTGTCTGTCTGTCTGTCTGTCTGTCTGTCTGTCTGTCTGTCTATGTTCGGCCCGTTCCCGTTAAAAATATAGATAGAATAGAAGAATAGATAGATTGATAGTAGAAAATATGACTGGAAGAGATCTATTTAAAGTAAATTTACCAAGATATCACGAACAGCCAATAAATGGTGGGCGGTGGGTTGACTGCAGAGTACTGCAAGCGATATGCAACTAACTTTCTCTCACAAAAAATAACTTTTTTTTTTTTTAACGAACAAACATCTTTATTTTCTAAGGGTTAAGAATTGGGCACGCAGGCCCGTCCTACATTCTGCCTTCTTCTCTATTTCCTCTCATACATTATTTCATTCAACATCTCTTATGAAGCAATTATTTGACAACAAAAGAACAATAAGCATTAAAATACATGAAAAGTAACTCGTTGAGGAAATTTTTAACATGGGCGGGCATCATAAATACCCAACGTGGGTGTAACGCGCCATACATATGGGAATGTTAAAAAAAATTAATGTGCTGTTGTAGAAATATAAAAAGATGAGTTAGAAAATTTTCACTATTTAAATAGATGCATTATTTTTATGAAAACTATGAAAATGCCTTAAAGATTATATCATTATTTATTATAACTCATATGCCTGTAAATAACTGTAGACAAAGAGTTTATAAATCTTTGAAAACAATGCAACAATCTATATATAAAATAATAGCAATGTTATTAAAAGTTATGCCCTTTGAAATACCTTTTCTTATGTTAAGTCCCCTCGCTATATAGAAATGATAATGTAAATTTAAATATTAAATTTTTTAAGTAAATAGCTGATTGTACACTAAAAAAAACTATGACATTTGGTTTCTCGGGAATGAAAATAAAACATGTAGAAAATTTCATCTCAATCGGATGGACCGTTGGCGAACGCATAAAAACGGACACACATACATACATAGATTGTGTTTTATAGATATAGATTTATATATTTATACACACACACAGATATAGATATGTGTGTATCTATATGTGTGTGTGTGGTGTGCGACATAAATATATACGCACGTGTGGTACAAATAGAGGAATACCACATAGCCTGGGCTAAATCTAGAGACCATATCTTGCGAAAGCAGTATGATCCCTCTTTCGACCGGCCCTGCCACGACATTTAGTCTTTCGGTTGCATTTTCTAACACTAGGGTAAGGCTTGCACACTCCAAATTGCACACCTCCGCCCGAAGCCGTTTGCACAATGTTGAGTGTCGGGTTATTGTCAGCTTCGCCCACATCCGGTGTTCGACATAAATATTAAACACATAATAACGTAAACAACATCTTAATCAACATATCAGATAACAGAGAAGACTCCAAGGTCATGATGACCAAAGTCTGATTCATACAAGTCAACTTTATCAGAAGATAATTTGTTTCCTTTTCTATTTATACAGTATTAACATTTCTTCTTCTTCTTCTTCTTCTTCTTCTTCTTCTTCTTCAGCTTTCCGAGCCATTGTTAAATACACCATTTTCCCGATTCAATAATAGCAATACACGTATATGTCCTTAATTATGCATGTTACATCGCATGCCGGTTTTAATGTTATTCGAGTTCAACTTGCCAAATGTATGCGGAAAAGATTCGTCTCGGTAATTCTATACGCATGTTTTCCGATGTAATACTGGCTGCTTCTCGTCTAATGCTGTTTTGTTTTTATCACTGTTGTTTAGTTTTTCAACAGTATTGCACGAGGTTGGGTTTAAAAACTAAAGGAAAAATTACTCGTTACATTAATTCTAGCCAAAAATAGATTTTATATTCTGGGAATGTACGAGAAAAATCAAACCAGAATAAACCAAAACAATGAAAGCATACCGCAGAAAGAAAGCTGCTGAAATGTTTCGTTTATGATGAAAAAATATATGTCTTCAGCGCTGTCAATTATAAAGGAACGCATCTCACGAAGTCAGTGAACACTTGTAATCAATATTTTTTTTCTTGCTGCAGTTTCTGATGTTTGTTTTCGGAACAGGAAGGTCTCACGCATATACAATGGCATCAAAACGGGACAGAGATTCTCAAATTGTACTGTCTAATATTACCTCACGATTCATTCTTGTGAATGATTTATAAATGAATTTGGCTATCAAATAAACGATTGAAAAATATATATGTTCACTGAATCGTTCAAACTGGAGTCATGAGGGAATAATAATTAATCCTGCCATCGGAAATAAATGGAAACCGCTGTAGCGTGCTTTTACGTTAGCATGTCACCCGGTAGTCGTTGTTCGAAAATACAACAGACATATTTTTAAATTGCTTCATCTCCCAGGTCGACTAAGCCTAAAATAGGTATCAGGAAATTTCCTGGGAACTAAAGGCGATTGGCGTGATACTGACCATATGACCCACTTGGAGCCGACTGGTCCGTGACTATAAGGGTCTAGCACCATAGTCTCAATGAGACCGAGAGCTATAAGAGTCCTCCCTTTGTATCCTGAATTATTTTATCGATAACTTGTATTGCGCATGCCCAAAATGTATTGCGCATGCCCAGATCGCTTCCAAACATTCACGCCACCTACCTGGGAAACAAGCAATGTTATTTTAGATAGACCTTTAAGTACCGTCAGGATTCGTGATCAGATTGTAACAATATAGCCATTTGAAGTGAGTGGTACTTAAAAGTACCGTCAGTAAAAAAAGGTTAACTTACTTTAGAGGAAATACATACAAATGCATTGATTGGCACTCATAGTTATGACAGGAAAGAAACATAATTGAAAGAGTACACTAGACATTATACTTTTCCTTATTCGTTCATCTTCAGACGTCCATGGTAATATATTCAAGGGAAACAGACCAAAACAACTTATGCTTGTCGACATCTCCACAGAGGTTGTCCTAAAATGGATCGAGTGCATGACAGGAAAGAAACATAATTGAAAGAGTACACTAGACATTATACTTTTCCTTATTCGTTCATCTTCAGACGTCCATGGTAATATATTCAAGGGAAACAGACCAAAACAACTTATGCTTGTCGACATCTCCACAGAGGTTGTCCTAAAATGGATCGAGTGCATGCCAAAATAGTTTTTTTTTTCTGTTCTGCATATATTGGCGACTCCTACGGCAAATCATTAGATGTCATGTTACCAGTTACACCGTTAATTAATCAGTATCTCTGATCTTTAGTTTATTAACCATGTGGCATTACAGTCTGTTGTGTCCTGCACGGAGTCTGAAGAATGTAACTTTTTTTTTTTTTTTTGCAAATGAGTTGATAATATGCATCATCATTGTAGTGACATGGGTGCTCTAATTTGAACTTAATTCTATAATTTATTCTTCTAAATCACTTAGCCTTTTTTTTAAATAAATGTTATATCTGTATCAGACTGAGGTAATCTTTTCCTTTTCTTTGCCTGTCTGTAATGTTTCTCTGTAAGTAAAAGAACACGTTTCACGTCATAAGGCAAATTGACTGTATGGTTGTTGACATATATGTTCCAACACCAGTCGGCAAGTGGTGGCTGAAGTCGTAACAATGACTCGGTCGTTTTTACTCCCCAATATAGTTCCTGGTACTCATTTAAGGCTGGGTCGATCTAGGAGCCCACATTCATTTTCAAAATTAGAATCCTCCCCGATATGGACCTAACATGACTACCGGGCTGGTAGGCGAGCGTCTTCTCTTATGCTAACATAGCCTGTTACGCTCTAGTGTTTGCACTTTATCTTCGTATTTTCGACATCCGTACTTAAATAGTTTATTCAGAACATTAAGTGGTAAATCAGCTTCCCAGCAAGCTGCCGCTCCTCCTAGTCGAGTCATATTGTCAGAGGTGCCAATATAGAAAATGGATACCATTGATACATGCTGTCTAATTGAAAACACTTTAATGTACAGCGGCTCCTTAGGCAAGGTGCTGTCGTCATTGAAAGCAGAAGCTTCGAATTATAGCGCCCATATTTCTTTCAGTAGTTACACTTACAAGGCATAATCGCGAAAGTTCGAAGTTTGACAATGGTCCAATGCAATGGGTTCGACGTTCGCTGCGGGATGTAAAGGCTGGCCATCCTTTCATAGTGCACCCAGGCCTGAGAAAATGTGTTGGTTCTAACATATCTTTGAACAGGATCTGCAAGATTTAGTAGATACGGTTATTGTATATAGTGAACAACTAGGGTTAGAATTAAATTGTAAGAAGCAGTGTATGATTGTCACTAAGAAGAAAGAAAAACCACAATGTTATATACAGATGAATGGGAGTATTCTTAAACAATTGAATCTGTACAACTATTTCTGAACTATAATAGCATCTTATTGGAGGTGCCTTAAAGAGATTAGAACAAAAATCGCTATGGCAAAGATAGCCTTTTGCAAGATGGAATAAAATAGTGACCAATGAAAAGATGTTAACTGCAACGAGAAAAAGAGCCTTAAGGTGCTACATCATGTACTTCTGTATGGATGTGAAAAGTGGACAATGAGCAGAAAAGCTGGAAATCATCTAATGGCAATGGTAATGTGGTGTCTGAGGAAAATGCAAAGAATACCATTGAGAGACAGAAAAAAAACAACAACAACAACCAATGAGCAAGTCCTGCAAGGAAAACTCTTAACTGATTAGAGAAATTAGACGTAGACAGTTACACATTTTGTGCGCGTTATGAGAAGACATAAAGTAGAGAACTTGATGACATCTGGCATAATTTTTTTGTTATTTTTTTTTTGGGGGGGGGGGGGGCAAGGGGAAGACGGAGAAGTGAATATCCGGATGGCTTGACCACATGGCATAGTCGAGGCAAGAACAATGAGATGATCAAAGATTCTGATGATCGTGTAAGATGGCGAAACATGGCCGCCACGCTTACTGGCATGATAATAATTCTTCACTTCCCGTTAGGACCTCGGTAACACATGGGCGCTTAAATTCACTGATGAAAAGAAACAATCTGTTATCAGAGCGAGCCTATTTTCCCGTTTTTCCGTTATAATGTTTCTTTCTTTCTTTCTTTCTTTCTTTCTTTCTTTCTTTCTTTCTTTCTTTCTTTCTTTCTTTCTTTCTTTCTTTCTTTCTTTCTTTCTTTGTTTGTTTCTGTCTGTCTGTCTGTCTGTCTGTCTGTCTGTCTGTGGGTAGGAGATGTGTGTGTGGATGGGGAATGTGTGGGTGGGGGTGTGTGAGTGGCTTAGGGATGTGTAGGTGGGTGAGGGATGTGCATGTGTCGGGGTGGGATGCGTGAGTGGGTGGAGGATAAATGTGGGTAGGGGTATTGTGATCGAGAGATGTTTGGTTGTGGGTGGGTGGGTGGGGGAGGGTGTGGGTGCGTAGTGGAGGATGTGTGCGTGAGTGAGTGTGTGTAGGTGGACGGGTAGGGAATGCGTGTGTGGGTGGGGAGAGGTGTGTGGTGTGGTGGTTAGGGATATTGTGTGGGTGATTTATGTGTGTGTGGATGGGGGATTTTTGTGGTGTGTGGGTGGGGGTATGTGGGGTGGATGGGTAAGGGTATCTGTGTGGGTGTGGGTGGGAATATTGTGTGGTATGTGGGTGGGGGATATGTGTGTGGTGTGTAGGTGGGGATGTGTGGTGGTATGTGGGTGTGGGATGTGTTGGTGAGGGATATGTGTGTGTGCGGTGCTTGGGTTGGGAATATTGCGTGGTAGGGGATGTATGTGATGTGCGGGTGGGGGATTGTGTAGTGGGGGATTGGGTTAAGGCATGTATGGGTGGGTGGAGGATGTATGTGTGGGTGGTGGGGTGTGTGTGTGAGTGGATTGGGGATGTATGGGTGGTTAGGGAGATGTGTGTGTGTGGGGGGAGGGAGGATTGTGTGCGTGGGTGGGAAATATGTGGTCAATGGAGATGTGGCTGGGGGATGGGTGGTTTGAGGTGTGGATGGGGAGAGGATGTGTGGGTTAGGATGTGTATGTGGGTGGGCGTGGGATATATGGGTTGGTGGGGGAATGTTTGTGGGTGGCTAGTGTGTTTTGGTTGGGGGAACAGGTGAGGGGAGTGTGGGTGGGGCATGTGCGAGAGGGGGATGGATCGGTTGGTGGGGTATGTATGTGTCCCTTGGTGTGCGTGTGTGTGGGTAGGTGGGGGTGTGTGTGTGGGTGGGGTGATGTATGGGTACGTGGGAGATGGGCCTCATAACATGGTAATTTGCCTTGTTTATGTTTACAACATTCATTTCACAATGTTTATTTTTCTTCCTATGTAAATATATAATGCTCTTGATGAACGAAAGACGAGTGATTGGAAGGGACGAATGTAAGACGGGCCTGCGCGCCCAATTTGTGACCCTAATAAAGTTGATTTGATTTGATTTGATTTGATTTGTCTGTCTGTCTGTCTGTCGAATGTTCTGCTTATGTTCTACACAACTGCATTCAGCACGGCGCAGATTTAATGCAGATTGACGTTGAATCTATTGTCTTTTAGATATTCAGTTACTTTTCTATATATACTGTCAGAAAAGAAACTTTAAAGGATTTTTGTGACTATGTCAAAATTAACTATCAGTAACTACTCTGTCACTCTAAAACTAGATGACTCAGTTTGTTTCCAGCTGTTGAGAGGCTGTTTAGGCTGTTTTCTACTTTGAAAGAATATTTTCTTTCTGTAAACCAACCACCTGCTATGATAAAAAAAAATTATTTGGCAGCTATTGTAATAAAATTGTACTGATTGTGGATTTAATCTGTAACGATTTAAATGAAACATTCAATATGTCCTCCTTTGTGTCTTATTATGTCCTCCTCTTGGTGCTCACGTATCTGGCAACCCTACCTGAGAGCGTTTTCATTTCGATCAGAATAAGCAAAAATTAAAGTTGTGTAGTGAGTTACGTGTTCGTCGTTTCAGACACCTAGCAACGTTCAGATGCTCGTTTTGGTGTAACATTCGACGACAGGCTATGAAGAACCGATTTGAAAACTTAGCTATGGGGCGGTTGAAAAGAAGTAGTTTCATCCACCAGGCCAAACATCTCTGCAGAGAAACCATCGATCTTCCCACAGTTGGTATCCCCCTGACAACCATTCCAGAGCGAACCCCGTGGAAAGATGAACATAGAATATCGCTACAAATCCAGTCAAAAGTGAGAGGAATATGTGACAAGGAAGAACAGAACAGTGTACAGCGCGGAACAGCCACTCTCAGCTTCCTTGATGACGAATACCCACAGGACCTATGGATCCGAGTTACACAGATGGGTCAGCACAAAATGCCGTTCGAAATGGAGGAGCGGGAGTGTACATAGAATACCCATATAATACTAGGGACACGGCCAGAATTCCAACAGGAAAGTACTGCCATAACTATGATGCTGAAATTGAGGCAATCAAGATAGCCACAGAGAAATTACAAAATACCAGCCATGGTACACAACCTGTGGTGATATTGACAGATGCAAAATCCGTAATAGAGGCGCTCCTGTCTGGGAAATTGCCAGTTCTGAGGACACTACTTTCTGAACTTAGCAGTCAGCGTAAGATCACCATACAGTGGATACCATCCCACTGTGGAGTCCCCGGAAACGACAGAGCTGATCGATTGGCTAAGGAAGGAGCAAAAGAAGAACAACCTGATGTGCCTATTACATACCACCAAAAGAAAAGAATGATCAAATCAGTCAGAAGGCCACCAAACCTTACTCAAGACGACTACCACGTTATGGACAGACCAGAACAGGTCATTCTTCTGCGCCTCAGAACAGGACACAATAGATTACGCAACCACATGTATACAAAATTCAAGATTGGTGACTCAGCCATGTGCACATGTGGTTTGGCGTTGCAGACAGCAGAGCACATACTCCAGGATCGCCCAAACTACAACATATCCAGGCGAACTTTCTGGCCTAGAGAGACAACAGTGGAAGATAAACTCTATGGACCGCTGAATGAACTAAAAAAGACTGTTGGATTCATACAAGAGACAACATTGCAGTTATAGGCTTATTTCAGGCGAACGAAAGAAGAAGAAGAAGAAGATTGGCGCATAAAAAATTAAAGTAGCGTAATGCCCGGATATTACATCACCTTTTCCCGTTACGGCTAACCTGCCTTGCATGCCTTATCATTCTGAGGTGCGGTGGCTATGTCTGGGAAAAGTTCTCAGTAGATTTTTCCAGCTTATCGAGGAGATCTGTCAATTCATGGACAGTAAAGGAAAAGATTCCACAGTTTTTCGTGATAAAACGTGGAAATGTGAGTTGGCGTTTCTGTCTGATATAACCACTCATCTCAACGTTAGTGACTTTGAAGCATAGAAATGTAAGTTCGAGCTTTCGTAATCCATTTGCCATAGATGTGGAAACTGCACCTATAAACTTGCAGATGGAGTTAATATAGCTGCAGTGTAATGGGACACTAAAGGCAAAGTACGTCACTGTGGGGCCTGCACAGTTCACTCGTTTCATTCTTGAAGAGATGTCCCGGCTTCGTATACATGCGGCTCGAACCTTGAGCATGTTTGGAAGCACATATCTGTGTGAGCAGCTGTTTTCTGAAATGAAGAATAACAAAACATCACACAGGGGTCGTCACACTGATAAACACTTGCAGTCCATCATGAGAATCTCAATGACACAAAACATTACTCCCAACATAAACGAACTTGTAACCAAGAAAAGATGCCAAATATCGTGCGCTGACAAATTGACATAAGAGTGAAAATGTGTATACCAGTGATGTTTTATTATTAAAACCATTTTTCTGTTTTAATTTATATTAATGATTAAAAGAGGTTTAATTTTCGGCTTATTGAATGTTTATTCTATCCGGCCCACAACCTTACGTGTGATTTGAGTTTTGGCCCGCCGAGCATTTGAATTTGACACCCCTGATCTAAAGGATTAGACGAGCCAATCCGTTCTGTCTAGAGACACAGTGAAAATAAACTTCCTTTTCGTATCTCAAGCATTAGAAAATTAACGTATGAGAACAAATCAACATTCCAACTAAATATCACGATCAACACTGAAGAGATTGAAAATGTCACACACTGTGAATATCTCGGCTTTATAATCAGCAACACTGGGGAATCTCATTTTACAAACTTTAGACACAGGCAGGTCATAGCAATACACTCATTACAAGGTATTAAAAACATATGACACAACACCGCAAGCAAGTTACAGTGAACGTGCATCTTCCCTGTGACAAACTACGGATATGAGCCGTCGCATTGCATTTCGTAATCAACAAAGAGGAACATTGTCACTTTTTAGCTCATATGTTACAGACAAATTCTTAGTATATCGTGGAGTGATACGAAGAAAAATACGGAAATTGTCCTAGATCTTAAAATGGAAGAAAAATAGCTCACAAAGGGTATCATTTATAGGACACATTATTGAATTTAGTCATATTGATTGTAACAATGCACTGTAATGAACAGTGATGAAAGGCATGGTTCATGAGAAAAGGGAGCAAGTATCAATCAGCACGAAGGTGGACATTGCATACACTATTGCCATGAGGATATGTGAGGCGGGAGAATTGACAAGAATTAGATATGATTGTAGGCCCACAGTGATAAGATCGACGTCTGTAAAGGACCTGCTACTTGATGAATGAGGCAATAAGAATGTATTCAACAGAGTTATTTGATATAAATTAAATAAATACCCGAATGAAGTAGATATTGATGGCAACGGCTTAAAAGTATTAAGAGACGTACATGTAAAGTAAAGTAAAGTAAAGTAAAGTAAAGTAAAGTAAAGTAAAGTAAAGTGTTGTTTGTCCATCAAGAATGATGGGGAGCATTCATTACATCCAGTGGGGTTGAAAGTATGGAGCCGTGAGTTCTAAGATGGCGGAAAAGGTCTATTTTGGCACGAAATGTTCTTTGTGCTTTCCAAAAGCTTTCAGTGAGATTTTCAGAGAGTCTTTAAAGCGTTTCCTCTGGCCGCCTAAGTAGCATTTACCACAACGCAGCTCACCGTAAAAAAAAAAAAAAAACATTCGTTTAGGGAGCCTGTGATCTGGCATGCGAGTTAAGTGACCAGCCCGGCGAATATGATTCTTCATTCGTAGAGTGTGGATATTGGACATGGACGCTCTTTCTAGAATTTCAGTGTCTGGGATCTTGTCTTGCCATTTGATTTTTAATAGCTTCCTAAGGCAGACTGTGTGGAAGTGGTTTAATTTCCTAGCGTGTCTGTCTGTCTGTCTGTCTGTCTGTCTGTCTGTCTGTCTGTCTGTCTGTCTGTCTGTCTGTCTGTCTGTCTGTCTGTCTGTCTGTCTGTCTGTCTGTCTGTCTGTCTGTCCGCCCGCCCGTCCGTCCGTCCGTCCGTCTCTCCCTCCGTCTATCCCACCCTCTCTATCTATCGGGTCAGATCTATCTATCTATCTATCTATCTATCTATCTATCTATCTATCTATCTATCTATCTATCTATCTATCTATCTATCTATCTATCTATCTATCTATCTATCTATCTATCTATCTATCTATCTATCTATCTATCTAGAGTGTCCTTCTTCTTCTTCTTCTTCTTCTTCTTCTTCTTCTTCTTCTTCTTCTTCTTCTTCTTCTTCTTCTTCTTCTTCTTCTTCTTCTTCTTCTTCTTCTTCTTCTTCTTCTTCTTCTTCTTCTTCTTCTTCTTCTTCTTCTTCTTCTTCTTCTTCTTCTTCTTCTTCTTCTTCTTCTTCTTCTTCTTCTTCTTCTTCTTCTTCTTCTTCTTCTTCTTCTTCTTCTTCTTCTTCTTCTTCTTCTTCTTCTTCTTCTTCTTTGGGAAATGTGTGTGGGTGGGGGATCAGTGGGTGTGTGGCGGCATGTATGTTCGCTGGTTCTGTGTAAGTGCGTGGAGGTATGTGTGGGTGGGTGGGGGAGGTTTGGTGGCTGCGGGATATGAGGGTGGATGGGGGATGTGTCTCACAACATTGCAATATGCACTGTTTATGTTCACAACTTTCATTTGATAATTTTTTTTTTCTCATGTGAATGTATCATGCGTAATATGCATTGTTTATGCTTACAAAATCCATTTGACAATGTTTTTTTCCCCTATGTTAATGTAACATGCACATTTGATGAATGAAAGATGAGTGATTGAAAGGGCCGAATGTAAGACGGGCCTGCGTGCCCAATTTGTTACCCTTTTAAAATAAAGTTTGTTCTATCTATGTATGTATCTATCTATCTATCTATCTATCTATCTATCTATCTATCTATCTATCTATCTATCTATCTATCTATCTATCTATCTATCTATCAATCAATCTATCTATCTATCTATCTATCTATCTATCTATCTATCTATCTATCTATCTGTCTGTCTATCTATCTATCTATCTATCTATCTATCTATCTATCTATCTATCTATCTATCTATCTATCTATCTATCTATCTATCTATCTATCTATCTATAGCCAGGGGACTTAACCTAAGATATAGCAATGCCACAAAAAGTGATGTCTCTTTATATAACTTTTCTTATGTTAAGTCATGTAATTACAAAATTAAATTTTAGTAAGTTAATAGCTGATTGTACACTAACAAACTATGACAGTTGGTTGCACGGGAATGAAAAGAAAACATGTAGAAAATTTCATCTCAATCGGATGGACCGTTCGCGAACGCATAAAGAACGGACACACATACATACATACATACATACATACATACATACATACATACATACATACATACATATATACATTGTGTTTTATAGATATAGATATGTACTTGGAGCTCTTTACTTGTTTCAGGAGGCGTTTGTTTAGATGAATCGTTGTTGTTGTTTCTTCTTTTGGTTATAGTTATTATATCTGTTCTACTTGTGCTAATTTTCATTTTATGGTCCATACACATTTCGTATAGACTATTCATGTTGTCTTGTAATTCAGCTTCTGATTTTGCTATTAGTCGTTTGCAAAAAAGGAGTCATTAAATTGTGTAATTTGCAGATGGTTCTTCTTCTGTGTTATCGTCATACGGTGTTCTTGCGGTCTCCGTTTGGCTGGTTTCTTTACATATGTTGCTTATATAAGTTATGAACAAGAGATGGGACAGGACGTAATATTGTCGTACTCAGGATCGTATGGTGAAGGGTTCTGTGTGTCCTCCGGTTATTCTCACTATGCATGCACTGTTGATGTTTTTAGTTTAGCCTTTAGTTTTAGCCGTTGGATCAACATCACTGCACACGGTTTAACCCATAAGTGCCCCGTTTTCCTCCTAACTCAAACCTGAGTCTGGAGAAACTCAGCTCAATGCACGAACTCCGTTGCTTCGGCGAGGATCCTGAAATACTTTTGGTAGATTTTTAACTAGAAATTTTGCCCGGGCAGCGCCGTTAGGCTACTCTTTTTCGATTTCCAACTGCCAAGGGATTTTTTACGTGCGCAACAATACACACGGGCGTCCGATCTCACTACCCAGAGACCAGGGGAAATTTTGTTACTGGAAGTCCAGGTGGAATTTTTAAATAAATCCCGATCCTCGAGCACTCCGACACCATACCTCGAGACCACTCAGCCCCCCGCACTGTTGTTGTATAAGCACAGTTTATTTCTATCTACTCTATAAAATGCCTTTTCTTTGTCGACAAATGCTATGTAGAGTGTTTCATTAAATTCAATTGATTGTTCTATAAGTTGTCACAGAGCAAAAATTGCATTTGTGCATCCTGTGTTTTTCCTGAATACAAGTTGTGTTTCGCTTATCTGAGGTTCTATAGTAGTTCGTAATCTTTTCTCAAGAATGTTGCCAAATATTTTCCCAGTATGACTCAAAAGGGAAATGCTTCTGTATTGTGTGCGGTCTCTTTTACTGCCTTTATTTTTCAAAATTGGAATAATTGTGGCTTTTCCACAGTCTCGTTGTGTCTGTTGTTCTACCCAACAAGGTTGAATAGTCTATGTAGCCATGCTGTTCCTTCTTCTCTTGCTGCTTTAATTAGTTCATTTGGTATGTCATCGTGTCCCGGTGATTTTTTCAATGGGGCTAATCTGTCGGTTTCTCAAATTTATTCTATCAGTATGTCTGGTTCCAGTTCTTCTGTGGCATCTGTGTCGGTTTCCTGTATTCATGTGGCATCTGATAGAATTTTGAGAAGATTTTCGAAGTACTGCTTCCATCTTATTAGGATTTGCTTTTGTTCACTTCTTGGTACTCCTTTTTCGCTGTTAATTATTTCAGTTGGGTGAAATGGTTCTCCTCTGGTTCTTATTGCACTTATCTTTTTGTAGAAATTTCTAGTTGCCTCCTTGTTGTTTTTATTTAGGGTTTCTCCATATTCCTCCCAGTATTTTTATTTTCCTCGCTTTACTATTCTATTCGCATGTCGTCACGCTATTCTATATTCTATGTAATCACGTTCCTGTTTTCTCTTCACCCACTTTTTATATTTTTCCTTTTCATCTTTTACAGCTTTCTTTACCTGTGCGTTCCACCAACTTGTTATTTTCATTTTTGGTGTATTGCATTTCTTCGTGGTTCCACTTGTTATGTTTGCAGTATTTACAATGTTTGATTTGAACATCTCCCATTCTTCCTTCACTGTTTTTGTTTCTATAGGTAATTTTACAAAGATTTCAGTTAGTTTTTTTCTCATAATTTTTCCCCACTGCCTCGTCTTTGAGATTTTGTAAGTTTACTGTTTCTATTTTCCTGGATTTTCCTTTCCTCTTATGTTGGTTCTTATTGTGGTAATAACTGCTTTGTGGTCTGTATTTATACTTAAGTTGGGCATTGCCCCTGCATTTAATATATTTCTCTTTCTATTATTTTTTATTAATATAAAATCAGTTTCGATTTTGGTTTCTAGTTCGTTACATTTAATCTAGGTTTATATTTGTGAGTCTTTGTGTTTATATAATTTGATTGTTATATAGAGGTCGTGTTGGCTGCATAGCTCCTACTTCCGTTATAATTTCTTTCATTATTTTGGTCTCCAAATGCTGCAAGATGTTTTTCTAAGCCTGCTCTGCTATGTCCCAGTCTTGCATTGAGTCTCCCATTTTATTTAGTACGTCATGGATGTCTTTGTAGAACTCCTCGCATTCTTGCTCATTTTTGTTTGTATATATTGTGCGTATATTTGTGCATATGGTGTAATTGTCTGTGCTTTTATTCTAACTGTTATGATTCTTTCAGATATATATTTTATTTCTAGTATTTCTCTTTCCAGCGGTGGTTCAATGACTATTCCTACACCGTGTCTTGCCCTTTCTTGCTGTTCCACTCCAGAGTAGACAAACGTGTAACTGTGGTGGATCTCGTTGCATCCTTTCTTCTTTATTCTGGTGTCCGCTATTCCCATCAGTCCAATTTCCTCTCTACATTGTTTCTATAAGTTCTTTTTCTTTATTATTAAAACCGCTGATGTTCATTGCGCCTATGTTTTGAGTTGTTGACCTATCTCGTAGTCCATTAAAAATTTTTTTTAAATTCGTACTTCCTTTACAGGACATTGCTGTCAACAGCAGCATCTTTCAGCTGTCTGTTGATTTCTTGGCAAGATTACGCTCAGTAGTTTGCCATTGCTTTCTAAGAGGCCGGCTCAGTTATCCCGCAAGTCACCAGCAGGGGTCGAACCGCCTCCAGCTCTCGCCCGCTACTAGACTCTGCGTGATAAAGGGGATTACGGAGAAAGTGTTGTAACCCCTCGGCCAGAGAGACCGGCTCCATTAACGTAGCCGGATCTATTTCCATTTATGTCAGTCCATTTATACTTCTTAGTTTTTCTACGAGCAATAGGCCAAAATTCTGACCAAGGGGAGACCTCGCGGTCATGGTTTACTGGTCTACACCACGTGGAGGTGAAGTTGAATTGTGTAGTCTGCGGGTCATCGGCAGGCTAATAATTTTCACTTTTCACCCCTCCTGGAAGAGGCTGGCCGATGCTAACCCTGCTGGCTGCAAGGCCAGGCGCAGGCCACACCTTGTAAACAGTTATTTAGAACAACTAATTACGGATGATCGAACCGCCGGATCGCTGGAGTCGACTGAATGGAAGAAATGAAGCTCATGGCGGTGCCCAGGTAAAACAAAACGGGTACACGTACGCCCGCACCGCGCTTGTTTTTGCTGTATATATCCGAGCTCGGATTAGACGAGATTGCTCGCGGAATTTAACCATATAACTAAGTTGTAACTAGAAGTCAGTCCGTGAATGTGACACGATGCTAGTAGCAAATATTAAAGGATTAAGAAGTTAAGGAGCCTATGTTAGGTCTAGCTAACCGGCAGGTAATTAATTTATTTAATCCTAGAAACATACTGTACCAAGAATCATAGAGAAAACTGGACGACAGGCGATGGTCCCAGGCGGGCGCAAGAACTTCAAATACCACTCCTCACGACGCCTAATGGCATAATTGGAAGACAACACAACAACAACAACAACAACAACAACAACAAATAACAGATGATGGAAGGTTTGCTTCTGATGTTTCCCTTATCACTTGCAATTTGAATGGACTCACATAACTTGATCCAATAATCATTTGCGCATTGCCTGACAGCCTTTTGCACATCCTTCCTAGCTTGCTTTAGCTCACTCAGAGTGTTACGCGTTGGTCTTTCCTTGTTTCTTAAGAGAGCTATCTTCTTCTTATCAATCAAGGGCTGCAGAGTCTGGCTGTTTGCCGCAAACCAGTCCTGCCTCTTATGATCCACAGTGCCGTAAACCCCTACGGCATAGTTATAAAGAGTTTCCTTAAGTTAACCCCACTTTTCATTTACTGTACAATTTTCTGGTGTATCAGTGAAAGCGTCTTCAAGTTGCTGTTGAAACTGAAAGCACTTTTCAGGATCGTGAGTGTTAATAATATTAATCCTGGGGCTAGATTTGTGTTTAGCTGTGTAGATTCTCTTTGGTCTCAGTCTAACCCTTGCAACAACCAAAGAGTGATCCGTATCACAGTCAGCACTGTGGTAACTTCGAGTCAATGATATATGGTTCAGATGTTGTCTCCGTGTGATGATGAAGTCCAGCTGGTGCCAATGGCCGGATCTTGGATGTTTCCATGTGACCTTATGCAGCTCTTTTGTTTTAAAAAAGGAGTTTGTAATACATAGGTCATTTCTGGTGCAATGCTCCAGCAGCCTTTGCCCATTTTCATTCATGCGACCGATGTTGTATTTTCCAAGGCACACTGGCCATGAACTCGAGTCCTTGCCCACACGAGCATTGAAATCACCGAGCATATAAATGTAGTCAGATTTTGGAACTGCCTTGATCACGGAGTCTAACTCCTCATAGAACGAATCCTTCACATCATCAGAGGAATCGAGTGTCGGTGCATATGCAGTAATAATGGTGGCAAAACCACAAGATGTTGCCAAGCGCAGGGATAATAGTCTTTCATTTCCTCCTGCTGGAATTTCAATCATTCCCAGTAGCGAATTCTTCACTGCAAAGCCCACACCGTGTTGCCTTTTTCTGCCTGCCCTCTACCCTTCCAAAAAAAGGTGTAATTGTTTTCCCTGAGTGACCCTTCCTCAGCGAGGCGAGTCTCCTGCAGGCCAGCAATATCAATGTTAAGAAGACTGAGTTCGGCATCAATCACAGCCGTTTTTCTCACATCGTTAATATTGGTCAAGTCAGTGGAAAATTCTGGACACATGGTTCTCACGTTCCAGGTTGCAAGCCGTAGCTTTAGGTTTCTGTTTTTCTTTTTATTAGTACCTGGTGCATTGGTTTTACAGCCTGCGATTCAGATTTTGTCCTAGCCCCAAGCACCCATTGAAGCAGGCAGGCTGTGGTGGATCAGCACCCAATTAGCCGGGGGCTGCCCAGCTTGAGGCGGGCGGTAGCTGATCCGTGACACCTGTATGTGTCTCCCACCGTCAGAGGCAACGCGTGGCGCCCCATGTCTTCGCCAACTGACAGGGACTTATAACCCTTAACAGTTGCCTCTCGCTTTGATTCCGAGACCGGTTAAGACCAGGGATAGAGTTATTGCTTCTCCATAGCAAAAAGCCTGGGCTAGAATATAGAGATCATGTGTTGCCCATGCAGCAAGATCTCTCTCTCTCTCGCCCTGCCTAGTTCACTCCAGAGGAAAGGTAACACCTTTACATCTGGAACAAGACAAGCTGCAGAAGTGCCGGATCAGCAAAGCAATGCTCTAACTGTCCGCCTGTCGGAGCTTCGATCCTAGACCAGCCGCCAACCAAGGCTTAGGGCCTGGTCTGCCCTGCCATGACATTTGTCTTTAGGTTGCATTTCCTCGCACCAGGGTAAGGCTTGTACCCTCCCACTTGCGTTCTTCTGCCCGAAGCCGTTGGCACAATGTGGGGTGTCGGGTTTGGTAAGCGCCCCCCAACGTTCGGCGCTAACAGAAAGCAGGTAGTACCGTCTACTGTTATAAGGTAGCTCAGTCATATCTGACTAAGACCTGACACCAGCATGATACGTATTGCACAGATTAAACCAGCTGTGGCCTTTTTTAGATCGGTAATATTGTCAATACCACTCCCGTTGCCTTTTCTTCCCAAGAGATTTCTGGTACCATTTCTATACTCATTTGCCCCTTACTCATTACCACTTTGGGACATAGGCCATCAAACCAACTCTCTACAAGCAGTCACATCCTTAGGTTTCCCTTGCAGCTCCATCCATGTATTCCCGATTTATTCTTCTTCTCTGTCGCTACTTATCATTTCGGTGTGTATCTTCTTCTGTTTCTTTTTCCCTGTGAATTCCATCTTTTCTGGCTATATGTTATTATTATTCTATGTTGGTTTTATTTATAATATAAAATTGTTGATAAAAGAAGTTTATTGTCAAGTTCTTTTTACTAAGAATTCTGGCATCTTCAATTCATAAAAAAAATTTCTGGAGCCGCTATGTTTTGGGATCGCTGGATATTGTGTAATGTCTGGCCATTGCCGGTCCGTCAGTTCGTGTGATTTCTTTAGAGGCTTGTCTGGTTCCCGAGCTTCCGGTGGTTATTATTTCAATTATTTTGTGTTAATGGTTTGCTGGATGTATTCACGCTTATTGATTCTCTTTCATTTTGTCGATTTGTATATTCCAATGAGTTGCCATTTTAGCATGTTTGTATGGAATGTCTCTGAGATTTTAAAATATTATCATTGCACTTGATTGTGCAATCTCTGATACATGTAGTGTGATGACATTACTAAAAAACAGTATTTTGGAAACGCCCACACTTTTCCTGTATATAATTTTCACATTTTAATCAGAGATACTTAAAAATAATCTTGTCTCATGCAATCTCCTAGGGAGAACCCGAGCCCAGTGCCATGTCAGTACACCTTGAAAGCTACAAATCTAATACATCATTTATTTAAGTCTAGGCAGATAGTTCACAACAGCGGTTCTCAGTTTGTTATCTCAAGGCTACCTGTTCCGAAAGAAAATATATTCCGGTTATACCAACATGGCATTGAAAATAGGGGTTGGCTGCTGCTGGGCTGTTACTGAAGTTCGAATGAATGACTGGCATCTGTTCGTCTTGACAGACGATAGTTTGTAAAATATAGTTATACCACTCCGTAGCACAACGCCTGGGCTGAATTGTAGAGACCACATGTTGTCCATTCAGTATGCTCCTTCTCTCGGCTCGCCTAGTTTACTCCCGAGAAAAGGTAACACCAATACGTCTGGGACGATCTGCAGAACTGTCGGTTCAGTAAATAAATACTCGAACTGCCTGCCTGTTTGAGATTCCACCCTAGACCAGTTCCCGACCAAGGCTTAGGACCCGGTCTGCCCTGTCATTATATTTAGTCTTTATGTTGCATTTCCTTGCACTAGGGACAGTCTTTTGCCTTCCCAATTGCACTCCTCCACTCGAAGCCATTTGAGGTCTGAATACAAACATAACATATGATTAAGAAGCTCGACAAATGGAAAAGTACACATATAGAGCGAACGTTTCGATTGAAGTTGTTATCAATGAAACTACAACAAAAACAATAAAACCAGAAAACACCGTTTCCTGTTCCCATTCTTGTTCCATATCTCTGCTCTCCATTTCCAGTTGTGTTGATCCGTCTCCCTTGAATAAAGAGATATGTATTTCGTTGTTTTGTTTTTACTGTTTTGTTTTTGTTGTTCCATAGATGCAGATTTCGGTCGATACGTTCACCTATATCTGTGTGTGTGTGTGTGCGCGCGCGCGCGTGCGTGCGTGCGTGTGTCGAACTTCTTAGCCACATTTTGCGGTTTTATTCGGATTGCACAGAAAACAATTTACTGATGAAAAATATAATGAACCCCCTGGTTAACACCGACAATCTTTTCACTCTGTAACAGCGGCCTTCCGGTGGTTAGAGGGGGACCACTGCAACACACATTGCATTCATTACGGACTCGAGGATTATGCTTAGTAAGGTGGAGAAAGGAATGTTTTGTGTGAATTGGCTTACCTCACTTCAGAAGTCGCAGATTGTGAGAATTGTATGGGGGTTCTATAATCATCTCAAAACTGAAGACTAAGAGAACTTTAAATCAGGTAGCGATGGGAACGATTAGTAGTATGACTCTTCGCTGGCTGTTGAACGAGGGGAGGGAGCCCGTATGAGTGCAGTGATGTCGGTTCTTAGCTCGACTCTACTAAATTCTTTTCAGTTTAATGTTAGCTTGAGGGCCATTACACGGATGTTACATATTCTTACCTCTTTCTGTCAGAAAGAACATACGGCATGTGATCACCAATTCTCTGTGTATATCAAACAACGCATGGTGTGTGGTTATTATCTCTACCACTTTCGATCTCATTATTTTAAATAAATCAGGCTAGATATTTTAATATGCAGCGAACTGTAACTTATGTTGTGTCTTTGGAAACAAACAGAATCATCTTTTGTATTGTCTATTGTCCACCTTAGAAATCTAATGGAACATCTTTTGGTATTGAAAGAGTTAATGTATCATAAAGTTAAACGTTAGTCGCACGTCCTTTACAGCATGTCGCGAACAACCCCAACATTTATTGGCTTGTTAGAACTGTATAGATAGTTTTACGTTCAGTAGTTTGCCATTGCCTTCTACAAGACCGACGTTCATACCATCGTGAAAGCCAGACCACCTGCTCCGAACAAATCTCCTGTGGTTGACTTCGAACCCGCAATGTCGGGACTGTGAGACTGTTTTCACCTCATCTACACCAAAGGCGTTGATAATTTCATTATCACCATCCATCCATCCATCCATCATGTGTCATGCCAGTAAGTGTGGGCGGTCATGTTCTGCCATCTCACTCGATCACCAGAGTCGTGGATCAGCTCCGTGTTTCTGTCTCGACCATGCCACAAGGCCAAGCTATCCAGGTACTTGCTTCTAGGTCTTCCCCTTGGTCTGTTCCCGTCAATCTTACCAGTTGTCACCAAATTCTCCAAATCATTTCTTCTCATAACATGCCCAAAATATTGTGACTGTCTACGTCTAAATCGATGAGTCCACACAACATGATTTTCTTGTCATCTGTAAAGAAGGTAGTTTGCCATTGCTTTCCTTCCTAGCAGTGACCATACTAGTCAGTGACCGTAGCCATTGTCTCCTCAAAAAAGAGATCATCTGCTTACCGTCGTGAAGGTGGAGACCATGACCTACAACTATCTGTCGGCTGCTCTTCATCTTCATCCACCACCTGCACCCATGGCTTCACGTAACTCTGATTGGGGGACTAAACGGGTACTCCACCTTGCCCAAGGGCGTCCCGTAGGCTAGCGGAGGGAAGGAGGCGCCTTACTTCTCCTTTGATAGGGGATACCCCTACCCCATGCTGTTAAATGTGGACGGTCATATGTCGCCCTCTCACACGATCAGCAGAGTCGTGGATCAACTCTGTGTTCTTGTCTCGACCATGCCGACAAAATACAATACTGAATAGTATAAAATATATAGAATGAAAAAAAGTAAGGCGAACAAAACATTGTCATACATAACGTTGGAATCCAGAAATCACAGAACCGTACTTAAGCAATTTGGCCGCAAGATGCAAGCAGAAACGATAAATCGTCCCCTAATCATCATCATCCAGTGCCTTACCGGCTGGCGTGGGAGATCATGCTTCTCCACAAACTGCGATCTCCGACGGCATGGATCAATTCGTGTGTTGACCCCTTTCCGTGACATGACAAAAGACTATCAATAATTTTCTTACATTGTCTTCCTCTGTCTCTTTCCACAAATTGTTCCGGTTATCACCGCATAATTGCATACAGAAAAAGCAAATCGTCCCCTGCATGCCACAAACATGTGTGGCATGTGTCTATGAAGATTTATTATTTCGTGTTCGTTGTGTACACGTATTGACCATAAATGTACCGTATACTTCTTGTAGCTGTGCGACCTGTTGAATTGTGGAGACTGCTGTCTATTCCATTTTTCACATAGGGCAGTAAAGCGCATTTCGTGTGGTATTCACTGGCACAGGAACGGAGCATAATGAGGACGACCCGTTGCCCTGAAGTTGGAACCGCGACTAACTAACAAACAAACAAACCAACCAACCAACCAACCAACCAACCAACCAACCAACTAACTAACTAACTAACAACGAAAGAACGAGTGAATTAACTAACTAGCTAGCTAACTAACTAACTAAATAACTAACTAACTAACTAACTAACTGACTGACTGACTGACTGACTGACTGACTGACTGACTGACTAACTAACAAATGAAAGAACGAACGTACTAACTAACTAACGAACGTAGAACTGGTGTGATCAGCAGTCATATATTCAGAGGAATCGATCTAACACCTATGGACGTGTGCCGTGTGCATTAATGATTGTCCTTCTGGATAGTTTGATAATCACGTCCTTGACTTAGAGACGAATATTATAAGTAACGAAGAAATCTGAGAGGATTTGCTTGAAAGCGAGGCAATAGGGGAAACTAACCCTCAAGCAAAAGTTAGTCTATTGTACTCACTTCTAGCCATCATCATCATGTGTCATGCTGATAAGCGTGTGCGGTCATGATTCGCCATCTCACGCAATCACCAAAGTCGTGGATCAGCTCAGTGTTCTTGTCTCGACCAAATTATGTGGCTAAGCCATCCAGATATTACCTCTCTGTCTCTCCCTAGTTCTCTTCCCTTCGTTCTTTCCAGTTGTCACCAAGTTCTCCAAGTTAATTCTTCTCATAACGTGGCCAAAATATTGTGACTGTCTACGTCTAATTTCTCTAATCAGGTTTCGGTTTTAATTTGTTTCTTGTAGGACTCGGTAATTGGTTTTTCACCACTAGTACCATGTGTATAGACTACCCTTGAGTTCAAATCTACCGGATATAAATAATCAGTTTGATAAATATAAGACGAAGAAAGAGTATGGTCACCACCGCAATGAACAGTGTCGGGATCTAATTTACATGAAGTCATATAAAATTACACAGCCACTTGAACATATGTCATGTCACTACTTGTACCTTTACACAACAGTTAATGTCTCAATTGCCATTATTTCAATCTTATCATTACGATAACACTGAATGTGTTTGTTCTCTATTTCCAGGCCGACAACGACATATCCACTTCTTCTGTCTCTCCCCATATGGACGGGTCACTGCCATGCTGCTGGCCGTATCCATCACCTTCATTGCTCTCCACACGCCCAGTCACGCCATCAGAATACGCCTTCTCTTTGCCCAGTTCGTGGAGATGCGACCAGCACTCTACCTCTACGAATTCCGTCTCCAAAGGATGTTTGAGCTGTTGTACTACTCCAACTTTGCCACTAACTGTGTCACGTATCTAACCTTTGGCAAAGCCTTTCGGGACCTCTATCGGTTTAAGTACTGCTTCTGTTGCTGCAAGGAGCAGAAATTAACCATACAGCTGCACGACGGTGGGTACATCCATTACGTCAGTGAGGTACCATACCGCGAGGACGCGTTAGGCGGGACCATAACGGAAACTGAGTTAGCCAGTTCTGACGTGATTATGCTAAAGGCCAGCACAAAAGTGTAAAGGAAATGAAACTTACTTACTTTTTTTCCATGATTAGTTATAACGGAGACTGGGATATCCACAAAATATTTGTTATAGCTATTCTACTGATAATTAATAATAATAATAATAATAATTATTATTATTATTATTATAATTATAATAATTGTAATAATTATAATAATCATAATAATTATAATAAACGTAACTCGGAGAAGAAGAACAAAAGAAGACAAGATAAAGGAGGGGAAGGGGAGTTGAGCAGGAGAAGAAGAAAAGGAAGGAGACATACGGAGTAGGAGAAGGCAGAAGAAGAGGAGAAGATCGGTAAGGGGGGAGGAGAAGGAGAAGCAGTCGCAGGAAATGAGAAGGATAACGGATGGAGGACAAAAAGCAGAAGACGAAAAAAGAATATCCCATAGTGTGTGGCAAATTAAGGTCTCACACATACTAGTTTATGACATTAACATGTTGGATGACAGCTCCTTTCCTACCGCTGGTCGTGTCTAAAACAAATTGTGCCTTTACTGGGTAAATATAGAGTGCACCGTGTTGGTTAGCAGTTGATAACAATGACGTGGGTGATGTTGAGAAGTGGGAGGATGATGTGTACAGAGACGATGATGCTGGAAAGTCAGTGATGAGAATAATGATTACAAGGAAAATGAGAATAATGGGGAAGTGGAGAGAAATTATAGAGAATCTTATGAGAAGACAGTATCAAGTTCCTCCATACTTGACAGCTCTTATTTTAACTTTCTTGCACCTAAGCAGTCATCTCTTGAATATAAGCAATGCTTAGGAGTATATAACATAATATTCTAGTATTATTTAATAGATGCAGTTGAACTAAATTTGAGATCCAGCTGTTTAATGTAACAATTAACATACAGCTGTTTAATGTAACAATTGAGAAACATCTATTTGGGGTAATAATTGAGATTCAGATGCTTAATCTTACAAATGAGATATAACTGTTTAATGTAACAACTGAGATATATCTGTCTAATGTAATGATTGTGATAAAGCAGTTTAATAAAACAACAGAGATATAGTTACGTAATGGAATAACTGTAATACAGTTGTTTAATATAACAATTGAGATACGGTTGTTTAATGATATGAGATAGGGTTGTTTATTGGGATAATTGTGATACTGTTGTTTAATGTAACAACTGAGATACGGTTGTTTAATGTAACAATGGGATTGAAAGAGGGGGTTAAAGGCATGAGGGACGACTTCTTTGCACCGGGCTCCCATTTGGCTGAGCCTTCTTTCTGCAGAGCTGCCTTCCGAAGCCAAGGATATCGCACAGACCACGAACTACGTAGCTCCAATGACGACCCACCAACGGTCTTCGAAGATATTGCACTCGTGAACTAAACGACCGAGGCCGGAAACTATCCCCTGAGGCAGACGGCTTATTCGCCTCGACAAAGAGAGCTCCATGTAACAAACGAAATATAGCAACGTAGCAACTGAGATATAGTTGTTTAACTGAGACATTAATGTTCAATGTAACAACTGAGATATACCAGGTGTTTGCAAAGTCTCACATCTCTTTGTATGTAGAACAAATGTGAAAAAAATGAAGTACATGATATCGCAACAAACAAACAAAATTTGCTCCACAGTCCATCGAGAAGAAAAATGCAGCGAATAGCTGTCGTCAGCTGGAGTAATTCTTTACACTCCAAACAGAATGGTGTTATCAACGAAAGAAAATATTTTGTTTGGTTGAATACATGTTTGGAAATGGCAGTCTATACACACGGATGGTTGTTCAAAGATTTATAGCAAGATTTCCTGAAAAACAGCCTAATCAACGCATTACGTTTAGAAATTTGTTGAATACGTTTCTTGATATAGGAAATGTGGAACATGCTCCGCGAACTGGTAGGGCTGCTGTGCCTGAAGAAAGATGTCTAGATATCCAAGACATAATCCTGAAAAATCCAAGCAAGTCCTAAGGAAAATGTCGCAACTAGTGAACTTATCAGTGAGCACACTGCATAACATTCTTAAACAACTATTAAATTTTCATAGTTACAGAATTTCTGTTGTGTCTGAACTAAAAGCGTGTGAAAAACAATCCAGAGTCAACTACTCCAAATTATATCAAGCATGTTTAGCCAAAGAAGACGAGTCTATTCTCGATGTAGAATTATTCTCTGATGAGGCATGGTTTCATCTATCTGGATACGTTAACAGCCAAAACAATCGTATTTGGAGCAATTTTAATCCCAATGCATTTCATGAAGCGATGAGAAAATAGGGGTATGGTATGCGTCAGTAGAAAACATTTGTATTGGATTAATTTTCTTCAACAACACTGTAAAAGTCGATCGGTACCGTACTGACAATCATTCATTCAGTAGCATGTCCTTTGCAGAACCTCGCTCCTATAACAACCTTCCGGAAAACCTCTCGATCATAAGCAAGATGTCCCGCGTCTGACACACCCATCTGGAGACCATCCGCCACATCCTGCACCCATCTACTCTTTGGCCTTTCTCTTCCTCTCTTTCCAGGAATATACCCTTCCATTATTGTTCTCTCCAAACTTTCGTGACGTCTCAAGTGACTGACAATCAGAAACCTTTATTTAGAACAGCTGAATGAACATGAAATTTAATAAGCGGGGTTCCATCAAGATCGTGCAACTGCATATACAACTGGAGCATCACTACGATTTTCGGAAGACGTTTTCGCAAACCGCATATCACACGAGATTTGACCTGAAAGTAGCAATCAGAATTACTATTCAAGAAATACAACAGACACGTTGCAGAAGCTACTTGACAATATGAAGAGATGTTTACAGTTATGTCTTTAAGCCTGTGGTAGACATTTCCAACACCTGCTATAATGAATACTTCATTGGTACTTTCCAGCTTCCCAAAAACAGTGTTAGACCATTGCAGTGATTATTATAACTCATTTAATTAATTTTAGCACATTTTTGATGACACCATGTGCTTCATTTTTCAAATTTGTTCTACATACAAAGTGTAACGAGGCTTTAAAAACACTCTGCAGTTGTTCAATGTAACAACGGAGATATAATTGTTCAATGTAACAACTGGGATATTGTTGTTCAGTGTAACAACCGAGATATAATTGTTAAACTAAAGTATTAAAATACAATTTTCTAATGTAACATTTGAGATACAGTTCTATGTAGCAGCGGAAATATATTTGTTTAAGCTAAAGATGGGATAACTTCATCAGTTATCAACACTGGTTCTGCACAAAAGAAGCTCTGATAAAAGAGAATGAGGGCCTCCAAGATGTAAATGGATTGATGACATCAAAGACAGTGTTCAGTCACACAGAAGGACATCTTCCAGTGTCACCCATCGGGCGTTGGAACTCTAACTAATCATCCCAAAGTCGTGTGACATTAAAAGTGAAAGATAATGATGATGACGAACGACTGCATGAGTTAAGTTAGCTGCATATCCTTCAATTCTTAACCCTTTGAAAATAAAGTCTTTTCGTTCGTTCATTGCAGGACGTTGCAGTCAGCCCCATCGTTTTTGGCTGTTTGTGATTTCTTGGCAAGTTTACGTTCAGTAGTTTTTCATTGCTTTCACTGCTAAATGAGACTGAAGGAATTAATTAAGGGGTATCATTATGGCGTAATATAAAATGCAGTGTGTTATTTTGTATTGATTTCTATAGAAAGCATGATGGAACTTAAGTGTATGAAGACAACTCCACATTAGAGGAATGCGTTCGGTTCTTAAACTTCCTGAACATCCAGGTGGTATACGTGTGAATGAATGGTCTCTTTGGTAGTTTTGGCATTGTTATCACAAGGCAGCCTCTACCACGCAGCACGGTCTTTGATAGATGACCATTGTCGGGAGATTTACAAACACTGACGTGGTGACTAGGCAACAGGTCTACAGCAACACTAAGTATGTGGTAAAGACACTTGGGTCTCTGTCCGTTAGTCAATATTTTGTACAACAGTTTGTGTTCAATGAAATTATAGCGCCACAATTATTGCTGCAAATTATACTACGTATTACACGCCCGTAAACACAGGAGTGTTTATTCCAAATTTCAGGGTGGCCACATGTAGATGTATAGGATGAACACGTATCCAAGTGGTTATGATACAAGGTTCACGTATCACGAGACGTGGCTTAACATTTCCTGTACAGAAAGTGAATTGTTTATATCGCCGGTGACATAAAAAAAACAACATAGCTGCAACACGGTCTAGCAACTGCTTTAGCAAGCTCCCTTTATAGTCTTTCTGAACTCTCCCGTCTAACTTAAATAAATAGTATTAACATCATAATGATAATGTTGTATGAGACAAGAAGGTGGTTGGTCATGTTGGGCATTACATCTTTGCCTAGTGTATGTGAAAAATGAACGCTTCACACCAGTACAACATCATTTAGTATGTGGTTAATGTTACATTTTGTCACTGATGTAAAGTGTTGAATATTAAATTCTTATTGTGAAGACAATTTTGTAATATATCTTCAAATGTTGTCACTATTAAAGATGCTGCCTTCTCGTAAATAATATGCGTTCATGTCCTTGTTCTGCAATTAATGTCTGTCAAGTGGTAATTTAATTCAATGCATTTGTGTGTCGCTGTTATATCTATTGATCTATATGTATGTCTGCTTATCTGCCTGTAGATATATCTGTTATTCTATATTTCAATGTCTGTCTGCTTGCCTGCCTCTACCCATGTGTGTGTATATATACCGTCTAGTGATCTCATGTGTCTGTTTATTCACATTGTTACCTACCTAATAACCTACATACCTACCTACCTGCCTACCATCTGCTTACCAGGCAGCCTAACTAGATATATGTGTCTTGGGTATCTTCCTTTCCACATTCCCCTATGTCTGTAAAGTGACACATACACATCACTTAATGCCTGTGTACACATATGTCTGTTTCACTATACACCTACCTACGTGTATGTCTTTGCTTCGATTTATACCCTTACCTACACACATATTTATTTGTCTGTTTGTCTGCACACCTACCTACCCGAATGGATGTATATCGGTAAATACACTAACCTACACACCAATGCATCTACCTGTCTGTTTCTCTATTCACCGACCTTCCCAATTACTCACCCTACAATAAATAGACATGTCGCTGAGACAATTGACGAGAAAACAAGTCAGCGACATCCCTGTAAGCACAGAGAGAGAGAGAGAGAGAGAGAGAGAGAGAGAGAGAGAGAGAGAGAGAGAGAGAGAGAGAGAGAGAGACCGATACATATGCATATACAAACACACACACACCCTTATTCATTCAGCACAAAAGCATCTAAACACATGTTGAAACCACTTGATACAGCGGCGTTGTGTCAGCGACCAGTAATAATACCAGATTCCCACCGTCTAAAATTGCTCAAATTATAGTCTTCAACTTCTGACCCGAAATATCGGCCGAGTCTCCACGGCTCTGCTGTCATGTGCTCTATTATACACACAGACACGCACACACAACACACACACACACACACACACACACACACAAAACACTGTTTATATGCTCGTCTCAGCGGAGCATCTGCGTGATCAATTTGTCTTCCACATTTATTCAACTCTAGGACAGACTCTATTCTGCCATCATGTTTAAAATCATGTTAATTCAAGACAATAACACCAGGGTTGTTTGCAAAAGAGCCAGTTACACTCGCAAGGCGCATTATTGTCTCCTGTGTCGAAATTACAATCTTCATCATGTTTAACTCTTTTCGTATGTAGTATAGTATTTTAGTTTGCGCCTTCATTTTACTAGCCCTTTCTGTACCTTATCTTATCTTAGATTAAATTCAAAATAAAACACAAAAAAAAACAAGCCCCGAATCAAGGACCTGCTATTGGTCTGTAACGTGTCGAAATTACAAGCTTCATTATGTTTAACTTTGTTCGTATGCAGTATAGTATTCTAGTTTGCGCCTTCAATATTACTAGTCCTTTCTATGCCAGATTTTATATTAAATTCAAAACAAAACGCAAATAAACAAGTTCCGAAGCAAAGGCTTGCTATTGGTCTGTAAAGTGCCATCTCAGTTTGTAGAACTAAATTCAGGGAGGAATGCTTGCTTGCTTGCTTGTGTTCGTTGGCTTGAGCTCCAACGCAAAGCCCTGTATGTCGGATGTCAGCATCCTGTTGTCCAAAATCAGTGTGATGTCATACAGGACCTGAGGTTTGCGTGAGAATCCGTTTCCCATGTCTGGCTTATTGGTGTGCAGACTGGTGGTTCTTCGCCGTACAGGCAGACACTCTCCGACTTCGGAGGAATCGGCGATCCTACTGACTTTAGCCAGGATCCCAAAGGAACCTGTTGCCCAGGACGCTCGACGAGGACGCGTCAATAGGTCTTGGCCAGTATATAACCCGGCCCTGGTGCCTTGGAAACACCTCTGCGTCCCAGGGAGGAATAAGCAGCCAGGCTTTCCCAGACGTGGCGGACAGCTAACGCAGGAATCGCATCCTCTTCCGGTCGCGTTCATGATATCAACGTAACCCATAATAACTATACCAACGCCCCAGTTGATTAAATTCAAAATGTCGAATAAACAAGGTGAATTTGATTCTATCGAAGTGTGGTTAGCAGTAAGAGGAATAGCAAGACTAGAAAATAACAGACGATTACAATAACCTGTAGCCATTACTAAAGGAATCACAATCAAACGAGTGAGCGTTTTAAGCTATGAAAAGAGACGCTGCCTATTTGTTGAATGATTACTGGAAGGCAACGTAAAGTGGAAGCTTTCAAGAGAGGAAGACAGCGTTATATCGCCGTGGACAACATCAAGAGATAAGCTTGGAAAATGTTACATTATCACACTGAAAAGGCATGTGGCAGACGTTGTTGGAGACTCATTACAGTCGACATTTAATGCGATGATGGTTGTTGATGATGTTGATAATTTGTTCTGCATGACCTTCATGTCTACCCATTGTTTTCTTAGTCGACCGCTTCCTTTATTACCATATGTTGTTTGGTTGCATGCTCTAGTCATTAGCTGATCTGAGTAATTATGATCAGATGGCCAATCCACTTTATGTGTTTCCTCTCTGTAAGCCGGATGCATGGTGCTGTGCCTATCATATTTCTCATCTAGTTTCGTAGGATGTCTCAATGATCGTTTTCTTGGTTTGCCTCTAGAGTGACGCCGAAGCTGAATGTGAAGTGAAAACGTGGTTTAGAAAACAGATCACGCAGTTCTATGCAGCCGGTTTGGGGGGACTGATAAAACGATGGGATAAGTACATCAATGTTTGTAAAAATTATGTTGAGAAATAAAGGGACAATGTATATATATAAATAAACTGGTTTCAAGTTGTTATCATAGCTAGTTATTGTTCTACAGCTATTAGTGACTTACTTATTGACTTCCCTTCGGTGTTTCTTGCTGTTTATCTGTGAAGTGATGGCGCCGTCACATGTTATAGATCTGAGAGCAAGGAGGAATAGGCAGCCAATCTTTCCTTCACTAAGACAAGCGACGAGCCCAGGCTTCGAACCAGTGCTTTAATGCCCCCTCCCCCCCCCCCCCCCCCCCCACGTCATTGTAATATATCTAATGTCCAAATTTCGTATTCTGTCTCTGTTGAGAACCTTCCACGATCCTATATTAGGTCATAGAATAGTGAGTTGATAGAATACAGGGCTTCACGCAACTCAGTGAGACTATCGAGCTGGTTCAAGGCGGCAAGGCGAGTCGCAAGCGAGAGGACAGCGTCTCCTCCAGGCAGTCAGTTGGGCTTGAGCCACGATCAAGTGCGGACGTCATCGAGAAGAAGCATGGCTCAACACTGCGCCGCTACTAGAGTGTTTCTTCTTCTTCTGCTGCGTTCATCCGGAGTGTTTTTTTTCTCTCCAGATGTAGTTGCGGTGTATTGTTATGCACCCGTGGGCCTAGACTCTTAGGCCAACACATCCGACATTTGCGTGCGTTTTTGACCAGGTTAGGATTCCTGGTGGACTCACTTTTGTGGTGCCGTCCACATCCCTGCTGGTCGAGTTAGAACGGTTTAATACTTCACGATCAATCTTCAAGGGAAGGCAGGGATAGTCCATGGGCATTATCCGCCATCCAGGGTGGCTTCCATAGTTGCAGAGCCGACACATAGCGCTCTGGTGCTGGGCGCACAGAGGGATTCGCCATGTCCTGCTGATGGCTGCTTTAATTCCTCACTTAAGTGTATTGGGCCTTTCATTCGCTACGTGCTGCTCCCCGCACCAACCAGGGACGGTAATACTGCAGATGGTATCCACTCAGCGAGCTTTCGACTCGGACATGTGCTAATCACTGTGCCTGGAAAACAAAATAGTTAGAGCTGTTAGTAGTAGAGTAGGAGGTATTTACGTATTATTTATGGAGCAATACGTCATCAATGACGTACTTTTTTACTATACGCAGGGTATAGCTCCAGATTGAAAATGCTCCATTTCGGCCCTCCTTTTTCAAATTTTGGCGGGTATTATCTTGGGTCTGGGTGACCACTTCCGGTTGTCGTGATGACTACTTCCGGTCTAGGGGTGGGGCGGGGTGGCGGCGAGGCAAGCCCCGGTTATGTGGAATACGTATATAGATAACTAGACCAAATAGTTGTCGGGTTCGAGTCCAAATGTGTGGGTGGGAGAGAGAGTGTGTGTGTGTGTGTGTGTGTGTGTGTGTGTGTGTGTGTGTGTGGTGGGGTGTGTGGTGTGATCGAACCCCAGTCATATGGATCCCCTCCTTCGATGAGGAGATAGAAGTCAGTATGACAGAAAAAATGATTTATTTCTTCTCTCGAGCTAACTCGAGTACGTCACGGTATGACCGCATGAATAAACTTGTGTACGCTTCGGCAGGATTCCTTACCCATGTATCATCATTAAGCGCTTGGTGAAAATCTGGTTTAAAAATATACTAGCCACGCAAAGATTATTATTAAAAATTAAGCCTAAAACTTAATTAAACACCAAAATTTCTTGTATGTTTAGCGATGAGTAGTTACGTCAATAAAAATCTACGAGTCTCCATTAATTTAAACCATAACTTCCCGAGATAATCATAAAATTATGTAATATTATTAAACCCCGCAGTTATACCCCTTAATTACAAAAGTATGTCAAGGGATACAAACCTGGTCCCTTGACTCAACCAGAATTGTTTCCCCCTTTTACACACTAACATCCCCTTGAATGACCTCGTACCTGCGCGCACACGCAACCAGTAACGCTTCACTGAGCACGCCCCGCGAGAAAAAATACAATGGCCAGCGACGGTCGTACGAGATTACCCGATACCAGTCATCCAGAACGCCTACGGATTGTCAATTAACGTCGACGTACTTCAATGCTTATCACAGATAGAGATCAGAAGACAACCGGGACTGATTTGCTTGTCCCAGTGGGTAAGGCATGTATACTTGCCTTGATGACTTGGTCACGTGGGATATGTGTCCGTGTGTGTATGTACATGCGTGTGTGCGTGCGTGGGTGTGCTAGCAATTACAGGACATTGCAGTCAGTCCCAACATTCTGAGGAGTGTTTTGTTTGGTGGGTAAGATTACTGCTGTCTTATTGAACGAACAGTAGTCATGTCACATGCATGCGCGCGTGTGTGTGTGTGTGTGTGTGTGTGTGTGTGTGTTATAAATTACAGGACGTCGCAGTCAACGCCAATATTGTCTGGTTGCCCTTGTACCATCATGACAGCCGTGTGTGTGTGTGTGTGTGCATGTAGGCGTGTGTGTGTGTGTGCGTGGGTGTACTGCCGAGTGTATGTGCACGCTCGCGGGTGTGCTATCAATTACAGGACGTCGCAGTCAACCTCAACATTCTATGGAGTTTCATGTGTGCTGGGCAAGTTTGCAATTGTCATTTTCAATGAACACCAGCCAGGTCATGTGCGTGTGAAGAGGGTGTATCACCAGCTAGATGTCTATCTATTACAGGAAGTTGCAGTCAGTCCCAACATTGTTTATGCAATGCATTTACACGACGTTGCAGACAGCCCCAACATTGATTGGTGCTCGTGGGCCATCATCACATCCGTGTGTGTTTCTGTGTGTGCGTGCGTGGGTGTGCTATCGATTACAGGACATCGCAGTCAACCTCAACATTCTATGGAGTTTCATGTGTGCTGGGCAAGTTTGCAATTGTCATTTTCAATGAACACCAGCCAGGTCATGTGCGTGTGAAGAGGGTGTATCACCAGCTAGATGTCTATCTATTACAGGACGTTGCAGTCAGTCCCAACATTGTTTATGCAATGCATTTACACGACGTTGCAGACAGCCCCAACATTGATTGGTGCTCGTGGGCCATCATCACATCCGTGTGTGTTTCTGTGTGTGCGTGCGCGTGCGTGGGTGTGCTATCGATTACAGGACATCGCAGTCAACCTCAACATTCTATGGAGTTTCATGTGTGCTGGGCAAGTTTGAAATTGTCATTTTCAATGAACACCAGCCAGGTCATGTGCATGTGTAGAGGGTGTATCACCAGATAGATGTCTATCTATTACAGGACGTCGCAGTCAGTCCCAACATTGTTTATGCAATGCATTTACAGGACGTTACAAACAGCCCCAGCATTCGTTGGTGCGCGTGTGCCATCATCACATCTGCGTGTGTGTGTATCTGTGTGTGCATTCGTGCGCGCGTGTGTGTGTGCTATCAATGACAGGACGTCACAGTCAACCCCAACATTGTTTGGATGGTCGTATGCCACCATGATTTGCTGTGTTATCGCACGACCAAGTCTACGTCTCGTACTATAGTTATGTGTCTATCTAGTACATAGCGTGGGCAAGGTGTAACGCAATGCATCTACAGGACGTCGCAGTCAGCCCCAGCATTGTTTGCTTGTTCGTATGCCACCATGAGTTGGCGTGTCATCTCACAACGAAAGATATACCTCGTACTATAGTTGGGTCTGGCTATTAGATACTGCAGTCAAGTTGTAATGCATTGCATTTACAGGATGATGCAATAAGCCCCAGCATTCATGCTTCTTGGGCAAGGTTGCCGTTGTCTTTCTGAACGATCGGCAACAATGATCTTCTGCGGTGTCAGTCAGCAGGATTACCATCACCGTCATCACCCACCACCACCAACAAAAATCTTCGTCGTCGTCGTCATCGTCGTCGTCGTCGTCATCATCATCATCATCATCATCATCATCATCATCATCATCATCATCATCATCATCATTATCTCATCAGCTCATCACCATCATCATCATCATCTTAGGGTGACCAACTGGGTGATTCATCACGGGGCTTTGTCGGCGGAGTGAACATACATGAACGTGTTCAGACATGTCTTTTGGGGAAACTGGACGATGCCTCAGAGTGTACTGACAGCATAACGATACAGTCGAGACACTTGGGTGATGCTCACACTCGATTAAATATGGCGCTGCTTCCGGTCATATGTCTAAGGTATACAATCGAAACACATGACTAAAACCCGTAAAGGTGGCGTCGCACTCGATTGCATGTGTAACTGTACAACCACGTGACAAAAACCGATCAAAATACCAGTATAATAAAGAGATATATGGTGCTAATCGCATATAAGTGGAGTATGTGCTCGGCTGGCTGCGACACCAATCAACACATGGACATGGCTGATTCATTAAGCTGAATGTTTGTATACAGGTGGCCTATTCTAAGAGACAGAATAATGTCTCGTCCTGATCTGTCCATAACAAGGTAGTCACCTTGAGCAAGTACTGTGGCTTTCTGGCTGACTTCGGCATTCATTTCTTTTACTGGTATGCAACGGGTGGATCAGACTTATCTTATTCCACTCCTTCCGTAACCAATCGAACAGCGCTGGCGTGTATGGGTACTCGACAGTGGGATAACAACCCTTGTATGGTGACCTTATGCCTACGGCTAAGTTCAGAAAGTAGTGTCCTTAGTACCGACAATTTCCCACAACGAGTACCTCGAACACTGATTTTTGCATTTGCCAATAGCAACTAATGATACAACCGAGACACGAGTGTAATCACCCAGTAGGTCAAAAAACAGCGGTAATGGAAGAAACCAATGTGGAAACTAACCCACAAAATACCTCACAAGAGGAAAGAAATTCGTTCTGGTGTATATGTGGTCGGCGAGTACCGCGACTAGAGATTGCCTTCTTCTGTCAACTGGTTGTTATATACACAGTCATTGGCGTATCACTATTTAATCTGTCCCGTGACAACGTCGATGCGGTCGAGAGCAAGTTGTGGATCGCTCTTCTAAGCAGCTGTTTGGGTTACATGCTACCAAAACCTAAAATATGAGCTTCTACGTGACATTACCGAGTAATGCTTCACCGAACATGTTTCCCAAGAACACACCAGGTTACTATTTCGTAAAGTTACCGCAGAATATTGAGGTGAGTCATCATTTCGAAGTGGGTCTGGCCGAAATTCAATTCCCCAACTACGACTGCAATGTACTAGAGAACGAAGTGTGGCTAAGATACACCCCACCAAACGGTAGAGTGATATGAAAGACATGTCCTCCAGGCCTGTACAGTTCACAAGACGCGTTCATAGGTGCACCGAATCGCCTAATGAAAGATCAGAAGTTGAACGATCAACTCTGTGTTCTATTCCATTTTGACAATGAATCAAAGAAAGTCATCGTGAAAATACTCGAACATGAAACATGCAAGTTGGAAACATAAAGAGAAATTTAATTGTTAATTTTTTGTACAATTTTATTGTTGAAATTTTATTTTGTTCCTTCAATTATAGTGACTTATTACATAAGATACGTTTAATTTTCTGAAAAACAATTGTTGTTTGCATAGGGGACAGGCGAATATCTTATAAGTGTCGATGAAATTTGTTCAAACTTTTCACATTAGGTTAACCAAGTTTCCTAGTTTTTTATGAGTTTTGTTTGAAATTTGGTCAAACTTGTCCAAAAATTTTCACCTTTGGTTAACACATTTTCTTACTTGGTCAAGGTATTTAACATTTGGTTAACAAAGTTTCCTACTTTTCATAAGTGTGGGTGAAATGTGGTCACAAGTTTCACATCTGGACAACAAAATTTCCCACTTTTCATAAATTTGGTTGACAGTTGGCCAAACTTTTCACGTTTGGTTAACAAATTTTCCTACTTTTCATATGTTTTACTGAGCTTTTTTATAAGTTTAGTTTGAAATTCGGCTAATTTTTTCACATTTGGTTAACAAATTTTCCTACTTTTCATAAGATTGGGTGAGCTTTTTATAAGTCTGGTTGAAATGTAGCCATAATTTTCCCCCTTTGGCTAACACATTTTATTACTTGGCCAATCTTTTTGCCATTTGGTTAACAAAGTTTCCTACTTTTCATAAGTTTAGGTTAAATTTGGTCACACTTTTCACGTCTGGACAACAAAATTTCCCACTTTTCATAAGTTTGGGTGAGATTTTTATAAGTTTGGTTTTGAAATTTGGCTAACCTTTTCACATTTGGTTAACAAATGTTTCTACTTTTCATAAGTTTTGACTGAAATTTGGCCAAACTTTTCATGTTTCGTTAACAAATTTTCCTACTTTTCATATGTTTGAGTAAGGTTTTTTTTAAATATAAGTTTGGTTTGAAATTTGGCTAACCTTTTCCTATTTTGGTTAACAAATTTTCTTACTTGGCCAAGATTTTTGCCATTTGGTTAACGAAGTTTCCTACTTTTCATAAACTTGATTGAAATGTGGCCAAATATTTTTCCCTTTTGGGTAACAGATTTTCCTCCGTGTCACAAAGTTTCCTACTTTTCATAATTTTGGTTGAGATATTTCAGACTATGGTTAACAGTTTTCCTACTTTGGTTACCCCGTTTTCTTAGTTTTATTGAAATATTTCTTGAATTTGTCACCAATATGTATCATTCTCTCATCACATGACAACTATATACACGTAAACACTAAAAATATTCAACAACCAAGACGTAATTATAATATATGCCTGTTTATTTTACAGTATTTCAGTACATTTTACAGTATTTCAGTACATTTTTTTTCAAGAATAAAATGGCATTATACGAAATGGCTGATGTGAAATGAGGTGGTATACATACTAGCATCACAACATTTTATTTTCACAAACAGAGCTATACACAAAGTATGTTCTTTCTGGATATGTTCACACCATTGTCTGAGTAGGTTGGGGTTTTTTTTCTAGCTGGTAGCCTGGTATGTACATGTCACTTAGCATGCAGTCATAAAACTGGTCTCCTGCTTGGTGGGCTGATATCTGAGTTGTGTAGACAAACGAGGCATCAAGCATCTGAGTGTCGGGTACATCATGTCTTAGGACAGTCTGCGGTTTCGATGTACCGCCCCGTATTTTACCGTTATTCTAGGTCTGGTTCCTTCCGAACTCGAAAATGTAACGTCAGCACTGAAGTTCCGGTAGTGATTGCGACCTTTGTGCCCGTATCAGAGGTTAGAAGTATTTCCAATGTGTCGAAGGAGTAACGACTCAGCGTTACGTAGTGAGGATTGTCGTAGGCGCGAAACACTGAGGTCGAGTGCTGATGCATGATAGGAACCGTCCTCAGTAGTGGGACCATGACGTCTCCAACTGGTCTCGCCGCAACGAGATCGCAGTATACGTAGACATTTTGCAGGTCGGTATTCAAGTCTATCGCCCCTTCATCTTCAATTGTATCTAGTATATCTTGTAACTTCTCACTAAATGGAATAGTGGCCCCGGGTTCGAGTATTTTCTCGATGACTTTCGTTGATTCATTGTCGAAATGGAATAGAACACAAGAGTTTATCGTTCACCTTCCGATCTTTCATTAGGCGATTCAGTGAAGCTATGAACGCGTCTGGTGAACTGTACAGGCCTGGAGGACATGTCTTTCTTATCACTCTACCGTTTGGTGGGGTGTATCTTAGCCACACTTCGTTCTCTAGCACATTGCAGTAGTAGTTGGGGAATTGAATTTCGGCCAGACCCACTTCGAAATGATGACTCACCGCAATAGTCTGCGGTTATTTGACGAAATAGTGACCTGGTGTGTTCTTGGGAAACATGTTCGGCGAAGCATTACTCGGTAATGTCACGTAGAAGCTCATATTTTAGGTTTTGGTAGCATGTAACCCAAACAGCTGTTTAGAAGAGAGATCCACAACTTGCTCTAGACCGCGTTGACGTTGTCACGGGACAGATTAAATAGTGATACGCCAATGACTGTGTATATAACAACCAGTTGACAGAAGAAAACAATCTCTAGTCGCGGTACTCGCCAACCACATATACACCAGAACGAATTTCTTTCCCCTTCTGGGGTATTTTGTGGGTTAGTTTCCACGTTGGTTTCTTCCATTTCAGCTTTTTTTTTTATCTACTGGGTCATTACACTCGTGTCTCGGTTGTATCATTAGTTGCTATTGGCAAATGCAAAAATCAGTGTTCGAGGTACTCGTTGTGGGACATTGTCGGTACTAAGGACACTACTTTCTGAACTTAGCCGTAGGCATAAGGTCACCATACAAGGGTTGTCATTCCACTTTCGAGTACCCAGACACGCCAGCGCTGTTCGATTGGTTACGGAAGGAGTGGAATAAGATAAGTCTGATCCACCCGTTACATTCCAGCAAAAGAAATGAATGCCGAAGTCAGCCAGAAAGCCACAGTACTTGCTCAAAGTGACTACCTTGTTATGGACAGATCAGGACGAGACATTATTCTGTCTCTCAGAATAGGCCACCTGTATACAAACATTCAGCTTAATGAATCAGCCATGTCCATGTGTTGATTGGTGTCGCAGCCAGCCGAGCACACACTCCACTTATATGCGATTAGCACCATATATCTCTTTATTATACTAGTATTTTGATCGGTTTTAGTCATGTTTTTGTACACTTACACATGCAATCGAATGCGACGCCACCTTTACGGGTTTTAGTCATGTGTTTCGATTGTATACCCTAGACATATGACCGGAAGCAGCGCCATATTTAATCGAGTGTGAGCATTACCCAAGTGTCTCGACTGTATCGCTATGCTGTCAGTACACTCTGAGGCATCGTCCAGTTTCCCCCCAAAGACATGTCTGATCACGTTCACGTATGTTCACTCCGCCGAAATAGCCCCGTAATGAATCACCCAGTTGGTCACCCTAAGATGATGCTGATGATGATGAGCTGATGATGATGATGATGATGATGATGATGATGATGATGATGATGATGATGATGATGATGATGATGATGACGATTTTTGTTGGTGATGGTGGGTGATGACGGTGATGGTAATCCTGCTGACAGTCACCACAGAAGAGCATGGTTGCCGGTCGTTTAGAAAGACAACGGCAACCTTTCCCAAGAAGCATGAATGCTGGGGCTGATTGCATCGTCCTGTAAATGCAATGTATTATAACTTGACTGCAGTATGTAATAGCCAGACACAACTATAGTACGAGGTATAACTTTGGTTGTGAAATAACACGCCAACTCATGGTGGCATACGAACAAGCAAACAATGCTGGGGCTGACTGCGACGTCCTGTAGATGCATTGCGTTACACCTTGCTCACGCTATGTACTAGATAGACACATAACTATAGTACGAGGCGTAGACTTGGTCGTGTAGTAACACGGAAAATCATGGTGGCATCCGACCATCCAAACAATGTTGGGGTTGACTGCGACGTCCTGTAATTGATATTACACCCGCACACGCGCACGCACACACAGACACACACAGACTTGGGAGTAAGAATCGGCACTGCCAGACGCGAGAGGTACATCGGGAAAACAAGGCGCCTCGTCAACCAACACAGAACTGGCACTATTAGCTACCGAACGCTGATGCATATGCTGTGGGGGGGGGGGAAGTCTGAGCACCTATGGACATGTCCGGAGTGCAATGAAGATACCCCAACTGATAACTAACTGATAACTGAATGCTCTAACTGTCTGAGCTTCTATCTTAGACCAGTTTCCGACCAAGACTTAGGGTGTGGTGTGCACTATCATGACGTTTAGTCTGAAGGATGCATTTCTTCGTACTAGGGTAAGGCTTGTAGACTCCCAATTCCGCTCCTCAGCCCGAAGCCATTGGAACAATATGGGATGTCGAGTGTGGTGAACGAGGCCCAACATTCGGAGCTAACAGAACACAAGTTATATTGTCTGCTTTCATATGGTAGCTCAGTCATATCTGAATAAGACCTGCCTTACTTTGATTCGATTAAGGACTTACTTAATCATACCTGTGTCCTTAGTACTCTTCTTTATGGCAGTGAAACCTGGACAACTTACTCACGCGAAGAGAAACGTTTAAACAGCTTTCATATGCGGTGTCTGCGAAGAATACTTGGTATTAAGTGGCAAGACAAAATCACAAATACTGAAGTATTGGAAAGATCAGGTTGTGTGACGGTGTATTCCATGCTCAGTCTTCGTAGACTTAGATGGATAGGACACGTTAGGAGGATGGATGATGGTAGAATACCAATGGACATCTTTTTTGGTGAATTACAGACGGGTAGGAGATCTCAGGGTCGGCCTCTACTACGATACAAAGATGTGTGTCAGCGGGACATGATTGATACAGGCATTGATAATGCACATTGGGAGCACGTCGCCGCTGAACGTGTTGCATGGAGGGCAACTATCAGAAATGGAATAAAGACAAAGGAGAAAATGATTGCAGATAAAGCACACACAGAGCGTGAGAGACGTAAGATGGTGCAAAATGGTGGAAGTGACCATGTTTTCACATGCACCTACTGTGGGCAAACATTTGCAGCAAGAATTGGCCTTACCAGCCACACTCGCCACCGCCATGGATCGTAGTTATTAAGCCTTTTTAAAGCACAATGTACCAAACTATCGTCTGTCAAGACGGAAAGGTGCCAATGTAATCATTCCAGTAGAAATTATCAGTTACACAATCTACCCAGCCGAAAACAAGTCTGCAGAAAAGAAATGAAAAATACATATATCAGTCAAGAAGAAAGACAGCCTCTCGAATAATAAAGACACTAATTGGAATACAAAGGTGTCAAAATAAATAACACGGGGAAGATAATTATTAACAGAGAAGAGTAAAATTCAGTGGAGAAGATAATGATAATCATAAAGAGAGCAGAGTAACAATCAACAGAATATGATAATTATAGAGATGAAAGCGTAAAAATAACAGGGATAATTAGAAATACTCATAGAAAGATAAGAGTAAACATAACAAGGAGAAGGTGCTTATAGACAGATTTATGAGTTATGAGCTAAAAACCGACATCACTGCACTCAGGGCATTTCCACACGCGCTCCGTTCCCTCGATCAACATCCAGCGAAGAGTCATACTACTAATCGTTCCAATCGCCATCTGATTGAAAGTTCTCCTGGTCTGTACAGAAAGACAGAGAAAAGTGAAAATGTACCGGAGTAGATAATTATAGACGGAGAAGAATTATACTCTACTGGAGCAGACACTTATAGAGATACAAGAGTACCAGTCATACGGAGAAGATAATTTTAGACAGAGAAGAATAAAAACAAAGCGGCCAAGAAAATTAAAGACAGAGATAATTGAAAATCAGACGGAAGAGATAATTATAGGAGTAAAGTAAACATCACACGGAGAAGCCGTTTATACATTATTTTAATTGACTGGAGCTTCCAAGACAACTGAACCTAAAATGAGTAACAGGATATGTCTCTGCAAGTAAAGGCGACCGGAGATATATTAACGCCATCACACGTTGAGTGTCTATTGGTCTATACAGATGTGGGGCTGGCACCTTATTCCCAATATGTTTCAACTTCTCAAGGCGTGGAAAGTTGCCATGTACTGTATAGTATAACCCTTGGTACAGAGACTGCAAGACAACAAAACGCAGCACCGGGATGGATTGTATAGTAGAGGACACAATGGATATCTTAGGCACAAGAACACTACTGAGAAACGGCAGCCAATACAGTATAAAGGTGATTTTGTGTAACCACATTAGAGAATCGATGCAAGACAATGTGTGCATTCTTATATGCCATAAAAATCACAGCCGTGGGATGATGATAGTGGTTGTGAAATTTGTTCTATTTTGAAATAATGCCACGGAGAAAGAAAGCTGTCACCAGTCTTCATTAAATAACTTTACAAATTCGTGAAATACCATTATTTTAGTTTAGACAGGCGTTTCTTGACTGATTAAGTGCCACGGGCTGATAAATCGTCATATTCGAATTTCTCATAACTGCCATGGGCATATAAATCACAATATAGTTAAATATCAATACAGTAGTTTTCACTATGTAACCCCCTTTAATGTGATATATAATACAATTTCTATGCTGCCATATTAACAACTTTTAAGTCATAACTATGACACTATCCTACTTCCCATTTTTTGCAGTCCATTTATTGCTTGGTTCAAACCTACTTTTATTTGGCCCTGAATTTGTTACTGGGAGTCGCACAAATAAAAATGAATCATGTCATGCTTTATTTTCCGTGCCTTGCCCTAGGGAACTGGATTTTAGTCTATCTATATCTATAAAACAGAGTGTATGTGACTTTGTTTGTGGTTTTGTTTGTATTGGATGGGTTCGATAACGGTACATCCGATTGAGATGAAATGTTCTACACGTCTTCCTTTCATTCATGTGCAACCGAATATAATTGTTTCATATTGTACAATCTTCTACTTATTTAATAACATTTACTTTTTCATTTTTCATTATATAAGTTCTATATAGCAGGGGGACTTCACTCTAGAAAAGTTACTTCAAGGGGCATAACTTTTAATAACATTTTTATATACTTTATAGTCATATTGTTGGACTTACCTGCCCTATTGTTAAACTCTTTGTCTATAGTTATTTTCAGGCATATGAGTTATAATAAATAATGATATAATCTTTAAGGCATTTTCAAAGTTTGCATAAAAATAATGCATAATGCATAACATTGTATCCCATCTTTTTCTGCTTACAGAACTTAACTGTCATGTCGGTGATTAAAAACAGTTTTCATTAAAAATAATGAATGGTGTGTGGAAGGACATTCTTTTAAGTTACTGTGCGCCAGGAGCTGGGCGAAACCACGCCGGGTCAGATAGATAGACAGATAGTCGGGAACAGAAGCTTATTTGACTACTAATATGAATTAAATGACATGCTCCCCACCAGGGACTGGGTGAAGTCGGGTCAGACAGACAGACAGATAGACAGACAGTCGGGAACGGGAGAGCTTATATGACTACGTATATGAATTAAATGAGATGCTCCCCACCAGGGACTGGGTGAAGCCGGGCCGGGTCAGACAGACAGACAGACAGATAGACAGACAGATAGTCGGGAACGGGAGAGCTTATATGACTACTTATATGAATTAAATTAGATGCTCCCCACCAGGGACTGGGTGAAGCCGGGCCGGGTCAGCCAGACAGACAGACAGACAGACAAACAAGCAGACAGACAGACTGATAGATAGATAGATCCCCTCCAGGGCCTGGGCGAAGCCGGGCCGGGTCAGCTAGTTGATAATAATATACCTGACACCCAAAGAGATGCATTTCAACCTAGGCTTAATCTCAGCCAGTCCTTCTGTGCTATGCTGAAGCACCTGGTTACATCCCATTTTCCTCTCTGCTGTTGTGAGGTCCTAGTGTCGGCCTTGCATATACCGCTGGTTCCTATGCTTGCGAAGAGGAAGGAGCAACCTCCAACACAGTGCCTCTGGAGTCTGTACTGTAAAAGTGGGCCTGGAGATACGTCTCTGCCCCAACCTCACTCCGACAGATGCAAGCCCTTCTAGGGGTCAGAGGATCACGAGGCCAATCACTCGGACTTCCAGAGAGTTCTCCAGTCAACCAGCAAACCAATATCGCGTTTGTAAATGCAAACAAACACACTCACGCACGCACTTACACACACACGCGCGCGCGCGCGCGCGCATGTGCCAAGACAGACTAAAAGTATGTTTACACAAAAAAGATATCTGCTATCATAAGTTTCCAAATCCACACCTTTTAACCCCCCCCCCCCCCCACCCCCCCACCCCCAAACAGAAAACGAAAACAGAAAAAATGTGTTTACTTTCGAAAATAAAAGAAAGACTATACACAACTGACAGCTCTGAAAGCTCACTGTATCAGTTTTAGTTTTCGGTTCACATTTGTTAGATCGAGTGTTTTTGTGAACAGTCAGTAGTATTTCGTTTGTATCAAATAGATCAGTTATAGAAAGTTACGGTTATTACAAAGAAAGAATGTCTTCCCAATTGCAGCTTGGGAGTAAATGAAATCTGAAAATAAATAAATTTATTTAAGTATTTGGGTACTTTAATAGCAATGTACGGAAGATTTTTGAAGTATTAACGATATTAACTGCAAAATAGCCTAAACAAAATTAGCAATTCACAAGGGAGATATTCTATTAAAGTTATCTTTGTCATGCGGGAAGAGGAAAAAGGTTCTTAAGAGCTAAATTTAGCCAGTCCTAATGAACCGAAATTAAATATTTAGACAGTTTGGCATAATGTTATGGAGGAATATCAGAATCAGAAATAATTGACAACACACGAGATAAAGGGATGTGGACAGACACGATCACCAGCGCAACACGGCATGGGCTGAACAGGAGAAGGTCAGTCAACTTTATTTATCTGAAACTGATACGGTGTTGGGCATGCAGCATCATCATGAAGTGCATCCCTTACACAAAGTCGCTCTATTCAAGGTTCAGCGGTCATATTCTCGATCCATTACTAATTCCCCTGCTTCAAACATTTTCCTGTTCAATGTGTCATCAATGTCTTGTATCCATATTGGTATTGGACAACTCTTGTCTCGTCTTCCAGGAATCACTGTATCTATCTCTGTTCATCTAACCAATGTATCTATATCTGTTCATCTAACCACTGTGTCTATCCCTGTTCATCTAACCACTGTGTCTATCTCTGTTCATCTAACCAATGTATCTATCTCTGTTCATCTAACCAATGTATCTATCTCTCTTCATCTAACCAATGTATCTATCTCTCTTCATCTAACCACTGTGTCTATCTCTGTTCATCTAACCACTGTGTCTATCTCTATTCATCTAACCTATGTATCTATCTCTGTTCATCTAACCAATGTATCTATCTCTGTTCATCTAACCAACGTATCTATCTCTGTTCATCTAACCAATGTATCTATCTCTGTTCATCTAACCAATGTATCTATCTCTGTTCATCTAACCACTGTGTCTATCTCTGTTCATCTAACCAATGTATCTAGCTCTGTTCATCTAACCAACGTATTTATCTCTGTTCATCTAACTAATGTATCTATCTCTGTTCATCTAACCAATGTATCTATCTCTGTTCATCTAACCACTGTGTCTATCTCTGTTCATCTAACCAATGTATCTATCTCTGTTCATCTAACAAATGTATCTATCTCTGTTCATCTAATCAATGTATCTATCTCTGTTCATCTAACCAATATATCTATCTCTGTTCATCTAACCACTGTGTCTATCTCTGTTCATCTAACCAATGTATCTATCTCTGTTCATCTAACCGATGTATCTATCTCTGTTCATCTAACCAATGTATATATCTCTGTTCATCTAACCACTGTATCAAAATCTGTTCATCTAACCAATGTATCTATCTCTGTTCATCTAACCAATGTATCTATCTCTGTTCATCTAACCACTGTATCTATCTCTATTAATCTCCACACCATTGTGACATTTAATGTCCAAAGTGTTCCAATTTCCTAGGCACGATTGTGTTTATAATCCAGTTTTCTTCGACGGTCATATTTGTTTAGAATGACAGAACTGTTCTTCTCACTAGTCTGCGTTCTTTTATTTCAGGATGTTAGTGTAAATATAAGCAAAGAATAAAAACAAAACAACAAAGATTCATCTAAAAGAACACACCTAAAGCAAATAAAGAGCTTCAAGTATTTAATAAGTATAATATCATCAAATGGCAAATCAGAAGACAAGATCGAAAATAGATGCAATAAGGCAAATCCACTCATTGAAGCCATTTGCAACACGGTGCCTCTGGAGAGTGTACTATAATAGTGGGCCTGGAGACAAGTATCTAAGCCTGCCTCACTCCGACAGATTCAAGCCCTTTTAGGGTCAGAGGATCACGAGGCCAATCTCTCGGACTTTCCAGGGGTTCACCAGTCAACCAGCAAACCAATATCCCGTTAGTATAATAAATGCGATAGCTACACACACATGCACACACACACACACACACGTACGCATACACAGGCACACACAGCATGAAGCTGGTGAGTGTGGGGAGAGGAGGATGTGCCTAGGTCTAACCACAACAAAAACTAAAAAATCCAGCTCCGTGGCGAAGTATTTACGGACGAAATTCGTAATCCCGCATATCCGCGTTCGAAACACAGCCGTGTTTTTTAAAACTGAAATGGTATGCTGCCCGTCGTTCAGAAAGCAATGGCAAACTACTGAACGTAAACGTGCCCAGGAATTACAAACAGCCAAAAAATGCTGGAGTTTACTGCTACGTCCTGTAAAGGACAAGCAATTAACATAACGCATTGGTTAAATGGCACCAATACTAATGAACAATCACGTATCAATAGATACTAAGAAAGCACTACAACATAATCTTCTTACTAATTCAATGCTACCAATGCCAAAACTGGACATAAACAGATAGTTATTCAGTTATCAGTTCAGTTATCAGTTAGGGTATCTTCATTGCACTCCGGACATGTCCATAGGTGCTCAGAACCTCCCCCCCCCCCCAGCATATGCATCAGCGTCCGGTGGCTAATAGTGCCAGTTCTGTGTTGGTTGACGAAGCGCCTTGTTTTCCCGACGTACCTCTCGCGTCTGGCCGTGCCGATTCTTACTCCCAAGTCTTTCTTCCTGGACAGCGATGTGGATTCACTGACGTCAAAGTCCTCTGTTCTCGCCATATCTTTGAGAACGTTAATATCGGCACGATCCATGGGCGACAGGGGGTGCAGAGCCAGCCAATTTATCAGCTCGTTCATTTCCCTCGACTCCAGCATGTCCCGGGACTAAGATGAAGGTGACTTTACGGACAACAGACTTCTGCAGCGACTAAGTCCACTGTCTACGTACAGATCCAGCTTCGACCTTCTGAATCATGCACATTGAATCACTTAGTACACACACGTTGGTATAATGCTGTGATTCCAGCCATATGAAAGCCTGTGTAACTGCCATCACCTCCATCGTCATGCTGCTCGTGGTCATAGAGTTGGCACCACTGGATTCTTGAACGGTTCGGCCCGCTGAACGGGCTGTAAATGCCCACGCACTTCTCTGCTGCTTTACAACAGATCCATCTGTATAGATGAGCACTTCGGGGCGTTCTGAGTGTTCATAGATGAACGTGTTAACCTCTGCAATGACAGTGGCAGGGTTCTGCTCTCTGCACCGTCTGTCGAGTGTGATAATGCTGGAGAAAGTGCACTTAAAATCTGGAGGCACCGGCACCCATTCCTTGCCGGGGTTGATACTGGTAAGACTTCAGACCTGTCTGACGACATCTTCCGCCCGACCCGTCCATGATTTGCCCCTCTTTAGCCTGTCATCCTTTTCTCTGAATATAGCGTCATGCAGAGGGTGCTGCTCATCTGCACTTATTTTTAAGTATGCACGAGCTCTCCAGATCTTGATCCTGTGTTCCATTGTCGGGAAGTCAAGGAGTATCTCATTGCTACACAGCTGGTGTCTCTCGTGCAGCCCAAAATGATGCGCATGGCTTCGTTTTGTACCTTTTCAAGTCTTCCAATCTGTGTAGAGCTGACAGTGAGGATGGCCAGGGCATACTCGATGCGTGAAAGCACCAGTCCTTGGAACAGAAGTATTAGCAGTCTTTGCTCGATATTGGCAGTCGCCATGACTCTCATTGCTGACAAACCTTTTCGAGCTTTCGTTATGACATAATCGACATGATCTCTGAAGGACAGGCTAAAGAACAGATAAAGAGCAAAAATATAACAATTGAAATAAGATTCCGGAGAAGAATACTCAATGTATCAAAAAAAGAGAACATCATAAATTAAGAAATCTGGACTAAAGTGGAGGTTACAGCGGCGTTAGATTTCATCATAAAACCGCAAGTTAACTTGTTTGGCCATTTATCTAGATTAACAACTAACAGCAAAAACAAACAATAACGTACAGACCAAATGGGGGCAGAAAAGAGACTGGCCACGTAAACGATGGACAGAGGGTATAACAGAGTCCACGGTAATATCGATATATGAAGCCCGTAAACGGGCATTCTCCGGCTGTTTATTCTTCACCTCGACACCGTAAGGCAAAAGAGGAACAAGATGGAATGAGATGAGATGAGATGAGTTGAGTGTAACATTTAAGTTCGAAAGCCCGGATTTTCTTCTTAAGTGATTAAGAAATATCGCACACACTGTGAATATGCATATTCTTCTATGTTTACTTCATAGGTCAGTATGGTCGAATGGATAAGAACGCAAGGTCTTAAACATCCAGTTGCTGATGCCAAGATAAGGGGTTCAACCCCTACACCGGACTAAAATGTTGACTTCTCGTCCTTGACTTTGGGACGTAAATTGCAAGCATCTCTGAATTAGGAGTAGTTTCGCCTGATGTAGAGATACACTGGCAATAGGGACAATTAATCCACACAAAAAATGCAGTCCAGTGCTATTAGATGTAATGTGCATGGAATGCTCTTGAGCCCAAAGCGAGCGAGCGCGAAAAAATGTGTTTACTTTATCTCTTTACTGGTGGTTAACATTAGGAAATGATTATATGTATTGAAGAGAAACACTCCAGAGTAAACATTCTTCTTCTTCTTCTTCTTCTTCTTCTTCTTTCGTTCGCCTGAAATAAGCCTATAACTGCAATGTTGTCTCTTGTATGAATCCAACAGTCTTTTTTAGTTCATTCAGCGGTCCATAGAGTTTATTTTCCACTGTTGTCTCTCTAGGCCAGAAGGTTCGCCTGGATATGTTGTAGTTTGGGCAATCCTGGAGTATGAGTAAACTTTAATCTATAGACCAAGCGGTATCTGGGCCATCATGCAGCAATACGTAAGCATACCAATAAATACAATGCATCTTATATTTGCACTGTGACTTTACTTTTGTTCTCACAAGAAATGAACAAAGACTCGTCTGCTGAATTTGTAAGAAATGCTAGACGAGTCAAGGTCTGAAGTCTGTAAAATGGTAGAGGTATCATGGTGCATAAACGGGAATATTCTTACACAAGTGAATCGGTACAACTAGCTCGGAACAGTCATAACATCTGAATCAAGAATCAAGTCCTACATGAAAACCGTAAACTGATTAGAAAAATTAGACGTAGACAGTCACACTTTTTTGGTCACGTTATGAGAATAAATACATTGGAGAACTTGGTGACTACTTGCAAGATTTATGGGATAAGAACAAAGGGAAGGCAGAGAGGTAAATATCTGGCTGGCTTGACCATGTGGTATGCTCGAGACAAGAACACAGAGCTGATCCACGACTCTGGTGATCGCGTGAGACGGCGAAACATGACCATCCACGCTTACCTGCACGGCATGTGATGATGATCATGGTACAGGACGTACTTCCCACATTTGTAAACTTCGAAGAATTATAAAAGCTTTTGAAAGTACCTATGAATACACAAAAGCAATCTTTTAGTAAGCATACACTTGGAACCGATGAGGCATAGAAGTCAGCACTCTCCCAAGCCAAGACAGTCTCCGGATTCAGTTCCCAGTTAATGCAGGGTTACTTTTCCAACGACTCTGTGCTCGACATAGACTCATACACATGTATACTAGTTTCTAGAATTTGCTGGTAATTGCTTGGAAATTAAATGCAACGAGGAAGGGAACTGACCACTTCATCATGTGTCATGGCCTAAAATATGTTAAGACCTAGCATGTCACGCCCCAAAAAGCATTACCTCCTATGAGACTACGTTTTACACCATGTTATTGAAAGTACTCAATTCTTCCTCTTTAGCGTCTTACTTACTTGCTTGCTTGCTTGCTTGCTTGTGTTCGTTGGCTTGAGCTCCAACGCGAAGTCCTGTATGTCGGATGAAAACATCCTGTTGTCCAACATCAGTGTGATGTCATACAGGGTTGAGGTTTGCGTGAGTATCCGTTGTCCCATGTCTGGCTTATTGGTGTGCAGACTGGTGGTTCCTCGCCGTACAGGCAGACACTCTCCGACTTCGGAGGAATCGGCGATCCTACTGACTTTGGCCAGGACCCCGAAGGGACCGGTTGTCCAGGACGCTGACATGATGTCAAAAACTATTCTTCTTTATTCTTATGTGACGTAAGCGGCTATACGTCATATACAGGAATTTCATTTTCATACTTCGCGGGATAAGGTGAGATAATCACTACCGATTTTTCTAAACTACTTCCAGTCCTAAATTTTTTTTTTTTCAAGATTTAAACATTAAAGAAAAACAAATTGAACATAAAAGATGGCGATTATTATTGGTTGTAGTCGGTATACTAAAACACTATGATCATACACAGGTCTAGAGGTACAGATTAGGGTTATGGGTTACAGATATTCAATTCAAAACCTTAAAAGACACACAGTATATATATATATATATATATATATATATATATATATATATATATATATATATATATATATATATATATATATATATACACTAGCTGACCCGGCCCGGCTTCGCCCAGCCCCTGGCGGGATCTATCTATCTATCTATCTATCTATCTATCTATCTATCTATCTATCTATCTATCTGTCTGTCTGTCTGTCTGTCTGTCTGTCTGTCTGTCTGTCTGTCTGTTTGTCTGTCTGTCTGTCTGTCTGTCTGTCTGTTCATCCATCCATCTAGAGCACCCGGCCCTGTCATGCCCAGCCCCTGGCGGGGATCAATCTATCTATCTGTCTATACATCCATCTATCTATCTATGTTCGGAGTACATATAGCAAGGGGACTTAACTTAAGATATAGCAATGCTACTAAAAGTTATGTCCCTTGTTTTATTTTTTCTTATGTTGAGTCATGTAATTACACAATTAAATTTTAGTAAGTAAATAGATGATTGTACACTAAGAAACTATTACAGTTGGTTGCACGAGAATGAATAGAAAACGTGTAGAAAATTTCATCTCAACCGGATGGACCGTTATCGAACGCATCAAATACATCCCCACCCACAGACATACATTGTGTTTTATCTCTCATCTCATCATGTTCCTCTTGTACCTTGCGGTGTCGAGGAGAAGTATAAACTTCGTGAGAGTGCCCGGTTATGGGCTTCGTATATCGACATTCCCATTGATTCTTCTATTCCCTCCGTCCAACGTTTACGTGGTCGGCCTCTTCCTCTGTTTCCATCTGGTCTGTACATCATTGCTTGTTGTGGCATGCTGTTGACTGGTAACCTACTTGCATGGCCAAACCATTTGACTTGCTGCTTTCTAATAAAATCTAGAGCAGCTTTAACCCCCACTTTAGTCCTGATTTCTTCATTTCTGATCTTATCTCTTCTTGATACGTTGAGTATTCTTCTCAGGAACCTCATTTCTGTTGTTGTGATTTTTCTTTTCTCTTTTTCTGTCATTGTCCAGGTTTGGCATTGGTAGCACAGAGTTGGTAGGAAGATTGTGTTGTAAAGTGCTTTCTTAGTAGTTATTAATACATGTTTGTTCTTTAGTATAGGTGCCATTTGTCCAATGAGTTGATTTGCCTTATTGCACCTATTTTCGATCTCGTCTTTTGATCTGCCATTTGATGATATTATACTTCCCAGGTACTTGAAACTCTTCACTTGTTTCAAGGGATGTTCGTTTAGGTGAATTGTTGTTGTTGGTTCTTCTTTAGTTATAGTCATTACCTCTGTTTTGCTTGTGCTAATTTTCATGTTATGTTCCCTTCACATTTCATTTAGGCTATTCATGTGATCTTGTAATTCAGCTTCTGATTTTGCTATTAGTGCTTGGTCGTCCGCAAACAGGAGTTCTCTAATGGTTAGATTTACAGATGGTTCTTCTTCTGTGTTCTCGTCATGCGGTATTCTTGCTGTCTTTGCTTGGCTGGTTTCTTTACATATGTTGTCTATATATGTTATGAATTTGTTATATATATATATATATATATATATATATATATATATATATATATATATATATGTGTGTGTGTGTGTGTGTGTGTGTGTGTGTGTGTGTGTGTGTGTACGTAAAGTGAGAGGTCGAAATAGGAAACATCTCATTGTCAAACCATACGGTCTATATGTGAATTTGAACTGCGTATAAACGAATTTTATAAATAAGTAATGATCAATTTGAAAATAAATTGTTGAAAATATCTATACAGCAGCATCGCCTAGACAGCAGAGCAACTTCAGTTCTTGCAGGTGTATAACTGTCAACCATTTTTTGCCAGAAATATCCAGATTTCGTAACATTGACTGAGAGGCACCTGTAGTGACTGCCAAAATGAATGCTGCATATCAGAGACTCGTTAACAACCTCCACTTCTGTTCTCATACTGGATATCATGTTTGAATGTGCCGTGCTATGATTTTACCCTCCATCTAGCAGTGTAGCTCTATCCCAATATCTCACTGAGATGCACTGATCCGTTTGTATGTACTATTACATCGTCATCCTATGTGTGTGTATCTTGTATCAACTACCAGTTTTCATCTCTGCACTCTCATTGCAGAAATCCCTATTTTCTCTGGCAATGCTTATACTGGCGTGATCATAATATGTCCCGTCTTTGTGTGCATGAATCCATGCCCCCCCCCCTATGGGTACATCTCCAACATATTCTTGAATTTAGTTTATAGTACGGAAGCATACATGAGCAAGACAGCAGCAACGTGCAGCCCAACATCTTCAGATTCAGAACAGGTCATTGTAGACACAAAACACACCTAAACCGAATGGGCCTCACTGACTGGCTACTTGCAAATATGGAGCACTAACGCAAACCCCAGGGTATGTCCTACAAGACTTTGAAAGCTAGTGAAGACTTCAAGTGAACAGATATGTCGGAATAAGTTCTTGGCAAATACTGATCTCAAAAGAAGACTTTCGTATTTCGTATTAATATTCTCTGACACAATTAACTTTGACATTAATCCTTTGAGTCTTGCTCCGCAGCTATACATTATATTCCATATGAGACGGAACAGGTGTGACGAAACGCCTACAGATCGGCAAATCTCTGCATAATATCCCTTTGAAGGGAGTGCGATGCGTTGGTTTCCCTTGAATTTAATATCAATTAATAGGGGATTTCCCATCTGAAGTAGTGCGTGGCGGCGCTATTCTAGTTATTTATAGAGAAATCTAGAATGTTCCCCCAAGTGCGTACGTGGTCGAGATCTCTAGGTTCACGAGTGCTTCATGCAGCACGGGTTGGTAGAACTTATCGTGACTCTGGTTTTCTCCATGGTTCATGGAATTCACGCGGCCCGTGTATGCAAGTTGAAGGCGCACTGAGTTAGTCGTGATCAGTTGCCAGCCGGACCTCAGCGTAAGACAGATCACAGCCACAGGGCTGCTGTAATTTTGATGTCAATGTGCGCGGCCAGAGCGGACATCTGCAGTCGAGTTTGTGATTGTTAAATCACAGGTTAGTTGAATACTTATTCTATTGTTTAACTGTTGTCTTTATGCCGTGCCGACCTCCCCGAACGAATTAATTGCCGTCGGAAATGAGTAGTCGCGTAGCGTTACAATTTACAGCTGGCTGTCTGCATATATAATTAGCTTTTATCGTTCGGCGACGTAATGTGTTACCTGACGGAACAAGCCTTATTCCACAGCGAGTGGTGTGTAAATAAAATAGGCCGAACTATGTGCTTTCGAGGACTGGTGAAAATCCCATGTGTTTAGATATATATATATATATATATATATATATATATATATATTTGTTAACTGATTGTTTACAAATGAGTTGCAGGGACAGTGATATGTATATTATTACTGCGTTGTGCTAGGGAGATCCCGGTTCTTTACAAAGTGTGTAGTAGTTACTTGATTGGTTTATTAATTACGCATGCAAGGCAGGAAGTTTGTCAGTCATTACAGCGATATGCTAGATGCTGTAAATAATAATGTAGATCTATTTTTATAGATGTGTAATGTGCTTCGTGACACTAGAATGGTAACTTAGTTGTTCTATCAGTGGTGGTGATTTTTCGAGGAATCGAGGTGAGATCGGCCGTGGTGTATTTGCTGTGTGAAGATAGCAGTGTTATACCGCGTAAGCAGAATGGTGATGCATCGATAGGATAACAGTTGATAGGAAGTATTTATGATACTATTGTTACTGCTCGTTTTCATGTCCGTCCGATAGTATGACCGTGCGTGTTCCATCTTACGTTTGTCTAGACAGCCGACTGGGAGGTAGGCCGGTACGCCCACCCGTTAGGTTACAGGTCCGACCCAAAGCGATAGTGCATATTCGATGGTTGAACATACCCGATCGAGGGTGATGCGGCACTCCGTAATTCGAGGCCATAGTGTCTAGATAAATCTAGGATTTGAACCTAACCGTTTCTGTCTCTAATATTCTACTCTTCTGGAAACCTGACTCTGTTCATGGAGTACTGTGAGTACTGCCGTGAAGTAGTAGTAGGTGAGGGGAATAACCCCCCCCCCCCCCAACGGGACAAGGTACACGGGACCCACAGTAGCTGTGGGAAAGTGTAATGGTGGATGGCCACCACAGCTGCGATCGACCGGCACAGGTATGACTGACCTGGAAGATAGTCAGTGAATAAAAAGGCAACTCAGGATCTGGGACAGGGATCCCAGAACTGACACTATGGCTGTGATATGAGTTTGTTATTTAAGTGTAACAATTCATGAGTTCTCTTTAGTTAATACTATAGTAATGAATTATCAGGAGTATAATTTATTATGGTCATATAGTTATTAATGTGTGTAATTGATCAGTCCATGGGTTAACGGATTGGTGAATTGATGAGTCTGTCAGGAAGGAGATGTCCGGCTGGACACCTTCTCGATAAAGTAATCACTACACTGAAAGGGAAGTAGGTGTATATGTTGATTGATGATGGAAGGTGAAACAGGATTGGACTGGCACCAGGCGAAAGATGCTTGACAGAGTCATACAGTCGACTCTGGTGCTAGGGGTTATTTGTAGCCCAGAAGTGTTACTTGACTGAACAGGTGGGCTATTGCTTCCTCTAACATCATTATGCCTATACATTATGGTTACTAGTAGATCTATGATGTGATGATCTCATACTCATGTTGGTAGACATGAGGAATGACTGAGAGGCAGGTGACATGGTGGAGATGCTGTTAGTCTTTGTTGTAGTTGAGTACTCACACCAACCTCTCCGTGTTTCAGGATCTGTTATTGCTATACTGAAGAAGATTCAAGAGCTTCACCATGAGCTATATGGGCCCACTCATTCCAGTGCCTATCAAGAAGTTGATTGAGGCCATATTGGGAGTGGTCTTCTGATTCTGCGAGATCAATGTTGGAAGGAGCTGAGTGCTGAATATGTCGGTAGGTCTAGGTTAGGACCTCCGCCAAGAGTCCGACGAGTGTCATCCGATCCTGAGAGGATCCAACACTGAAACGTCTGGTGATTCTAGCCAGTGAAGCACTGGTGAAATTCAAACTCAGTGTAAACCTTGGTGATTGCAAGGCCGTGAACTTTCAAGAATAATGCGCATAGCTTCATTCTGTATCCTTTCCATCCTTTCTATCTGCTTACGGCTGAGAGTCAGGATTGCCATTGCATACTCCAAAACAGACATGACCAGCCCCTCGTACAGAAGACATAGATGGCGCTGCTCACAGTTTGCTGCCGCCATCACCCGCATCGCAGCCAAACCCCGCTTGGCCTGTGTTATCACCTGGTCTATGTGCTCATTATAAGCAAGGCTTCGATCAAACCGTATCCCCATGTAATTCATTGCCTGCGTTCTTTCCACCGTCTCTGAACATAGCATTACAGCTGGTGGAGTGTTGACAATATGATTATTCAATGAGAACCAAGTCACTGTTGCCTTTGTTGGGTTGACCATTGCCCCAGCTTCATCACACCAAGTACTTATGCGTTTGAGTTCGATTTGTGGTTCCACAGCAACCTGCTCTCTATCCTTACCCTGACGATACACTAAAACATCATCGGCATATGACAATGTCCTGCCAGGTCCAGTGATCTGCTCACTGGTGATTCTCACTGTGTAGGCGTTGAACAGTGTACTTAATAACGGTCAGGATCAGCTGCTTGTGTAGAAGGACTAGCAATTTCTGTTCAATGTGAGCGACAGCTATAGTTCTCGATGCTGCCAATATCTGCTTGCCTCGTTTAGTGTTGCTTGTTATAATGATATTTGTATGTCAGACTGCGATCAAAGTTTATCCCTCAAATATTTCAGCCTGTCGTGTCCATCATTAATGTCCCCGTTGAAGTACACATCAAAGAGTGGCTGCATTAGGCATATGGGCACGGGTTCAGATACCCATGTTTCCAGGCGAAACTAAACTATTCTCTTCACCAAGGCGGCCGTAATTTAATAAACCAGCCAGTGGCTCGCTCCACTTTCCACAACCCTCTCCATTGACAAGGGGTAGTAGTTTACACGGATTAAAGCCCCATTGATGGAAACAACATTTGTCTCGTGTTTACGTTGAAACCATTCGTACACATCATAAGCCAAGCCAGCATCCCTGTACTTCCCTTGATCTCTCTACCTGGTCTGTAACTACCTGGTGTTTGGACAGGATCTATTTATGCTACATATGGGATATCACCAGTCTTGTTACTGTTTTCTCTGGTAGCGTACCATTGAGATTTTGTAGAGTAATGATCTGATAAGTGGGTGGTGTGATGTAAAAGTCAAAATGTTGCTGAGAGAATTCATTTTGGAACACACTTTTGCTGAGTGTCCTTGTACTTTTGTCCTGGAAGTCCTGTTCTCGGGGAGGTGACTGATAAATCTGTACAGTTTTCCAGACAATTGCATTGTTCGCAATTTTAATATCAGCCCCACAATCCATACTTTATCGAACGCTGTTTTATAAATCTACACAGACCGCTAAAGTGTACCTTTTATATAAAATCTAATCCCTTCCGCAATATTCATTCATTCAATTTGAGCTTTAAAACCAACGCTATTTTTGTTGGCATTAGACCAGTTTTAAGGAAGTTATTATTTTACAGCGGATGGAAGTTTTGGAATTCCGTACTGGTTTATCAACACGTGTGTGTAACACAAAGCAATTCACCATATCACGTGCTATGCCAATAAGTGTTGACGGTCATGTTTCGCTATCTCATACGATCACCAGAGTCGTAGATCGGCTCTGTGTTTTTGTCGCGATTATGCCATGTGACTAAGCCGTCCAGAATTATACATTTCTCCCTTTACCTTGTTCTTTTCCCCTCACTATTGCCAGTTGTCACCAAGTTATTTAGTATATTTCTTCTCATAACGTGCCCAAAACTTCTTGTCTGTCTTATTTGTCTAATGAGTTTGTGGTTTCATTTGTTTCTTTTAGTCTGAATTACCCCCCCCCCCCCCCCCCCCCCCCAAAAAAAAAAAAAAAAAAAAAAATTCAAACCATGGAGATGGGATGATGCTTCAGACACAGTCAGAATTCCTTTTGTGATCGATTGTTTAATGCCAGATTCTAGAATGTATATTGTTCCAGACACTGAGCAGACAGGTAGAGCCAGGTCCATGACAGGCTTTAGAAAAGGCTACAACAGATCAATCGTTTATTTTCCGTTTCTAAGCTACACAGTGACATCTGATGGCAGACGTGGCACGGAGATAAAGAATATTGGTCATATTGAAACATTCTTCCACACAAATGAGCAATACCAGTTAGTCGGTGTGCGACAGGTTGACCCGTCAGTCTCTGTAGAAGTGTAGCAACCCAACATGTGAGGTTAATGACCATCATGTGGCAGGCCCTTTGCAGATCATATTTGTCATGGCGGCGCGCCGAAGTATCTCATCTCTTAACATGTCTCCTACCGCACACATCCTTTGAGACATGACTTTGTTTATGAGTCAGTTTTCTTTGATATTCTGGTCTTTTATAATTTCAGTATTTTTCTTCTTTTTTTGTCTACGATGTTCTAAGCAATATTTCCTGGTACATTTGAGTTCAAAAGTATCACTCTTCTTATATAGTGATGGTAAAGATTTCTGTGACGTACATCCATTTCTTGTATATAAGAAAAGATGCATGTTTTCAAGAATGTTACTGTCATTAGTGTTGCTAATGTGTACCATAAGTTCTTAATACCTGTGACATTTTATATCAACGCCGGAAAAAAACATTTGAAATATAGAATGAAAATCTCTTCAATAGGTCACAACGTTAAACCAGGACCACTCCTGTTTTTCTAGTTATAACATAAGTACCGCCGCGACGTGTGAAGTTTGTTAGTGGTTGGAAATACACTTCACCCGCACTGCTGACAATAACATCACGTGGTGAACACCTGCTGTTTTGACACAGGCGAAATGGAGAGAAATCACCTCGGCCCCTCCCCCTGGGAAAGTGTCAACGGTGGAATTGTAACCAACTCCAGGATGCCAACAGCAGCTTACAATAGCATCCGCTTACATTGTTACAGAGAAGCAGGGATTGTACAAGGTCGGGGAAGATATAACATTACTTCCCCCCTCTCCCCAATCACCTGTAACTTCAGGATTCACCCCCACAGCTAAATGACGTCAATGTTCGATCGGAAACAGAGCATTGCCATTGGCGCGGCCAAGGTAGTTCTTATTAACATGATTTATGTTGTTGAAGGACCTAAGGGGATGTTGGCGAATAATTTAATTTTCTGATTGCAGTTGCCAAAAATGATTCATCTTTGACACACGGTTCAGTTCAGTGCAGTATGTTGTGGTGTTTTTGTTTTAATTCATGATGGATTTGGTAAGTTGGAAACCACATTGAATAAACTTAACTAGTACATCTGAATTTATAGTAGAGTTTCATTATGAAGATATAGAGTACTCTTAGGAAGAAAATAGGTGATTATATCTTCGACTTAGGGGGATAGTGACTGAAACTTATTCTTATTCTGTTCATATGCTGTATGGAAGATGAAATTTACTTCCCCTAGTCATTCAGAGTTTCCATGTGTGGCTATGTTTAGACAAGAACTACTATGATGTCCTGGGATATCACCTGTGGTCTTTATGGAGACGCTTTTCTGGGCAATTGCTTATAATTTCGTTGGCTCTATATTCAGAGGAGTTTATTTGCATGTGAATTCATGTATGGATAATTAATAATGAATTATTTATCAATGTATACATGTGATGTGAGGTTATCTATACATTTATTCGGGAATTTATACGGGAAATATAAGCATTGTAAAGATGAAGAAATGGCATCACCCTTGCTGTTGTCCACCAGATATTCTCGGCGCTAGAGCCTTGAAAGAAAGAGAATTATCCTCCTCCATAAAGCAGAAGCGAGAGAGAGAGAGATACATATCATGTCAATATAAGGGGAGAAGAGAAGGACTGTATCAGATGTTTGGGAGATGAGGCCCTTAAAAAGGCCAGATCAGACTGGCCTGCTTTTATATAATCATCGTTTCACCTCCCCTCTTTCTTATTCTCTCTTTCTCCATTATCTCTCTCTCTCTTTCTCTCTCTCTCTCTCTTTCTCTCTCTCTCTCTCTCTCTCTCTCTCTCTCTCTCTCTCTGTCTCTCTCTCTCCCCTTTCTTTGTTGTTGTTGTTGTTGTTTGGTGATTGTTTTCTTTTCATCCACTGTTTCTATGAGTATGAATATATGGTTTGGCAAATATTCTTTGCAGGGAAAGGTGGTCTAAGGCTGGCTGAAAACGGGGTATTTTTTCATAAATTATATAGACTGGCAACATGAGGGTCAAAGTCCCCAAGGCATGAGGAGGAGGATTCCTTCAAAACACGGAAAGAGTGATTCTCCCTTGGTCAACACTGGCCCATCCATTGTCTGAACAACAACCTCAGCCTGGTAAACACCGCTGGACCCTTTATTACTACTTCATAGTTTTCCAGTGCCAACACACACAGGCTTATGAACATTAGCACATCTTGTGTTGTTGGAAATGAAGATTAGCACTCCTGTGTATTAGAAATTGATATTCATACATCCTATATGGAAATGAACTCTCGTACCTCTGTGGTTTAGGAATACACGTTCGCACTCCTGTGATTTAGTAATGGACTTTCACTCCGTGGGATCTAGAAAACCCTTAGCATGTCAGTGGATCTAAGAATGTGTTAGTTTAATTCCTTCGCTGGGGAAAATACCTGAACACTAAATTAACAAATTAGAAATAATGTGTATGTCTTTTATTGATATGTTATTGAATTGATTTTTTTTATTGTGGTCGTGTAATGATTTACCATGCTATTCAAACATACACACAGGAACCCTTCTCCGTGTTATCCCAATATAATATATTCGGTTGTAGAAGTGATGTTTATTAACTTATTATTTGGTGTTAAAGTGTTTGTTATGTGTGTTCTCATCGATACTACTTGTCCAGGGACCATCTCACTCTAGAGCCGATTGTGGCCCGATATCCACACGTGTACTAAGAGTTTAGTAACCTCCTCTTGGAGGTTCGGTGAATTTCCGGTACTCTATTGGCCATTTGTTAAGAAACTTCATTTTATAACTAGTCTATACACCTAGCAATTTTTATCGAGCCAGTTCAAGTTTTTTAAACATTAGGGCCTTCATCCCCTATTTATTTCTCAATAATACCACGATACCGTTTAATATCTGCATTGCTTTGGTCAGCCTGCGACTAGCTTCTTTTGAATAGTTCTTATTGATGTTAATTATGAAGCCAAGCCATTTAAGATTTGTGAGATTTTCAATTTCTTCATTGTTGACTGTCATGTTGGTTGGTAAATAGTCTTGTTCATGGACATTATACGAGATTTGTTTTGCGCACGTTCACACAAAGATTGCATTTTCACCGTGTTTCCAGACAGACAGGATAATCTTTTCTAATCTTTTAGCACTATATTTTACTATTATATGTTAGAAATGTGGTTAATTTTTTTTTGTTAACATTATATTTTTTTAAATTTTGTCTCTCTGTGTCCATATGGGTGGTGAACTCTAAGACAGACATAAATTCTCTAGTTAAAGGGACTAAAGTCAAGGGGATCGACTTCACTGTGGCCGGTTCTATTCATTATAGCCCGGCCTTCTTTCCGCAATGTGGTCTGCCGAAAATGCCGCACAGAGCACCAACTCCGTTGCTCAGGCCTCTATCGCCAAGGGTCTTCAAAAAACAAAATGAACTCATGAACCGAATGACTGAGCCCGAAAACAAACCCACGACCTTCTTAGCGCGAGTAGGCTGCTTGACCATTTCGCCACTGAAACCCCGACCTCTCCAGCTTGCCATTTACCATAAACCACTGCACGACCAGGACACTATCTTCATGTTAGGGCTTCAAAGTCTTAGGCTTCTGTCTGATTCAAGATTTCAAGTCTGAGCCATTTGAGATGGACCTGCCAAGCGAATGGCCGTCACTGCCCAAATATGCTTTTGTTTTCTTTATGTTGCTTTGTTGTTGTTGTTGTTAGCTTTTACGTGTGGCATAGCTTCTACTATTACCAGTGCTCTTCGCCACCAGGTGAAACGACTCCGACTTCAGAGGTATTTGTAATTACGTCAACAAATTAAGGACGAGAATTCAAAATTGTAGTCCAACTGTCCAGTGTAGGGGCTGAACCTACTACGCTGGCATCGGCACACCGGATGTTTACGAACGAGCCTTCCTTTCCATTCGGCCATGCCGACCTCCGTATGCTTTTGTAGAGATAGACTGATCATTGCAGACATGTACATATTAGGGAGAAAAACTAAAGGTGGAAACTCCAGGAATTGCATGTATGTGTCTGAGGAAATAATAATATGAGCGTCAATCCGAGTGGTGCAGAGAAGCTAGCATGCCAGCCTGTGCGGCACGAGATTGCTAATCCAGTAGCTAATAGAGTAGGCGAAAAGACAGACACCGGTAAGAAATTAAGGAATGGCAGTCATTTATTCAGTAGCATGTCCTTTGCAGAATCTCTCCACCACATCAACCTTCAGGAAAACCTCTCGGTCATACGCAAAATGTCCCGCGTCCGATACACCCATCTGGAGATCATCCGCAACATCCTGCACCCATCTTCGTTTTGGCCTTCATCTTCCTATCTTCCCAGGCATATATACTCCAGTATTGTTCTCTCTAATTTTGAATTACGTGTCAAGTGACCAAAATATTTCAGTTTTCTTTGTGTTATCGTCTTCAATAGCCAGCCGTCTTCAATATACAGCTATTGAAGTATGGATACATTTGTTCTTTTCTTTACCCAAGATATTCTTAGAACTCGTCTATAACATTTATATTCAAAGGTGCATTTAAACGCTGTTCAGCTTATTTAGTAAGTGTCCAGGTCTCACAGGCGTATGTTGCAATGGGAAAGATGCATGCTCTTAAATATCTCATTTTTGTAATTCCATCCGCCCCACGCTATAATGTATTCTTGTTGTTTTAGTCTTTGAAGGGCAATAGATATTCGTATTGTAATTTATTTCATTGTGGCACCATTGTTGGTAATTGATGACCCAAGATATTTGAAATATTCTACCACCTCGAATTTTTCCCCATTAACATATATGTCTTTCTCCATAGTAATTTTATCTGAATGCATTATTTTTGATTTTGAAATGTTCAGATATATGTTTTCACTATTCTTTTAGGTTGAGGTTATTAGGGTTTCTATACCATTCTGTGACGTGGATAGTAATACTGCACCATCAGCATATCGAATCTCTTGTATTTCATGATCACCGATACTAAGGGCATCATATTGCTCCCTGGTTATATCATCTCTGACATTTCTCATTGTAGTTTCGGCGTACATGTTAAACAAATAGGGGGACAGCACTGACAGAATCATTGCCTGATGCAAACAATTCTGATGTCTCGCTATCTATTCTAACCGCTGCTTATTGTACTACATGTGATGGAATGTCCATATTCCTTAAGATTTGCCAAAGTTTCTGATGTTGTACGCAGTTAAATGCATTTGAATAATCCACAAACCATGAAAGAAAATAGATTTACATAAAATTATCTGCACCTCTGTGTTATTAAACGCATGTTGGATATGCGATCTCTTGTTCCTGTTCCTTGTCTAAATCTAACTTGAACCGCATTAATATCTTCTTCCATTTTCTTACGAAGTCTTCTCTTTATGAATTTTAGTAGAATGTTACTTGCATGACTGATCAGGGCAACATTTATATAGCTGGTGTATAATTTCATGTTACCCTTGTTTGGTATTGGAATGAAGGTAGTTCTCTTCTAATCTTTTGGCCATATACCATATTTCAGTATCCTTTTTAAATAATAAGTGATAGATGTTTATGCTATCTTATCCTCCCGCCTTAGGTAATTAAGCTGGTATCTCATCACATCCTGGTGATTTACCATTCATCAGGTTCTGTATTGCCCATGCAATTTCATCTAATGAGGGTTCAGGTTCTATCTGGAATGGCATAGAAGGAAAAAATGCAATAAGGAAAATAAGAAAGTAAAAATGTTAAAATGAAAAGCACAAAGCAAATTAACTTCATGGAAAGAACACAGCTTCGTTGCGGCCCCGGTAGCATACGGGCGACTGCGTTGATTTTAAAAAAAAACATAATCCGCCATTATGCAATTTCAGTTCATGCTTATTTACTTTATGCACTATTTATTAGAAGGTTCATCAGATTGGACATGTGTCATGAGAACTAGCTTTCAGCCCGTAGATGGTGGGAGATTATCTCATGAGATAGCCTGGCATTTAAAATTGGTGTTTAGAAATAGAGTAGTGTGAAAGGTGTGAGCTTTCAGAGATTGCCAGGCAGCATAAATGAGAAGAAAGAAAGATAAAAAGGAAGAAAGAAACAAATAAAAAAATTAAGACAGAAATAAAGACAGACAGACAGACAGACAGACAGACAGACAGACAGACAGACAGGCGGACAGACAGGCGGACGGACGGACGGACGGACGGACGGCCGGCGGAAGGACGGACGGACGGACGGGCGGGCGGACGGAACCTAATTTAAATAACGAAGACTTGAGAATAAAAGAAAAGTGAAAAGTTAAGATACACAGACAAACATATAAACAAAGATATAAATAAACGAACACACACAAAAATAGAATAATGAAAAAGAGCAAATGAACATGAGAAGAATTTTAAAACAAAAAGTCAGGAAGCAAATAAAGAATATGGAAAATAAACAGCTCCACTAACTGTCCTTGGCAACATACGGGCAACGGTGTTGATAACTAACAACACCAGCAATTGTGCCATGGCGGTTCTTATAGAAACCTATGCACTATTTATGAGTAGGTTGATCAGATTGGAAAGTTGCAATCAGAATTAATTTTCCGCTCGCGGAAACGGTTAACGGGCGATTGACAGATGTATATAGACACAATGTAGTTGTTGGGAGATGATCTCATGTGATAGCTTGACGTTTGTTATTGAGTTTAGATAAATGCGGTAGTTGTGCGGCAATGAGAGATAGCCGGCAGAAGGATTGTGATGACAGACAGACAGACAGGCAGGCAGGCAGGCAGGCAGGCAGGCAGGCAGACAGACAGACAGACAGACAGACAGACAGACAGACAGACAGACAGACAGACAGACAGACAGACAGACAGACAGACAGAATTTTAAAATTAGATACCGAAGTCATACGGATAAAAGCATAAGTAAATTAATCTGAAAGAAAGCAAGGAATAGTAAAGACATAACACATGGCTTAAAACTAGAAAGTACAAATAATATTCATGGAAAAGGCAAAGGAACAATTACATGTCATCTTACTTCTGAAGTCGGAGAGGGTTCGCATGTAGGCGAGGAACACCGGTAAAAGGGAAAGCAAACCCATATGCAAAATTAATTCCCTTACTTCTTTAAACAGTGGATAAGGGCTACGATTGAGTTTAAACGAGCGGAAAAAAAAGACAGAAAAAAAGAAACTTACTCGTCAATCCAGTCATGAATGATGGGTTACAGGATCGTGAAATACTCCAATCTATGCACTGGTTAGTGACGTGCTGAAGGCGGAGGCAGTTGACCAGACGGCGCACCCCAGCAACCAGATTGTCACACACTATTGTAATGGAAATATGTATACGTCTGAAACTATTAGTAGGTCAGCGTGGCTGTGAGGCTTAAAGTGCACGTGCCTATACTTTCTGTGTCGCTAACAGAGTTGGGGGGGGGGGGGGGTTGTACCGAGACCCCGTAGGGCTTTGATAGGTAGGAGTACAGCTTGACCGTCCCACCTTGTACTGACCACAACACAAGTACTGTACCCCCACAGATTCTGGACTCCACCTGTCTTTCCTTCTCTCAACCTATGGACTAGTTCCCCGAGGGGGCTCAGTCCAGAAGACACACTCAAACTCAAGCTAAGGCATGGTAACAAATTAGAGAATATATTATAAAATAGAGTCCAGATGAGAAGAATGAAGATTGGGATATAGATTAGGTCTATTTACAGTTAGACAACAGAGTGCAGGAGAGTCAGGGAAGCTCTAGATATCATCATGAGGCAAGTGAGCTTCCGTAGTGTGCGTACGTCGGGTCTTGTCATTGAGCTCACCGGGATCCCTCCCTGCGAGAGCTGCCTTGATAGTTGCGGAAGCAGTCCGTCTCATCAAGCTTCCTCGGTGATCACCAACTGGGAATAAACATCCTGATTTCTGATGACAGGAGGTTAATATCATCACTATTGACTGAAGAGGTGTCACCGTGTGATGTAGCTAACACGAGGTTGAGTCACACTATAATATAACTAACTGGGGAGACCCTATGTCATTAGGTGTCCCCCTATGAAGATCTCTGAGCGAGCAAACACGTTGGAGCTTGGTAGCTCAACGAGAGTCAAAATTGTCTGACTGACCCGTGCTGGGTCGCAGAAGTTATGGTGGCACGAGTCAATGGTATGAGTGACTATTGGTGTGACTGTTCGGACCCCAACTGGGTCTGATGACGTAGAGTTATGTCACATCGTAGATCAATATAGCAAAGTCCCTTACTACGATGATCTGTCTTTTAGACCCCACCTGGGTCTGGTAAAGCATTTGGCGTGTCATTATTGTAGTCATACTCGTTATGACTGATTAACTCACCTTGATTTTGAAAAGTACCTCATATTGAACTAACAGGTACGTATGAATTCATCACCGTCGAGTGTGCTCTTACAGAGGGAAACTGCGTTGGCTTGCTCCCAGTGCGATGACCAACTGGAGTGAGCATAGAGCCAAATTCTCCCGTTTCAATTGTAAGCATCTTGAAGCCAACATAGAAGTCAAACCCTGTAAGGAGAGTAGTGGGTGAAAGCATTCGGCAACAACACTGACATACATAGCCCACATTAGGAGCACATGCCTTCAGATTAAATAGTAACCTTTCATTACGGGTTACAGGATAATATACATCATAGAAGTTCATGCATGAGTGCGCTTCCGTTGCGAGGTGGCACCTAGAATTGCTCGTCTTGGAGGCACGGTTTCTCGCTTAACCCTCTTCATTCAATCGCGTAAAATACTGAAATCTTACATAAGTATATGGGTTATCTCTCATGTAGAATTGTCCGTCTTGGACAATTCCGCTTCATCATCATCATCATCATCATCATCATCATCATCATCATCATCATCATCATCATCATCATCATCATCATCATCATCATCATCATCATCATCATCATCATCATCATCATCATCATCATCATCATCATCATCATCATCATCATCATCATCATCATCATCATCATCATCATCATCATCATCATCATCATCATCATCATCATCATCATCATCATCATCATCATCATCATCATCATCATCATCATCATCATCATCATCATCATCATCATCATCATCATCAGCATCAGCATCATCATGATCATCATCATCATCATCGCCATCGCCGTCGTCGTCGTCATCATTATCATCATCATCATCATCATCATCATCATCATCATCATCATCATCATCATCATCTCCTCTGGGTTCCCAGTCCCAGATCATAGAGAAACCCTCCTTGTTATTCCCTTTCCCATAGATGGCAAAGAGCATTATACATATACATGATATCACACCCCCTTTAGATGGTGAAAGTTCAAACCAGTTCCCTTATCCCGTTAATTAACGGTGGTCAAAGTGTGAACGGTTCGACTGGCCTGGTGGGACCAGTCATCTCATATTAGAAAGCAGCAAGCATTCCATCCCACAATTCCTGTCGTTTCTCGAGGTATAGAAATACTCTCCTACTCATCACCCTAACCCTAGTACAGATGTCCCCAGACAATGATGATATAATAGAGTAAAGTGTAGAGTATAAGACACATCGTTCTCCTCGGAATCACGACTCAAATACATATGCTATCCCTCCAGGACTCGCGAGGTACAACCACATGCCGTTCCTTCCGGAATAGCGAGGAATATACACACCACGACCTCGCATGAAATAAATCAGCACCACCATGACACTCAACAAATCAGCAGAGCATTCCCATGGAACAAATCAGCACCACCTTCCCATGGAATAAATCAGCACTACATTCACGTGGAATAAATTAACGCCAGAGTCACATGGAATAAATCACTGTAACCTAGCTTATTAAGCAATATTCATTATAACATATTTCACGCCTTTCTTAATCGTGCCCTGTCCACTAGAATAGCACTGAGGACTAGATTCCTCCATTATTCACAGCTTACCGCCTTCAGTGTTACCCTCAAAGCAATTATACTTCCCTCTCACAAATAAATGCAAGTACCTAAATCAAACAGATATTCTATCTATCGTGTAACACAGGCCTGTACTAAATTACTTCGATAAATCCTTTATGCACAATGGTATTCAAAGAATTACTGTTAGAACGCTAAATAAACAAACAAGCCTTCGTCCTAGTTTCACGCCTATTATCAATCGATAGTATTACATTAATATTCATGAGTCAGTGTGCTAACAGCACAAATAGCGGTACGGATAATCACGTAATACTATTAATCAAGACAAGAAAAGAAGCAATAGTGCTATTACCTTAGAGCTTGAACCAATACTGAAATCAGCCATAATATTTTCGGGTGCTGGACAGCTTAATTGTGGCGAAACGCCAATGGCTCATGTCCTCAGTCCTTCTTTTATTTTGGGTAAACAAGGGGAAACAGCTTTCGGGAGCTCTCAGTTCTCTTGTTCGCTCAATCACCATGAAAGATAGTTCTTTGGGTTACTTTCATAACACGATCTTTTCATGGAGCGATTAGATATATGTCTTTCCTTTAGGGTAGACCCGATGGAGCGCCTTGCGCCAAATGCGCACTGGTGAGACTTCTTGGGCAATTCATGTCCGTTTCTAAGCTTATCGTTACCCACTGCCTAATGTCAAGATGTCAAGTTGAAGATTGGGACATTTTAAAGGCAGAATACTGATGGTGTATGAAAGGTAAATTTAGGTTGTAATTAGTCCTGCACTTATAAATCTCTATTGTCTTAACTACTGAGATGAATTGGCGAAACGGCAGTCTTGCCATATTGGGAGGGGGTGACCGTTAGCCAATCTGGCTAAGCGTCTTGATCTTGGTTTAGCAAGGGAACAATTCTGAACAATAAATATTTCCCAAATGATATCGCTTATTCTTGGCAGCCGATAGACGAGTGCTATCTTTCCTTCTACGGCCTGAACTGGGCATACTGTCATCGTTCTGTAGAATATAATAATTAGATAGCTACGGTGTGCCGGAAGGAGGGAAGGGCTCCTTGGGGATGGGATCCACCAATCTATGATCTATCTTCTTGAGCCGGAAGAGGCTATCCACAGTGCTATCTCTTTCGTCTTTTAGTCGATAGGATGATGTCGGGAAGATAATGGACTTCTCTATCTCACTGAGAGAACCTGAACTCATCTGAATCTATGGGTTATTTGAGGCACTGCCGGTACATTGCGGCGATTGCTCAGAAGAGAGCAGCGGCCAGATGGGGTAGTATCTTCTTTCCTATTCTTGCTAGGAATGGGGAACAACTCTTCTTTGATTACTCACACCACACTACAAGAGCTTTGTCGTGAGAAAGGCATGGTTTGCAAGGGAGAGAGAAGCCGGGAAATGAATGTGCCCAATAATAATAAAGGCAGGGTATGAGTGTGGAGAGTGAGTCTTGTATGTAAAAGGGTGCATAGGGTAGCCGACAGGACGTCTACAAGTTGGAGGTCTACTCAAGCCAGGACGTAGCCAATCCAGGGGCTACCTGACATGTCAGACCCATTCAAGCAAGCCACTTATCTACTTGTCTTGGTAAGCTAAAATGTATAACTAATGTATTAACTGAGGCCCAATTGGACCTCAGGGTTGTGGTGCATGAGTCAGCTTGGTCCCTCACTAAAATTTTGTCATCTACAGGGTCCTTCTTTTAAACCGTAAAGTGTGTTGAAAGACTAGATAGGGCTTCTATGCCCAAAGTTATAAGCACCTGATGAAACCAGGGCAAGTCAGTGGACATACCAGGTATATTGTTTCTAATTTCAAGGGAGAAGCATTACAAAAATTAAATGAGTGACACAACCACAACTCAAGTCTTCTCATCGACTTAAGGTCGAGTGTTGCGGATGATTCTGTTTGGACCTACACCAATTCCCATCCTTGTCCGGGACAACGAAAGACTCTGACTCATTCCCTATACACAATCTGGTCTCAGGACTTTGGTTCCCAACCTAAATTGTGCCAAGTGATCCCATGGCATTTTCCCAGACCAGATGAGTGACTATATCGTGCTGGCCTCGGAAACTTGGAACGTTCGAACAACCGACGCTGGATAGAGAGACTGGAAACTTTGCCCGGTGAGGCAGTTGTGAAATAACAGGACAATTTAGAGATTTGTGGTCTACGATATTCAGAGTTCTTGCTTCATATCTGGACTAGAGTTATCTCATCAGTTTTTGTTTTTTTCTAGACTTTTCTAGGTTGTCTGTCTTGGTGTTCTTCTGTGTTGTCTTTATTACGGTATTAAATTCTAATATTAGTGACTGAGACGATCGTCATGTTATGTTTGTGTCAGCCAGAAATACACTGCAGGAAATAGACCCTGAGGTCGAAAGAGAGAGTGACAGTAAGTCCGGGGAACGGATGAGGGTTGGCAGCAAAGACATATCCCCAGCCAGGGCAAAAGAATAAGTGTGAAATATTGTGACGGGACTATTTGGGACCCTCCCCATAGCTTGTTACATTAATGAAAATCAAATATGGTCTGAAAAGGTACGTCTGGTCGGGTAAGAGAAGCGATTGCAAATGGCAGGCTTCTGTTTTGCCGAGAGTACTCTCTAAGCACTCAGAAGTTGCATTTACGGGAGAAAATCACTTTCCCCTAGATTCGTGGGTACTACCCACGAGAAACCCATGTAGGTTCAGTTCATAGATTTCCGGGTGCATAACGCCAGCCTGGAGTATCAACAACTAGAAAGAAAAATATAATTCTAGTAGGCTACAATTTTAGACGTCTTTTCCGAGGTTAACAATAACTCGAGACCTAGATAACTCCCCTAAGCCTCGCCTACGGGGAGATCACTTCGGGGAAGACACGCCTATTTGGAGGTTTCGCAACAGGGGGGCTGGCAGGATCGTTCTCTACACTGGTCAATTGAACTTTCAGTTTGACTTCTCGTTCAGAAATCTATGGCAAACTACTTACCACAAACTTGCCAAGGAATCAACCTGGGATTGATCGCAACGTCCTGCGAATGACATGCAACATTTGTAAAAGGTCAACGTGGCCGAGGGGTTTAACCCGATTGCGTTGAAACTTCCTGTGCAATGGAGGCGGGGTAGTTGTCGTGAAATCACTGTAATTATCAATCAGATGATAAAAATACCAAGGACAGGCTGTATTCGCCACTACAAGTTGTTTACTACGGGGAGTCGGTAAGATCAATCAGTGGAGTCGTCTTTGAAAGTCCCCACAAGATGGGAAATTTGTAAACAGGTAGATGTGCCGATCGGAAGGATGCAGGAAACACGCTAGCTGTGTTGGTTGTCATAACAAGGAAGACAACTTTTGCATTGATTAAACAAAGGGGAGAGAACTTATTCTGAAATGGATAATCTGCCCCTGGAACATCTGATGTATTAACTTCAAAGAACTTCACTAGAACACTCCAGGCTCTTTGACAAAAATATGACTTGTTTACAGTTAGTGTGGACTAGAAAGTTGAAGTTGGCTGACGTGTTTCTGTACCGCTGTTAGGAATTCGGAGAGCGTCTACTGTGTTAGATTTAATTAACATTAAATAACATATGTCTTTATGGCAAGTTGTAGATGCCATCCAGGAGTGATGCGGTGTTGCATAAGGTATTACAGATAGTGTATTTAGGCCTATCTAATATAGGCAGTAGCCTTGTTAAAACTAGCTAGAGTAGGGAAGTGATGATTAGCTCTGTTAGTTGAGAATAGAGTGGTGAAGTGAGAATTAGCTCTGCTAGTTGAGAATAGAGTAGGGAAGTGATGATTAGCTCGGTTAGTGGAGAATAGAGTGGTGAAGTGAGAATTAGCTCTGCTAGTGAGAATAGTGTAGTGGGGTGATATTTGGAGAGATTTAAGAATGGGTTGGGAGATGGGGGAAGTGTCCAATAGTGGGATCTTTCAGTGGGGTGCCCACTGGGGTTCTGCACTCTGTTTATTGGTCTTTCCTTGTCATAACCTGATTCGGACCTAGGTGATAAGCTCATCTGCTCTATGACAGAGTTTAGTTCACTGATAAATATCTGAGCAAGGCTGTAGGTCTACACTCAGCTGGTAGGATCAGTGACTGGTACTTTCATCCGGTGTATTATTTCTCTAACAGGTTCCCTGCCAGTTACGAAGAAGCTCTACACGAGTTTTGAAGAAGTTCAACTCCGATTTGGAAAGAACACCAGTTGAACAGTCAAATGTTTTCTTACGGAAAATGAATAACGTCCAAGAAGAAAGGTTGTACCATAATGTTTACGCTGGGCTCATGATCAGGAGGGTCCACCGGAACAGGGCTCAGATGAGCGAAACCATTTAACGATTCCAGTGTGTTAAGGTTTACCTAGGATGTGTGATGTTTGTTGATACACCACACCTCATACGGACAATAGTAACTACACGAGAACTTTAAATGTAACATTCACATGGTGTGGTAGATTCCAGTGAAAACACTACACGGGACATGGTAATTTAGACACTATAGACAATAGATAGGATCAAGTCTATTTCCAACAACAGTGATACTTATTTTCACAGTACAGGGATTTGTACATTTTAAGACTATAGGAACTTATACTGTGCAGTGTGCAAACGGACCATGATCAGTGGTAACTTATAGACTATAGCTATTTCAGAGGATCATGTGCATGGATTACCAGGTAGCCACAGAAGAAAGTCAGTGTCCGGCAGGAGAGATACATCACCGGGTGAGGTTGTCTTGTGCTGACCTAACGTGCTGTGGTGTGTCCTTGCATGGATGAACTGACTGGGCTATTGATCTGAGGGTCCGATTCTACACACATTATAGAACACGTCACACATTCTTCTTCTCACATACATTACACTTTTCTTTTAATAAATTAATTGTTATTAATTTTTAGAAGCTAGAGTTGTTGAGTATGTTGCGTTGGGGAAGAATGAGAGGGAGCATGAGACAGCAGTGATAGAGAGAGAGAGAAAGAGGTGTCCATAAACTGACGGAGTTGTGTAGACGGATTCTAGGGGTTTCTCCAGGATAATGATAAGGGGTTAAAATAAAATGTGGGTGTTGATTCCTCTCACTCCAGGGACGACACTTTAAACGGATACACGACAGTAGTGGAAACGTGTCTGATTGTAGTTATCTGGACTTAAACCATGATTTCGTGTTCAGAAAAAAAAGAAAAAAAAACTTCTGAAAATAAATTTTATTAGAATGTAAACCTGGAGCTGGTCGCAAGGTCCTACAATGGACATGCAACATCTGTTTACCCACACATCGACGGCTTTATCTTCCCTAACCGAGGATTCAAACAGTGGCTTACAGAACATTTACGGCGCTTCAAAATGTTGAAAGCGACTTTGCGTACAGTCACGAATTAACCTATCCGTACCGAAGAAGTACCTGCTTCGTGGCGAAGGTGTTACGCAACTCGTAATCCCGCATACAACGTTCGAAACGCAGATGCGGGCGATTTGGAGCAGACCGCCGTGCGATCGTTTAAAAAAAAATAATATGGTATGAGTGCCGGTCGTTCAGAAAACAATGACAAACTACTGAACGTAAACTTGCCAAGAAATCACAAACAGCCAAAAATGCTTGGGTTAACTGCAAAGTCCTGTAAAGGATATGCAACTGGGTAACTAACTGAAGAAGTTATTTCGAACAATAGTTAAACAATGCTCTACAGATATGGAGCAATTTATATTTGTTCTATTTGATCTAGACTGTGTCTAAATCTCTAAGGTATATTCACATTATATGCTGCTGAATTATGAATGTTGCGCTTCATTTAATATGTATGTTTAAGTGTAGTATTTCTTTCCGAAGTTAGGCCTACCAGTAAATTGTAAACACACAAATAGGCATACGGAATAATGGATGTACAGACCGGCAGGTGGGTGTAAGGATGAACTGAAGGCTGGACACACGAAGCGATGTACAAGTAATGACATAGACAGACAAACAGACAGACACGCAGACGGACGGGTGGGCGTGCAAAAAGGGTGTCAGACAGACATATGTAGAAACATGAGGGAAATGAACATGTATACAGGTAAGCAAAGTAAATTACACTTGAACACGCCTCGAGGCGTATTAGGTAAATGGTGGTGGTCTCATGTTTTTATACACCAGTATTCGATAGATATTCACATTAGTATTAGGTAAATGGTGATAGTCTCATGTTTGTATGCACTGATATTCAATGGGTATTCTGGCCAGTATTAGGTAAATGGTGATAGTCTCATGTTTGTATGCACCGATATTCAATGGGTATTCTGGCCAGTATTAGGTAAGTGGTGATAGTCTCATGTTTGTATGCACTGATATTCAATGGGTATTCTGGCCAGTATTAGGTAAATGGTGGTAGTCTCATGTTTGTATACACCAATATTCGATGAGTATTCTCGCCAGTAACACGCCGGTGGCCTTTACTTCGCAGACCAATCCCTGGTATCCTTTTAGGATGTGTTTACCTGGGTGCTCAGGTATATTAAACAATTTAATCCCCGCCTCCAAGGGGTTTTGAACATATAACCCGGCCAGCAGGCAAGCATGCCGTGAATTACACTATCACAACTCACTGTATGCAGATGAAAATAAGGATGAACAGACATACATGGAAAGTGATATAAATTGCCATATATTAATCGTGTTTCCTTGACTGATTTTAATAAAGTCCAAGCTTTTATAAATTAACTAGCTGACCCGGCCCCGGCTTCGCCCATACCCTGGTGGGGAGCATCTAATTTAATTCATATAAGTAGTCATATAAGCTCCCGTTCCCGACTGTCTGTCTATCTGTCTGTCTGTCTGTCTGTCTGTCTGACCCGGCCCGGCTTCGCCCAAACCCTGGTGGGGAGCATCTCATTTAATTCATATAAGTAGTCATATAAGCTCCCATTCCCGTTCCCGACTATCTACTGTCTGTCTGTCTGTCTGTCTGTCTGTCTGTCTGTCTGTCTGTCTGTCTGTCTGTCTGTCTGTCTGTCTGTCTGTCTGTCTGTCTGTCTGTCTGTCTGTCTGTCTGTCTGTCTATTAGAAAGAGCACTTGAAAGATCTTTACATCTTCCCCCAACAATTAACTTGTGTAAATGGAGCGTCTTATTTAATTCATATTCCGCCCCTGCTCCCGTTCCCGTTCCCAAAAAAGACGACCCGGCCCGGCTTCGCCCAGTCCCTGGTGGTGAGCATATCATTTAATTCATATTCGGCGGAGGGAGAAGGAGGAGGGAGGAGAAGGAGGAAGAGGGAGGAGAAGGGGGGAGGAGGGAAGAGGAGGGAGAAGGAGGGGGAAGAGGAGGGAGGAGGAGGAAGACGGAGGAGGAGGGAGGAGGAGGGCAGGAGGAAGAGTTAAGAGGAAGAGGGAGGAGGAGGGAGAAGGAGGTGAAGGAAGAGGGAGGAGGAGGGAGAAGAAGGGAGGAGGAGGAGGGAGAAGGAGGGAGGAGAAGAAGGGAGGAGGTGGGAGGAGGAGGGAGGAGGAGCTGGGAGGAGGAGGGAGAGGGAGGAGGAGGAGAGAGGAGGAAGAAGGAGGAGAGAGGAGGAGGGAGGAGGCGGAGGGAGAAGGAGGAAGGAGGAGGAGGGAGGAGGAGGGAGGAGGAAGAGGGAGGAGGAGGAGGGAGGAGGAGGGGGAGGAGGAGGGAGGATGAGGAGGGGGAGAAGGGAAAGGGAGGAGGAGGGAGTTGTAGGGAGGAAGAGGAGGGAGGAGGAGGAGGGAGGAGGAGGGAGTAGGAAGGAGGTAGAGGGAGGAGGAGGGAGGAGGAGGGAGGAGGAGGAGGAGAGGGAGATGGAGGGGGAGAAGGGAGGTGGAGGAGGGAGGAAGAGGAGGGGAAAGAGGGAGGAGGAGGGAGAAGGAGAGAGGAGGAGGAGGAGGGACTAGGAGGAGGAGGATGATGGAGGAGGAGGAGGGAGGAGGAGAGCGAGGAGTAGGGAGGAAGGGGAGCAGGTACGAGGAGGGAGGAGGAGGAGGAAGAGTGAGGAGGAGGATGGGAGGAGGAGGGTAGGAGGAGGAGGAGGGGGAGGAGAATTATAACACATATGCCTGTAGATAACTGCAGCGAAAAGGTCCACTTATTTGAGAAATATGCAACAATTTTACATATATAGCAATTCTATTAGAAGTTATGTCCCCTCGCTATATATTCATTATAATGTAAATTAAATATTGAATAATAATAAGAAAATATGTTTGTACACTGAAAAAACTATGACAGTTGGCAGCATGGGAATGATTTGAAGACGTGTAGAAAATTTCATCTCAATCGGATGGACCGTTCCTCCTAATCCCTCCTCCTCCCTCCTATTCCCCACTCCTCCTCCTCCTCCCTCCTCCTCCTCCCTCCGCCTAATATGATTTAAATGATATGCTCCCCACCAGGGACTGGGCGAAGCCGGGCCGGGTCGTCTTTTTTTGGGAACGAGAACGGGAGCAGGGGCCGAATATGAATTAAATTAGATGCTCCATTTACCCAAGTTAATTGTTGGGGGAAGATGTAAAGATCTTTAAAGTGCTCTTTCTAATAATAGACAGACAGACAGACAGACAGACAGACAGACAGACAGACAGACAGACAGACAGACAGTAGATAGTCGGGAACGGGAATGGGAGCTTATATGACTACTTATATGAAGTAAATGAGATGCTCACCACCAGGGGCTGGACGAAACCGGGCCGGGTCAGACAGACAGACAGACAGACAGACAGACAGACAGACGGGTACGGGAACTTATATGACTACTTATATGAATTAGATGAGATGCTCCCCATCCGGGTCTGGGCGAAGCCGGGCTGGGTCATACAGACAGACAGATAGAGAGACAGACAGATAGATAGTCGGGAACGGGAACGGGAGCTTATATGACTACTTATATGAATTAAATGAGATGCTCCCCACCAGGGTCTGGGCGAAGCCGGGCTGGGTCAGCTAGTATAGATATAATTAAGACATAAACAGTGTCAATGGTCAAGCTAAACTTAGTTCAATCAATATTATAATATTCAGGAGTATTTATAATTCAAGAATGCTACCCTTTTGTACATTTGGATCTTTAATACGGCCCTTTATATTCGAACACTTTGGAGACCTCTGTTCTGTGTTATTACTTCTGCGTTAGTGGGTTATTTAAATATGTTAGCATTCTTACCTCAGGCATTTACAAAACCTCACTTAAAACCCGGATTATAGTGTCAACTGGGGGATTTTGAAATGTCCAATCAGCTTTATCAATACAGCGTGCCAGCACTAAAATAGATTAAACATTAATCAACTATTATGTCAAATTTGTAAATTGTGACTGTTGTGTCAACCAATCAATTAACTATCTCCTCCGTAATAAAGGTTGGCTGTAATAGATATCTAACATGTTCTTCGTTATCCTCTAATTGTACTCATTATGCTAATCATGAACCGGGTCACCTGACTACCTTTGACTTTTCCTTCAAGTATGATTTTTATTTTGAAATCAGAAAGACCGACCGCAACAACACCACATGACGAACAGAACACAAAAGAGGAACCGATGGAAAATTACACCATTAAAGAACTCCTATTTGCATACTATCCAGCATTAATAGCACAAAAAGAAGCAAAATTAGAAGCCAGCATAAATAGTCTAAACCAAAGGTTCCCACACCAAGGCCCGAGGGCCACTTGTGACCCGCCAGCTGTCAGAAAGTGGCACGCGAGACCTGGTTATTTAATATAATATATTTTAATAATTTCAAAAATGCACTCGGAGCGCCCCGTCAGCGTGCGATAATATAATTTACTCTGCTTGTGGTTGTTATGCTCAGATATTTTCGAATGCACCTGTTCAGTTCGCAAACGAAACGTTATTAAGTTCCCATATGCCTTGTCGACCAATCAGAGTGCGCAAGGCGCCATGATGTCGTCTGTTACAATTGTTTAGCAGAATCGGTAGTATTGTGGTGAAATTAAATTTTTTTTAAATAAACATTTATAGTTAAAGCCTATAAACATGAGTATGGAAAATCTAAAATCAAACAATGGTAAAAAGCGAAAATGTGAAGACGTTGCTTGTCGTGAATTCAATTAAGATTGGGCGGATAAATTTATGTTTATGCCTAGCCGTAGTGGTAAACCAGTTTGCTTAATCTGCGGAATTTGTGGTTCGGTTTCCCCGGTGGTTAATAATAATAATAATCTGGAACGACACTTCACGACCAAACATTCAGACATAAATGGTCAGTACCTTTGGTAAGGATTACTGTCATGCACTTTTCAGGGCACATCCCCTACTGGTCCAGGCCTGACATCCAGCTCACGCCTGTGGCTCCTAGTAGCTGTCAGCATGCGACAGCGGCAATCTCCCGGGCAACAGCTGTGAGAGGCTGGCTAAACCAGGCATGGGTAGCCGATTTGGTGTCAAACCAAGCGGTGAACTAGGGTATGCTTACCCAGCATATGAAGACAGGACTCGGCAGACTGCGCGGAAGAAATCATTGTTGATTCAACGGGAAAGACGACGTTTACCTGCAAAGCGTTATGGAACGTAATGGGTACGACAAGACACGTAAAGCGCCCTGGTCATCCACTGCACCTGTATTCGTCTCCAGTCGTCTTGACTTGTCTTGCCACTGGACTCAGATGGACTCAGGCGAGAGAGTGAGGTCGACGAATTGCGCAACTCTTCATCACTTTAATCACATTCATCGCACAAGTCATTCTACATCCAACTTCATATATCACCACCAAGCCCTGTGGCAATGAGCGAGCGACGAAGCGGCAGGCGTGGGTACGCTGGCAGTCGTAGTCGCAGACCTGCACACAGGCGGCTCAGGCCATATGGTCGTCTTCTACTGACCGGAGAAGCAGTGGGATTCAGCAGCCCCCTGAGTGACTGAGCAGCCCTCTATAGGAAAGCACTGCTCACCTCCATAGCATGAGGAAGGTGCTAGAAAAGGTGGCCTAAACATTGTCTGCTCTATCATTACCTAACCAGCCAGCCGCGGTTGGTGGATACCCTATACTGCGGTCGACTAACAAACAAAGTAAAAACAGGTAAAGCTAAAAGAGCAAACCATATTCCCTTGACAATCGGAACTTGGAATGTACGCACTCTACTTGTTAGAGACGGCGCGTCGAGCCCAGAGAGACGAACGGCACTGATTGGGCGAGAGCTGGGCAGGTACAACATCGACATTGCAGCCTTGAGCTAGACACGACTTGCAGAAGAAGGCCAAATCTGTGAATTAGGTGCCGGCTACACATTCTTCTGGAGTGGAAGGAAAAGCGAGGAAAGGCGCCAATCCGGTGTGGGATTTGCCATTAAGTCAGCCCTGGTTGGCAAACTGAATTTCCGAAGGCTATAAATGACAGGCTTATGATCATTAGGTTACCCCTGCTGAAAGGAAAGAAGCATGCAATCATCTGAGTGTCTACGCACCAACCATTACAAATTAATATGACGTCAAAAACAAGTTCTATGAGGACCTGCACGATTTATCTACACCTGTTCTCAAAGGAGACAAACCTATACTCCTTGGGTACTTCAATGCCAGAGTAGGCAAGGACATCGCCTCTTGGAGTGGCATCATTGGTAAGTACGGAGTCGGAAATTGTAACAGCAATGGACTCCTCCTCCTTCAGACCTGTGCCGAACACGATCTCTTGATCACCAACACAATTTTCCGTCTTTCCATGAGAAATAGAACATCGTAGATGCACTCTCGCTCGAAACACTGGCACCTAATTGATTATGTCATCGTCAGGAGGTGTGACAGACATGACGTTTGGGTGACAAAATCCATGTGTTGTGCCGAATGTTGGACAGATCATTGTCTCATTATCTCGAAAATAAACATACACATCAAACCACCACGGCGACCTCAAGGGGCAAAAGTGCAAAAAAAAACTATATGTCACCCGCCTAAACAGCAAAGAAAAAAAATGCAGCTGCCGTTTGAAAATATGCTGGAAGTTCGCCTCAAGCCCAATCCATCCATCATCCATCATGTGCCATGGCGGTAAGCGTGGGCGGTCATGTTCTGCCATCTCACTCGATCACCAGAGTCGTGGATCAGCTCCGTGTTTCTGTCTCGACCATGCCACAAGGCCAAGCCATCCAGGTACTTGCTTCTAGGTCTTCCCCTTGGTCTGTTCCCCTCGATCTTACCAGTTGTCACCAAATTCTCCAATCCATTTCTTCTCATAACATGCCCAAAAAATATTTTGACTGTCTACGTCTAATTTCTCTAATCAATTTACGATCTTCATTTGTTTCTTGAAGGACTTGTTCATTGGTCTTTCTGGCTGTCCATGGTATTCTTTGCATTTTCCTCAGAAACCACATCTCTACAGCCATCAGATGTTTTTCAGCCTGACTGCTCATTGTCCACGCTTCACATCCATACAAAAGTACAGGTTCAATGTAGCATCTCAACACTCTTTTTCTCGTTTCAATTGACATCTTTTTATTGGTCAATATGTTTTTCATCTTGCTAAAGGCTACTTTTGCCATGGCGATTCTTGTTCTAATCTCTTCAAGGCATCTCCCATCAGATGTTATTACTGTTCCGAGATAATTGTACCTGCTCACTTGTTGAAGAATATTCCCATTTACTTGTATATTACATTGTGGTATTTCGTCCTTCCTAGTGACGACCATAATCTGTGTCTTTTTACAATTTAATTCTAACCCTAGTTGTTCACTGTGTGTAACAATCGCATCTACTAAATTTTGCAGGTCCTGTTCATTGTCTGCAATCAAGACTGTATCATCTGCATATCTAATGTTATTGATGCATCGTCCCCCAATGTTGATTCCTTCCATATCTTCAATATTTCTGAAAATACTTTCACTGTACAGGGAGAACAGATATGGAGACATTACACATCCCTGTCTCACACCCCTTTTAATAGGCTGATATTGGCTTACTTCAATGTCAACTCTTATGGCAGCTTGTTGTTTCCAATATATGTCTTTTACAAGTCTAAGATCTTTTCCATCAATTTGTAGATCTTCAAGCATCCTTATCATGTTGACATGTCTCACTTTATCAAAAGCCTTTGTGTAGTCAATAAAGCAAAGGTGTAGATCTTTGTTTACTTCTATAGAACGTTCGATTATGTTTCTCAGTATATACACAGCATTTACTGTACCCTTGCCTTCCACAAACCCACATTGTTCTTCTCCTATTTCAGGTTGTATTTTCCTCCTAACTCTTTGCATGATAATTCTTAGCAAAATCTTCGTGATGTGACTCATTATACTAATTGTTCGATGTTGATCACATTCCAAGGCTCCTGATTTCTTTGGGATTGCAATAAATACAGAATTACATAACTCCTGAGGTATATTTCCAGTATCATATATTGTATTAAGCAGACTGGTAACTTGATCTATTCCATATTCTTCTAAAGCATTAATCATTTCTGTTGTGACGCTGTCTGAACCGGGGGTCTTGCCAGATTTCATATGGTTAAGAGCATTCTGAACCTCCATCTTCAAAATTGCTGGTCCTTCATTATTATTTTGAACATCATACTGTTCGTCTCTGTTATCGTCATACAGGTTTCTCACGTAATCTGACCATTCATGTAATATCTGATCTTTTTCTATTATGACTCTTCCATCTTTTGTCTTTAGGCAGCCTGCTGATGTACGTGTTCTTTGATTAGTAAGCTCCTGAATTCTTTTGTGCATTAGTTTCGCATTGTTACTGTTGTGTTGTTTTTCAATTTCTCTGCAATTTTTCTCAAGCCATGTTTCTTTTGCCTCCTTACATAAGGTTCTCACTTTTCTGTGAATTTCTTCATATTTGGCAGGATTATTTTTGTTCTGTCTTCTTGTTTCCATTAGTTGTAAAATTTCTTCAGTCATCCATGTCTTACGGCCCACTTTCTTTACTTTTGGAATAGTTTTTTCTACTGCGCAACTGATTGAATTCTTCATCGTTTCCCATTGATCATCTACATCTTGAAACAGGATCTCTAGATCAGACAATATATCAAATTTGTTCTTTACTTCTATGTTAAAATTATCTTGTATTTCTTTGTCAGTTTTCAATTTGCACAAGTCATATTTAGGGTTTCCTGCTGTATACTTGACTTTCTTTAACTTTACCCTCAATGTGCCTGTAATTAATCTGTGATCACTGTAACAGTCTGCATTTGGAACTGTTTTTACGACTGTTAACGCATTTCGAAACCTTTTGCTAATCAGGATGTAATCTATCTGGTTTTTAATCCTGCTGTCTGGACTCCTCCATGTCCATAATCTTCTAGGATGCTGTTTAAACCAGGTGTTTCCTACAACCATTTCTTGTTCTTTTGCCCATTCTACAAGTCTGTATCCTCTTTCATTTCTTTCTCCCAAACCATGGTTGCCTACACTGCATCCATCGCCTTGCTGTCCTATTTTTGCGTTGAAATCACCCGTTATGATATTTATTTCTGATTTTTTGCAGTTCTTCAAAGCAGACTCCACGTCATTATAAAATTCCTCTATGCTTTCTTCACTGCTTTCACTTGTTGGGGCATATACTTGAATGACATTTATTTTAAAAGGTCTTCCGTTTAATTTTACTAATAGGACTCTGTCTGACACAGCATGATATCCTTTGACAGAATTTGATGTTTGCTTATCTAATATAATGGCTACACCTCTTTGCTGTTCTTCTCCCCCAGAGTAAATAATCTTACAATCCTCTCCTGTCCTTATCCCTGCTCCTTTCCATCTCGTTTCCGATACTCCTAATATGTTAATTTTCTCTCTCCCCATTTCTTTTTTGATGTTTTCTAATTTTCCATCTGCATTCATTGTTCTAACGTTCCAAGTTCCTACTTTCAATGATATTAATCTGTTGCACCTAGTAGCCTGTTGACGGTCTGGAGTCACCTGGTGCGCATGACTACCCCTACCGGGCGAGGCTGCTCCTATGGAGCACCCATTTACGCCGTTTCTCTGATTATCGATGATTTCACACAACATGATTTTCTTGGCATCTGTAAAGAAGGTAGTTTGCCATTGCTTTCCTTCCTAGCAGTGACCATACTGGTCAGTGACCGTAGCCATTGTCTCCTCAAAATAGAGATCCTCTGCCTACCGTCGTGAAGGTGGAGACCATAACCTACAACTATCTGTTGGCTGCTCTCCATCTTCATCCACCACCTGCACCCATGGCTCCACGTAACCCTGATCGGGGGGCTAAACGGGTACTCCACCTTGCCCAAGGGTGTCCCGTAGGCTAGCGGAGGGAAGGAGGCGCTTTACTTCTCCTTTGATAGGGGATACCCCTACCCCGCTACCCGAGCCCAATGCTGCAGCTAAACAGTTTGTGGAAACAGAGTTGACAGCCCTATAGGACATAATTTACAACACTGCTATGGAAATCCTGGGTCAAGCACCCCAAAAACATAAAGACTGGTTTGATGAATATTCCGATGACATCAACCAATTGCTAGCCGAGAAACATCTTCTCCTCAAGGCATATTTGAATGACCTGAAGTCAATATAAAAAAATATGCCTTCAACAACATTCGGAGAGTAGTGCAGCAGAAACTTCGGCATATGCGGGTCTCCTGGCTGAGCAACAAAGCTGATGAAATTCAAGGCTTTACTGACAGGCATGATATGAAAAACTTCTACCTCTCACGGAAAGCAGTCTACGGTCCTACATCACCAGGCATAGTTCCCCTCCTCATTGCAGATGAGGGAACATTGGTCACCAATAAGAAAGAAATCCTTCAACGCTGGGCAGAGCATTTCAGCAACATCTTAAATGACACTTCCTTCTTCGATTATGAAACCATCAACTGCATTCCTCAAATTCCCACAAATGATACACTTAATGGCATGCCAACCATAGTGGAAGTAAACAAAGCCATCCAGCAACTTTACAGCGGTACGGCACCTGGTCCGGACTCCACCCCAGCAGAGATAAACAATGCAGGTGGGCTGTCCTAATAGAGCAGCTTCACCAAGTCTTTACAAGCATATGGGTGAACGAAACCATGCAACACGATTTCAAGGACGTGTCAATAGTCCACCTTTACAAACGTAAAGGAAACCGACAATCCTGTGACAACCACCGAAACATCTTGCTCTCAATTGCAGGGAAGATACTCGCCAGAATTCTTCTAAATCGCCTTACGGCCCATCTAGATCAATGTCTTCTTCCTGAGAGTAAATGTGGCTTCCGAAAAGAACGATGAATTGTTGACATGATTTTCGCTGCAGGGCAGCTGCAAGAGAAATGTCAGGAACAGAACTGCGAAATGTTCTCTCCTTTCATTGTCCTTACCAAGGCTTTTGATACAGTCAGCAGAGAAGGACTGTGGAATGGAAGATTATCGAGAAATATGGCTGTCCACGAAAATTTGTCCAAATAGTTCGGCTATTTCATAATGGTATGCAGGCAAATGTACAGGAAACTGGTTAACTGTCTGAGCCCTTTCCTGTCACCAATGGAGTGAAGCAAGGATGTGTCCTGGCACCAATACTGTTCAGCCTGTTTTCAGCTATGCTGACGAATACCTTCGAGAACACCGACATTGGAATAGACATCAACTATCACATTGATGGACAGTTTTTAAATCTCAGAAGGCTGAAAGCTAAAACCAAAACTAACAGCGACACGGTCAGAGAGCTGCTGTTTGCTGATGATTGCGCTCTGTATGCCAACTCAGAGGCAGACATGCAACATAATGTTTCAGCTTTCTCATATGCCTGTGCCAACTTTGGGCTCAATATCAACTTGGAGAAGACTGTAGTTATGTACCAGCCAGCTCCATGGAATAATCACACCGTGCCGAATATCAAGGTGAATGGTCATAGACTAAGTGTTGTGGACAAATTCACCTATCTTGGCAGCACTGTGTCACAAGCTGCCACAATTGATGACGACGTGAATGCAAGAATCTCCAAGGCCAGAGCGGCCTTAGGCAGACTGTAAAAGACTGTATGGGACAGAAATGGAGTAAGCCTACAAACAAAGCTGGAAGTCTATAAAGCAGTTGTATTATCCACGCTGCTATATGCTTGTGAAACCTGGACTGTTTATCAGCCACACCGCTAGGAAATTAAACAACTTCCACACAGTCTGAATTAGGAAACTATTGATAATTAAATAGCAAGACAAGATCCCGGACACTGAAGTTCTAGAAAGAGTGTCCATGCCCTGTATCCACAAACTAATAATGAAGAATCAGATTCGCTGGGCTGGTGACTTAACTAGCATGCCAGAGCACAGGTTCCCAAAACGAAATTTTACGGCGAGCTGCGGTTGTGGTAAACGCTCCCATGGCGGCCAGAGAAAACGCTTTAAAGACTCTCTGAAAATCTCACTGAAATATATATATGTGTGTATATATATATGTATGTATATATATGAAACAGGAGGAAGAATATCAAGGACAGGAAAGATGTAATTTTCTATACTTAGGTGCTCAAAGACAAAGAAGCGCAACACTGACTTTTAGTGGGCCAGAAAAGAAAAAGACAATAAGAAGAAGTAGAGAAAGAGCACTGTATATATTCTCCTCAGTTAACAAGAAAAGGGATAGAATTAGACAGAAGATTCCAGGAGTTCTTAGGGCGGGGGATATACTGTTGTATACCCCAGACAGAAGATTACACTGCTGGACTGTAACATGATCAATGAGTTTACACAACAAACTACAGACTAAACAAAACAAATTAAGAACAACAAAATTAGGCTTTTATTGACAGAACTGCATGATTTAGTGACAAACAGGCATCCTGACATGTCACATAACTGACATATGCAGAAATGGGAACCTATGTTCCCACAGTAATCACTGCTGCCTAACATCGCTATGCACATGACTAGGTACCCATCTCCACAAACCAACAAGGACATGGCAACAACAGAGCCTCAACGTAAACAACAACGGTAACCACAGAAATGGACTCTCTATTGTAATCATCTCAGGACTAATGGACAATCGGTACATACAGAAATGGGAATCTGAAATCCCACAGTTAGAGATAACTGCTGCCTAGTACTAACTACAGAGGCAGTCTCTGAATTACAGTGAAACCTTAACCATGTTCAATGGAGTCTAAGGGCACCCTCAATACCCACACAAGACACCCGCATCACATAGGCCGACTGGGACCAGATACAGAAAGGAGCCATAACATAACGAATAACAAAACTATAACCCTAACAGCAGAGATATAGTGGCATAAACAGGTATAAACAGGTATACGAATGGAAGTGTGAGTGGCCTAAACTACATTAACCAGAGCTGAGGCTCAAGTTTGCTCTACAAACAACCATGGCCAAGGGTCACTACCACGAGTGGGCTTACACATGGCCAGTCATGTTGATGGATTTCCTCGGTCCTTGTGTGTGGACCACACAAGCCAGTCTTGGTTAAATCTAGAGGCATTGGTGGCTCCCTGCTCTGGTCCAGTGACTGGGGAGGGCTGGTTAAAGCCTCCCTATTTTATACTACAGCGATATACATAATCGCTCCTTCGGCCGCGGTTGTCTGGTTTGGAGAGACCGGGAAACTGACACGCACCTCTATTTATCAGTGTTTTCTGAGCAGCTTCCCGTCATACCCTAGGGCACTGCGAGGGACGCCGGTATTGGTAGCATCATCAACATCATGTGTCGCGTCAGGCTATCACACATTGCACCCCCAATTTTTCGACGGTCCCAGTCGAATACTCTAGACCCTTAGGGTTTAGACAAAACACTAGGACTATTTAAATAAACAATCAGTCAAGGGGGTTTTATCATGGGACTTAAACCTCAGCGTAAAATTGTTACCAGTTATATTTTCTGAACCTGCCTTAAAAACATACATCAGTGACAATTTAAAAAAAATCAGTCCCTGACAAAAGATAATACCATATCTTATGAGTGGCCATGAGGAATATGCAGTCTGCATACAAAATAAACCACCAACCCTGACATCAACATAAACACTTAGCTCCATGGATGGTATACATAGGGGCACCAAATATAAAAATTTCACACAGGCATCCCCTTAAATTTATAATCCCTACTTGTAACCAAAAAAAAAAAAAAAAAAAAAACGACCAGAATAACATGCATGCTATCCACTAGATCACCTGCAAACCAAGATGCAGACATCCCTGCCACTAAAAAAAAAAATATAATTCCCATGACCATGCAGGCAAACCCAGTTTTTGTTTTCCCGGTCTAATTCTGGTAGCCCCGCTTCTGCCAGCCGCATCCACCAGTTCCATGGGATGAGTGAGTAATTTCTCAGTTGTCACCATGGTACCCAAATGAAGCGGGGTAGAAAAATACCTGTACATGGGAAAAAAACAAAGCAAAACAAAACATGCTGGAAGACATAGTGTCTTGGGCTCACTTTCTGTGAGTGGGGATTCCTAATTCGAATTAACATTGAATGACACAAAATAATTAACTAGTAATTAATTATTTGTCCCTGTCGTGGAAATATATAACGAATGTTTCTGTCTGATGATGCTCACTGGATACCGGTTCCTCCCACTTAATGTCTATCATGTCTCTTTTGAATTTTCTATGCACAGGGGATATATAGGACATCACTGATCACTGCTCAACACTTAATATGTCCACTTATGATATAATGAACCTGGACGAACATGCTGGTATTATTAACTCCTCTGCTTCCGCCTATAATGAACGGATTTTCTTATCACCACAGGTAACATTGTCATCTGTCACTTCAAACGAACATGGTGAACTGATGTACAATAAGGGAAACATCCCCCTCGATGATCTCAGATGATGATACCACCATTGGGGATTGAATATGGATGTCCAGCGCTCTGCTGCTGGTGGGACACACTGGTGGGATGGATTTCTGATGTCCCCTCTTCCAGACAAACAAGGAGAAAGTACTTCTATGGATGGCCCCAGATGTTGGCGCCACTGAAATCAGTCGCATGAACAGTCCACAACTGTTCTCCCGAAAGAATCAACAGCATTTATCTCTTAGGCCAGCACAGCCCCAGCCTCTATTGATTATAGGAGCGTTCTGCTCTCCTGCTGTTCATTCATGAAGTCGTCTACTATATCTGTAACTTTGAGCAAAGCTTGATGGTTTCAGTAGGAATATATATATGCATATTCCAAACAACTTTATAGTATAAGTTTGGTGACCTTCGTTGGAGTTTTCGCAATCTTAATTTATACCAGCGGACTCAGACTGAGTGCCGGCTGGGTGGGAAACTTCGGTTCCCTAAACAAGGAATAAGGTCACCTTTAATTTCGACGACTTGAGATGTGGTGTAGGTCTGGAGGCTCTTCTCTCAATGCTGTGCTTCTTGGAGACTTGGGAACAAAACCTGAACCCAGTTAATGTCTTTGGCCAGGGACCTCTCACACCCCCAAGAAGGCAGAAAAAAAGCATGGAACTACCACCTAAATGAATTATTGAAGACTGGAACAGACACCAGCAGGATAATCTAAAGGCCGCCAAACGTCCTAGGCCAGGCTCGCCACTTGAAACAGGAGGAAGAATATCAAGGACAGGAAGATGTAATTTCCTATACTTAGGTGCTCAAAGACAAAGAAGCTCAACACTGACTTTTAGTGGGCCAGAGAAGAAAAGGACAATAAGATGAAGTAGAGAAAGAGCACTGTATATATTCTCCTCAGTTAACAAGAAAAGGGGTAGAATTAGACAGAAGATTCCAGGAGTTCTTAGGGCGTGGGATATACTGTTGTAAACCACAGAAAGAAGATTACACTGCTAGACTGTAAGAGGATCAATGAGTTTACACAACAAACTACAGACTAAACAAAACAAATTAAGAACAACAAAATTAGGCTTTTATTGACAGAACTGCATGATTTAGTGACAAACAGGCATCCTGACATGTCACATAACTGACATATGCAGAAATGGGAACCTATGTTCCCACAGTAATCACTGCTGCCTAACATCGCTATGCACATGACTAGGTACCCATCTCCACAAACCAACAAGGACATGGCAACAACAGAGCCTCAACGTAAACAACAACGGTAACCACAGAAATGGACTCTCTATTGTAATCATCTCAGGACTAATGGACAATCGGTACATACAGAAATGGGAATCTGAAATCCCACAGTTAGAGATAACTGCTGCCTAGTACTAACTACAGAGGCAGTCTCTGAATTACAGTGAAACCTTAACCATGTTCAATGGAGTCTAAGGGCACCCTCAATACCCACACAAGACACCCGCATCACATAGGCCGACTGGGACCAGATACAGAAAGGAGCCATAACATAACGAATAACAAAACTATAACCCTAACAGCAGAGATATAGTGGCATAAACAGGTATAAACAGGTATACGAATGGAAGTGTGAGTGGCCTAAACTACATTAACCAGAGCTGAGGCTCAAGTTTGCTCTACAAACAACCATGGCCAAGGGTCACTACCACGAGTGGGCTTACACATGGCCAGTCATGTTGATGGATTTCCTCGGTCCTTGTGTGTGGACCACACAAGCCAGTCTTGGTTAAATCTAGAGGCATTGGTGGCTCCCTGCTCTGGTCCAGTGACTGGGGAGGGCTGGTTAAAGCCTCCCTATTTTATACTACAGCGATATACATAATCGCTCCTTCGGCCGCGGTTGTCTGGTTTGGAGAGACCGGGAAACTGACACGCACCTCTATTTATCAGTGTTTTCTGAGCAGCTTCCCGTCATACCCTAGGGCACTGCGAGGGACGCCGGTATTGGTAGCATCATCAACATCATGTGTCGCGTCAGGCTATCACACATTGCACCCCCAATTTTTCGACGGTCCCAGTCGAATACTCTAGACCCTTAGGGTTTAGACAAAACACTAGGACTATTTAAATAAACAATCAGTCAAGGGGGTTTTATCATGGGACTTAAACCTCAGCGTAAAATTGTTACCAGTTATATTTTCTGAACCTGCCTTAAAAACATACATCAGTGACAATTTAAAAAAAATCAGTCCCTGACAAAAGATAATACCATATCTTATGAGTGGCCATGAGGAATATGCAGTCTGCATACAAAATAAACCACCAACCCTGACATCAACATAAACACTTAGCTCCATGGATGGTATACATAGGGGCACCAAATATAAAAATTTCACACAGGCATCCCCTTAAATTTATAATCCCTACTTGTAACCAAAAAAAAAAAAAAAAAAACGACCAGAATAACATGCATGCTATCCACTAGATCACCTGCAAACCAAGATGCAGACATCCCTGCCACTAAAAAAAAAAATATAATTCCCATGACCATGCAGGCAAACCCAGTTTTTGTTTTCCCGGTCTAATTCTGGTAGCCCCGCTTCTGCCAGCCGCATCCACCAGTTCCATGGGATGAGTGAGTAATTTCTCAGTTGTCACCATGGTACCCAAATGAAGCGGGGTAGAAAAATACCTGTACATGGGAAAAAAACAAAGCAAAACAAAACATGCTGGAAGACATAGTGTCTTGGGCTCACTTTCTGTGAGTGGGGATTCCTAATTCGAATTAACATTGAATGACACAAAATAATTAACTAGTAATTAATTATTTGTCCCTGTCGTGGAAATATATAACGAATGTTTCTGTCTGATGATGCTCACTGGATACCGGTTCCTCCCACTTAATGTCTATCATGTCTCTTTTGAATTTTCTATGCACAGGGGATATATAGGACATCACTGATCACTGCTCAACACTTAATATGTCCACTTATGATATAATGAACCTGGACGAACATGCTGGTATTATTAACTCCTCTGCTTCCGCCTATAATGAACGGATTTTCTTATCACCACAGGTAACATTGTCATCTGTCACTTCAAACGAACATGGTGAACTGATGTACAATAAGGGAAACATCCCCCTCGATGATCTCAGATGATGATACCACCATTGGGGATTGAATATGGATGTCCAGCGCTCTGCTGCTGGTGGGACACACTGGTGGGATGGATTTCTGATGTCCCCTCTTCCAGACAAACAAGGAGAAAGTACTTCTATGGATGGCCCCAGATGTTGGCGCCACTGAAATCAGTCGCATGAACAGTCCACAACTGTTCTCCCGAAAGAATCAACAGCATTTATCTCTTAGGCCAGCACAGCCCCAGCCTCTATTGATTATAGGAGCGTTCTGCTCTCCTGCTGTTCATTCATGAAGTCGTCTACTATATCTGTAACTTTGAGCAAAGCTTGATGGTTTCAGTAGGAATATATATATGCATATTCCAAACAACTTTATAGTATAAGTTTGGTGACCTTCGTTGGAGTTTTCGCAATCTTAATTTATACCAGCGGACTCAGACTGAGTGCCGGCTGGGTGGGAAACTTCGGTTCCCTAAACAAGGAATAAGGTCACCTTTAATTTCGACGACTTGAGATGTGGTGTAGGTCTGGAGGCTCTTCTCTCAATGCTGTGCTTCTTGGAGACTTGGGAACAAAACCTGAACCCAGTTAATGTCTTTGGCCAGGGACCTCTCACACCCCCAAGAAGGCAGAAAAAAAGCATGGAACTACCACCTAAATGAATTATTGAAGACTGGAACAGACACCAGCAGGATAATCTAAAGGCCGCCAAACGTCCTAGGCCAGGCTCGCCACTTGAAACAGGAGGAAGAATATCAAGGACAGGAAGATGTAATTTTCTATACTTAGGTGCTCAAAGACAAAGAAGCTCAACACTGACTTTTAGTGGGCCAGAGAAGAAAAGGACAATAAGATGAAGTAGAGAAAGAGCACTGTATATATTCTCCTCAGTTAACAAGAAAAGGGGTAGAATTAGACAGAAGATTCCAGGAGTTCTTAGGGCGTGGGATATACTGTTGTAAACCACAGAAAGAAGATTACACTGCTAGACTGTAAGAGGATCAATGAGTTTACACAACAAACTACAGACTAAACAAAACGAATTAAGAACAACAAAATTAGGCTTTTATTGACAGAACTGCATGATTTAGTGACAAACAGGCATCCTGACATGTCACATAACTGACATATGCAGAAATGGGAACCTATGTTCCCACAGTAATCACTGCTGCCTAACATCGCTATGCACATGACTAGGTACCCATCTCCACAAACCAACAAGGACATGGCAACAACAGAGCCTCAACGTAAACAACAACGGTAATCACAGGTATGGACTCTCTATTGTAATCATCTCAGGACTCATGGACAGTCGGTACATACAGAAATGGGAATCTGAAATCCCACAGTTAGAGATAACTGCTGCCTAGTACTAACTACAGGGGCAGTCTCTGAATGACAGTGAAACCTCAACCATGTTCAATTGAGTCTAAGGGCACCCTCAATACCCACAAAAGACACCCGCATCACATAGACCGACTGGGACCAGGTACAGCAAAAAGCCATAACATAACGAATAACAAAACTATAACCCTAACAGCAGAGATATAGTGGCATAAACAGGTATAAACAGGTATACGAATGGAAGTGTGAGTGGCCTAAACGATATTAACCAGAGCTGGGGCTCAAGTTTTTTCTACAAACAGCCATGGCCAAGGGTCACTACCACGAGTGGGCTTACACATGGCCAGTCATTTTGATGGATTTCCTCTGTCCTTGTGTGTGGACCACACAAGTCAGTCTTGGTTAAATCTAGAGGCATTGGTGACTCCCTGCTCTGGTCCAGTGACAGGGGAGGGATGGTTAAAGCCTCCCTATTTTATACTACAGCGATCTACATAATCGATCCTTCGGCCACGGTTGTCTTGGTCTGGAGAGACCGGGAATCTGACACGCACCTATATTTATCAGTGTTTTCTGAGCAGCTTCCCGTCATACCCTAGGGCACTGAGAGGGACGCCGGTATTGGTAGCATCATCAACATCATGTGTCGCGTCAGGCTATCACACATCGCACCCCCAAATTTTCGACGGTCCCTGTCGAATACTCTAGACCCTTAGGGTTTAGACAAAGCACTAGGACTATTTAAATAAACAATCGGTCAAAGGGGTTTCATCATGGGACTTAAACCTCAGCGTAAAATTGTTATCAGTTATATTTTCTGAACCTGCCTTAAAAACATACATCAGTGACAATTTAAAAAAAAATCAGTCACTGACAAAAGATAATACCATATCTTATGAGTGGCCATCAGGAATATGCAGTCTGCATACAAAATAAACCACCAACCCTGATATCAATATCAACACTTAGCTCCATGGATGATGTACATAGGGGCACCAAAAATAAAAATTTCACACAGGCATCCCCTTAAATTTACAATCCCTACTTGTAAGCAACAACAACAACAAAAAAACAACGACCGGAATAACATGCATGCTATCCACTAGATCACCTGCAAACCAAGATGCAGACATCCCTGCCACTAAAAAATAATATAATTCCCATGACCATGCAGGCAAACACAGTTTTTGTTTTCCCGTTCTGATTCTGGTAGCCCCGCTTTTGCCAGCCGCATCCACCAGTTCCATGGGATGAGTGAGTAATTTCTCAGTTGTCACCATGGTACCCAAATGAAGCGGGGTAGAAAAATACCTGTACATGGGAAAAAAACAAAGCAAAACAAAACATGCTGGAAGACATAGTGTCTTGGGCTCACTTTCAGTGAGTGGGGATTCCTAATTCGAATTAACATTGAATGACACACAATAATTAACTAGTAATTAATTATTTGTCCCTGTCGTGGAAATATATAACGAATGTTTCTGTCTGATGATGCTCACTGGATACCGGTTCCTCCCACTTAATGTCTATCATGTATCTTTTGAATTTTCTATGCACAGGGGAAATATAGGACATCACTGTTCACTGCTCAACACTTAATATGTCCACTTATGATATAATGAACCTGGACGAACATGCTGGTATTATTAACTCCTCTGCTTCCGCCTATAAGGAACGGATCTTCTTAACACCACAGGTAACATTTTCATCTGTCACTTCAAACGAACATGGTGAACTGATGTACAATAAGGGAAACATCCCCCTCGATGATCTCAGATGATGATGCCACCATTGGGGATTGAATATGGATGTCCAGCGCTCTGCTGCTGGTGGGACACACTGGTGGGATGGATTTCTGATGTCCCCTCTTCCAGAAAAACAAGGGAAAGGTACTTCTACGGATGGCCCCAGATGTTGGCGCCACTGAAATCAGTCGCATGAACAGTCCACAACTGTTCTCCCGAAAGAATCAACAGCATTTTTCTCTTAGGCCAGCACAGCCCAAGCCTCTATTGATTATAGGAGCGTTCTGCTCTCCTGCTGTTCATTCATGAAGTCGTCGACTATATCTGTAACTTTGAGCAAAGCTTGATGGTTTCAGTAGGAATATATATGCATATTCCAAACAACTTTATAGTATAAGTTTGGTGACCTTCGTTGGAGTTTTCGCAATCTTAATTTATACCAGCGGACTCAGACTGAGTGCCGGCTGGGTGGGAAACTTCGGTTCCCTAAACAAGGAATAAGGTCACCTTTAATTTCGACGACTTGAGATGTGGTGTAGGTATGGAGTCTCTTCTCTCAATGCTGTGCTTCTTGGAGACTTGGGAACAAAACCTGAACCCAGTTAATGTCATTGGCCAAGGACCTCTCACACCCCCAAGAAGGCAGAAAAAAAAACATGGAACTACCATCTACAAGAATCATTGAAGACTGGAACAGACACCAGCAGGATAATCTAAAGGCCGCCAAACGTCCTAGGCCAGGCTCGCCACTTGAAACAGGAGGAAGAATATCAAGGACAGGAAGATGTAATTTCCTATACTTAGGTGCTCAAAGACAAAGAAGCTCAACACTGACTTTTAGTGGGCCAGAGAAGAAAAGGACAATAAGATGAAGTAGAGAAAGAGCACTGTATATATTCTCCTCAGTTAACAAGAAAAGGGGTAGAATTAGACAGAAGATTCCAGGAGTTCTTAGGGCGTGGGATATACTGTTGTAAACCACAGAAAGAAGATTACACTGCTAGACTGTAAGAGGATCAATGAGTTTACACAACAAACTACAGACTAAACAAAACGAATTAAGAACAACAAAATTAGGCTTTTATTGACAGAACTGCATGATTTAGTGACAAACAGGCATCCTGACATGTCACATAACTGACATATGCAGAAATGGGAACCTATGTTCCCACAGTAATCACTGTTGCCTAACATCGCTATGCACATGACTAGGTACCCATCTCCACAAACCAACAAGGACATGGCAACAACAGAGCCTCAACGTAAACAACAACGGTAATCACAGGTATGGACTCTCTATTGTAATCATCTCAGGACTCATGGACAGTCGGTACATACAGAAATGGGAATCTGAAATCCCACAGTTAGAGATAACTGCTGCCTAGTACTAACTACATGGGCAGTCTCTGAATGACAGTGAAACCTCAACCATGTTCAATTGAGTCTAAGGGCACCCTCAATACCCACAAAAGACACCCGCATCACATAGACCGACTGGGACTAGGTACAGCAAAAAGCCATAACATAACGAATAACAAAACTATAACCCTAACAGCAGAGATATAGTGGCATAAACAGGTATAAACAGGTATACGAATGGAAGTGTGAGTGGCCTAAACGATATTAACCAGAGCTGGGGCTCAAGTTTTTTCTACAAACAGCCATGGCCAAGGGTCACTACCACGAGTGGGCTTACACATGGCCAGTCATTTTGATGGATTTCCTCTGTCCTTGTGTGTGGACCACACAAGTCAGTCTTGGTTAAACCTAGAGGCATTGGTGACTCCCTGCTCTGGTCCAGTGACAGGGGAGGGATGGTTAAAGCCTCCCTATTTTATACTACAGCGATCTACATAATCGATCCTTCGGCCACGGTTGTCTTGGTCTGGAGAGACCGGGAATCTGACACGCACCTATATTTATCAGTGTTTTCTGAGCAGCTTCCCGTCATACCCTAGAGAACTGAGAGGGACGCCGGTATTGGTAGCATCATCAACATCATGTGTCGCGTCAGGCTATCACACATCGCACCCCCAAATTTTCGACGGTCCCTGTCGAATACTCTAGACCCTTAGGGTTTAGACAAAGCACTAGGACTATTTAAATAAACAATCGGTCAAAGGGGTTTCATCATGGGACTTAAACCTCAGCGTAAAATTGTTATCAGTTATATTTTCTGAACCTGCCTTAAAAACATACATCAGTGACAATTTAAAAAAAAATCAGTCACTGACAAAAGATAATACCATATCTTATGAGTGGCCATCAGGAATATGCAGTCTGCATACAAAATAAACCACCAACCCTGATATCAATATCAACACTTAGCTCCATGGATGATGTACATAGGGGCACCAAAAATAAAAATTTCACACAGGCATCCCCTTAAATTTACAATCCCTACTTGTAAGCAACAACAACAACAAAAAAAAAACAACGACCGGAATAACATGCATGCTATCCACTAGATCACCTGCAAACCAAGATGCAGACATCCCTGCCACTAAAAAATAATATAATTCCCATGACCATGCAGGCAAACCCAGTTTTTGTTTTCCCGGTCTGATTCTGGTAGCCCCGCTTTTGCCAGCCGCATCCACCAGTTCCATGGGATGAGTGAGTAATTTCTCAGTTGTCACCATGGTACCCAAATGAAGCGGGGTAGAAAAATACCTGTACATGGGAAAAAAACAAAGCAAAACAAAACATGCTGGAAGACATAGTGTCTTGGGCTCACTTTCAGTGAGTGGGGATTCCTAATTCGAATTAACATTGAATGACACACAATAATTAACTAGTAATTAATTATTTGTCCCTGTTGTGGAAATATATAACGAATGTTTCTGTCTGATGATGCTCACTGGATACCGGTTCCTCCCACTTAATGTCTATCATGTATCTTTTGAATTTTCTATGCACAGGGGAAATATAGGACATCACTGTTCACTGCTCAACACTTAATATGTCCACTTATGATATAATGAACCTGGACGAACATGCTGGTATTATTAACTCCTCTGCTTCCGCCTATAAGGAACGGATCTTCTTAACACCACAGGTAACATTTTCATCTGTCACTTCAAACGAACATGGTGAACTGATGTACAATAAGGGAAACATCCCCCTCGATGATCTCAGATGATGATGCCACCATTGGGGATTGAATATGGATGTCCAGCGCTCTGCTGCTGGTGGGACACACTGGTGGGATGGATTTCTGATGTCCCCTCTTCCAGAAAAACAAGGGAAAGGTACTTCTACGGATGGCCCCAGATGTTGGCGCCACTGAAATCAGTCGCATGAACAGTCCACAACTGTTCTCCCGAAAGAATCAACAGCATTTTTCTCTTAGGCCAGCACAGCCCAAGCCTCTATTGATTATAGGAGCGTTCTGCTCTCCTGCTGTTCATTCATGAAGTCGTCGACTATATCTGTAACTTTGAGCAAAGCTTGATGGTTTCAGTAGGAATATATATGCATATTCCAAACAACTTTATAGTATAAGTTTGGTGACCTTCGTTGGAGTTTTCGCAATCTTAATTTATACCAGCGGACTCAGACTGAGTGCCGGCTGGGTGGGAAACTTCGGTTCCCTAAACAAGGAATAAGGTCACCTTTAATTTCGACGACTTGAGATGTGGTGTAGGTATGGAGTCTCTTCTCTCAATGCTGTGCTTCTTGGAGACTTGGGAACAAAACCTGAACCCAGTTAATGTCATTGGCCAGGGACCTCTCACACCCCCAAGAAGGCAGAAAAAAAACATGGAACTACCATCTAAAAGAATCATTGAAGACTGGAACAGACACCAGCAGGATAATCTAAAGGCCGCCAAACGTCCTAGGCCAGGCTCGCCACTTGAAACAGGAGGAAGAATATCAAGGACAGGAAGATGTAATTTCCTATACTTAGGTGCTCAAAGACAAAGAAGCGCAACACAGACTTTTAGTGGGCCAGAGAAGAAAAGGACAATAAGAAGAAGTAGAGAAAGAGCACTCCATATATTCTCCTCAGTTAACAAGAAAAGGGGTAGAATTAGACAGAAGATTCCAGGAGGTCTTAGGGCGGGGGATATACTGTTGTATACCCCAGACAGACGATTACACTGCTGGACTGTAACAGGATCAATGTGCTTAAACAACAAACTACGGACTAAACAAAACGAATTAAGAACAACAAAATTAGGCTTTTATTGACAGAACTGCATGATTTAGTGACAAACAGGCATCCTGACATGTCACATAACTGACATATGCAGAAATGGGAACCTATGTTCCCACAGTAATCACTGCTGCCTAACATCGCTATGCACATGACTAGGTACCCATCTCCACAAACCAACAAGAACATGGCAACAACAGAGCCTCAACGTAAACAACAACGGTAACAACAGGTATGGACTCTATTGTAATCATCTCAGGACTCATGGACAGTCGGTACATACAGAAATGGGAATCTGAAATCCCACAGTTAGAGATAACTGCTGCCTAGTACTAACTACAGGGGCAGTCTCTGAATGACAGTGAAACCTCAACCATGTTCAATTGAGTCTAAGGGCACCCTCAATACCCACAAAAGACACCCGCATCACATAGACCGACTGGGACCAGGTACAGCAAAAAGCCATAACATAACGAATAACAAAACTATAACCCTAACAGCAGAGATATAGTGGCATAAACAGGTATAAACAGGTATACGAATGGAAGTGTGAGTGGCCTAAACGATATTAACCAGAGCTGGGGCTCAAGTTTTTTCTACAAACAGCCATGGCCAAGGGTCACTACCACGAGTGGGCTTACACATGGCCAGTCATTTTGATGGATTTCCTCTGTCCTTGTGTGTGGACCACACAAGTCAGTCTTGGTTAAATCTAGAGGCATTGGTGACTCCCTGCTCTGGTCCAGTGACAGGGGAGGGATGGTTAAAGCCTCCCTATTTTATACTACAGCGATCTACATAATCGATCCTTCGGCCACGGTTGTCTTGGTCTGGAGAGACCGGGAATCTGACACGCACCTATATTTATCAGTGTTTTCTGAGCAGCTTCCCGTCATACCCTAGGGCACTGAGAGGGACGCCGGTATTGGTAGCATCATCAACATCATGTGTCGCGTCAGGCTATCACACATCGCACCCCCAAATTTTCGACGGTCCCTGTCGAATACTCTAGACCCTTAGGGTTTAGACAAAGCACTAGGACTATTTAAATAAACAATCGGTCAAAGGGGTTTCATCATGGGACTTAAACCTCAGCGTAAAATTGTTATCAGTTATATTTTCTGAACCTGCCTTAAAAACATACATCAGTGACAATTTAAAAAAAAATCAGTCACTGACAAAAGATAATACCATATCTTATGAGTGGCCATCAGGAATATGCAGTCTGCATACAAAATAAACCACCAACCCTGATATCAATATCAACACTTAGCTCCATGGATGATGTACATAGGGGCACCAAAAATAAAAATTTCACACAGGCATCCCCTTAAATTTACAATCCCTACTTGTAAGCAACAACAACAACAAAAAAACAACGACCGGAATAACATGCATGCTATCCACTAGATCACCTGCAAACCAAGATGCAGACATCCCTGCCACTAAAAAATAATATAATTCCCATGACCATGCAGGCAAACACAGTTTTTGTTTTCCCGTTCTGATTCTGGTAGCCCCGCTTTTGCCAGCCGCATCCACCAGTTCCATGGGATGAGTGAGTAATTTCTCAGTTGTCACCATGGTACCCAAATGAAGCGGGGTAGAAAAATACCTGTACATGGGAAAAAAACAAAGCAAAACAAAACATGCTGGAAGACATAGTGTCTTGGGCTCACTTTCAGTGAGTGGGGATTCCTAATTCGAATTAACATTGAATGACACACAATAATTAACTAGTAATTAATTATTTGTCCCTGTCGTGGAAATATATAACGAATGTTTCTGTCTGATGATGCTCACTGGATACCGGTTCCTCCCACTTAATGTCTATCATGTATCTTTTGAATTTTCTATGCACAGGGGAAATATAGGACATCACTGTTCACTGCTCAACACTTAATATGTCCACTTATGATATAATGAACCTGGACGAACATGCTGGTATTATTAACTCCTCTGCTTCCGCCTATAAGGAACGGATCTTCTTAACACCACAGGTAACATTTTCATCTGTCACTTCAAACGAACATGGTGAACTGATGTACAATAAGGGAAACATCCCCCTCGATGATCTCAGATGATGATGCCACCATTGGGGATTGAATATGGATGTCCAGCGCTCTGCTGCTGGTGGGACACACTGGTGGGATGGATTTCTGATGTCCCCTCTTCCAGAAAAACAAGGGAAAGGTACTTCTACGGATGGCCCCAGATGTTGGCGCCACTGAAATCAGTCGCATGAACAGTCCACAACTGTTCTCCCGAAAGAATCAACAGCATTTTTCTCTTAGGCCAGCACAGCCCAAGCCTCTATTGATTATAGGAGCGTTCTGCTCTCCTGCTGTTCATTCATGAAGTCGTCGACTATATCTGTAACTTTGAGCAAAGCTTGATGGTTTCAGTAGGAATATATATGCATATTCCAAACAACTTTATAGTATAAGTTTGGTGACCTTCGTTGGAGTTTTCGCAATCTTAATTTATACCAGCGGACTCAGACTGAGTGCCGGCTGGGTGGGAAACTTCGGTTCCCTAAACAAGGAATAAGGTCACCTTTAATTTCGACGACTTGAGATGTGGTGTAGGTATGGAGTCTCTTCTCTCAATGCTGTGCTTCTTGGAGACTTGGGAACAAAACCTGAACCCAGTTAATGTCATTGGCCAAGGACCTCTCACACCCCCAAGAAGGCAGAAAAAAAAACATGGAACTACCATCTACAAGAATCATTGAAGACTGGAACAGACACCAGCAGGATAATCTAAAGGCCGCCAAACGTCCTAGGCCAGGCTCGCCACTTGAAACAGGAGGAAGAATATCAAGGACAGGAAGATGTAATTTCCTATACTTAGGTGCTCAAAGACAAAGAAGCTCAACACTGACTTTTAGTGGGCCAGAGAAGAAAAGGACAATAAGATGAAGTAGAGAAAGAGCACTGTATATATTCTCCTCAGTTAACAAGAAAAGGGGTAGAATTAGACAGAAGATTCCAGGAGTTCTTAGGGCGTGGGATATACTGTTGTAAACCACAGAAAGAAGATTACACTGCTAGACTGTAAGAGGATCAATGAGTTTACACAACAAACTACAGACTAAACAAAACGAATTAAGAACAACAAAATTAGGCTTTTATTGACAGAACTGCATGATTTAGTGACAAACAGGCATCCTGACATGTCACATAACTGACATATGCAGAAATGGGAACCTATGTTCCCACAGTAATCACTGTTGCCTAACATCGCTATGCACATGACTAGGTACCCATCTCCACAAACCAACAAGGACATGGCAACAACAGAGCCTCAACGTAAACAACAACGGTAATCACAGGTATGGACTCTCTATTGTAATCATCTCAGGACTCATGGACAGTCGGTACATACAGAAATGGGAATCTGAAATCCCACAGTTAGAGATAACTGCTGCCTAGTACTAACTACATGGGCAGTCTCTGAATGACAGTGAAACCTCAACCATGTTCAATTGAGTCTAAGGGCACCCTCAATACCCACAAAAGACACCCGCATCACATAGACCGACTGGGACTAGGTACAGCAAAAAGCCATAACATAACGAATAACAAAACTATAACCCTAACAGCAGAGATATAGTGGCATAAACAGGTATAAACAGGTATACGAATGGAAGTGTGAGTGGCCTAAACGATATTAACCAGAGCTGGGGCTCAAGTTTTTTCTACAAACAGCCATGGCCAAGGGTCACTACCACGAGTGGGCTTACACATGGCCAGTCATTTTGATGGATTTCCTCTGTCCTTGTGTGTGGACCACACAAGTCAGTCTTGGTTAAACCTAGAGGCATTGGTGACTCCCTGCTCTGGTCCAGTGACAGGGGAGGGATGGTTAAAGCCTCCCTATTTTATACTACAGCGATCTACATAATCGATCCTTCGGCCACGGTTGTCTTGGTCTGGAGAGACCGGGAATCTGACACGCACCTATATTTATCAGTGTTTTCTGAGCAGCTTCCCGTCATACCCTAGAGAACTGAGAGGGACGCCGGTATTGGTAGCATCATCAACATCATGTGTCGCGTCAGGCTATCACACATCGCACCCCCAAATTTTCGACGGTCCCTGTCGAATACTCTAGACCCTTAGGGTTTAGACAAAGCACTAGGACTATTTAAATAAACAATCGGTCAAAGGGGTTTCATCATGGGACTTAAACCTCAGCGTAAAATTGTTATCAGTTATATTTTCTGAACCTGCCTTAAAAACATACATCAGTGACAATTTAAAAAAAAATCAGTCACTGACAAAAGATAATACCATATCTTATGAGTGGCCATCAGGAATATGCAGTCTGCATACAAAATAAACCACCAACCCTGATATCAATATCAACACTTAGCTCCATGGATGATGTACATAGGGGCACCAAAAATAAAAATTTCACACAGGCATCCCCTTAAATTTACAATCCCTACTTGTAAGCAACAACAACAACAAAAAAAAACAACGACCGGAATAACATGCATGCTATCCACTAGATCACCTGCAAACCAAGATGCAGACATCCCTGCCACTAAAAAATAATATAATTCCCATGACCATGCAGGCAAACCCAGTTTTTGTTTTCCCGGTCTGATTCTGGTAGCCCCGCTTTTGCCAGCCGCATCCACCAGTTCCATGGGATGAGTGAGTAATTTCTCAGTTGTCACCATGGTACCCAAATGAAGCGGGGTAGAAAAATACCTGTACATGGGAAAAAAACAAAGCAAAACAAAACATGCTGGAAGACATAGTGTCTTGGGCTCACTTTCAGTGAGTGGGGATTCCTAATTCGAATTAACATTGAATGACACACAATAATTAACTAGTAATTAATTATTTGTCCCTGTTGTGGAAATATATAACGAATGTTTCTGTCTGATGATGCTCACTGGATACCGGTTCCTCCCACTTAATGTCTATCATGTATCTTTTGAATTTTCTATGCACAGGGGAAATATAGGACATCACTGTTCACTGCTCAACACTTAATATGTCCACTTATGATATAATGAACCTGGACGAACATGCTGGTATTATTAACTCCTCTGCTTCCGCCTATAAGGAACGGATCTTCTTAACACCACAGGTAACATTTTCATCTGTCACTTCAAACGAACATGGTGAACTGATGTACAATAAGGGAAACATCCCCCTCGATGATCTCAGATGATGATGCCACCATTGGGGATTGAATATGGATGTCCAGCGCTCTGCTGCTGGTGGGACACACTGGTGGGATGGATTTCTGATGTCCCCTCTTCCAGAAAAACAAGGGAAAGGTACTTCTACGGATGGCCCCAGATGTTGGCGCCACTGAAATCAGTCGCATGAACAGTCCACAACTGTTCTCCCGAAAGAATCAACAGCATTTTTCTCTTAGGCCAGCACAGCCCAAGCCTCTATTGATTATAGGAGCGTTCTGCTCTCCTGCTGTTCATTCATGAAGTCGTCGACTATATCTGTAACTTTGAGCAAAGCTTGATGGTTTCAGTAGGAATATATATGCATATTCCAAACAACTTTATAGTATAAGTTTGGTGACCTTCGTTGGAGTTTTCGCAATCTTAATTTATACCAGCGGACTCAGACTGAGTGCCGGCTGGGTGGGAAACTTCGGTTCCCTAAACAAGGAATAAGGTCACCTTTAATTTCGACGACTTGAGATGTGGTGTAGGTATGGAGTCTCTTCTCTCAATGCTGTGCTTCTTGGAGACTTGGGAACAAAACCTGAACCCAGTTAATGTCATTGGCCAGGGACCTCTCACACCCCCAAGAAGGCAGAAAAAAAACATGGAACTACCATCTAAAAGAATCATTGAAGACTGGAACAGACACCAGCAGGATAATCTAAAGGCCGCCAAACGTCCTAGGCCAGGCTCGCCACTTGAAACAGGAGGAAGAATATCAAGGACAGGAAGATGTAATTTCCTATACTTAGGTGCTCAAAGACAAAGAAGCGCAACACAGACTTTTAGTGGGCCAGAGAAGAAAAGGACAATAAGAAGAAGTAGAGAAAGAGCACTCCATATATTCTCCTCAGTTAACAAGAAAAGGGGTAGAATTAGACAGAAGATTCCAGGAGGTCTTAGGGCGGGGGATATACTGTTGTATACCCCAGACAGACGATTACACTGCTGGACTGTAACAGGATCAATGTGCTTAAACAACAAACTACGGACTAAACAAAACGAATTAAGAACAACAAAATTAGGCTTTTATTGACAGAACTGCATGATTTAGTGACAAACAGGCATCCTGACATGTCACATAACTGACATATGCAGAAATGGGAACCTATGTTCCCACAGTAATCACTGCTGCCTAACATCGCTATGCACATGACTAGGTACCCATCTCCACAAACCAACAAGAACATGGCAACAACAGAGCCTCAACGTAAACAACAACGGTAACAACAGGTATGGACTCTATTGTAATCATCTCAGGACTCATGGACAGTCGGTACATACAGAAATGGGAATCTGAAATCCCACAGTTAGAGATAACTGCTGCCTAGTACTAATTACAGGGGCAGTCTCTGAATGACAGTGAAACCTCAACCATGTTCAATTGAGTCTAAGGGCACCCTCAATGCCCACACAAGACATGCGCATCACATAGGCCGACTGGGACCAGATACAGCAAAGAGCCATAACATAACGAATAACAAAACTATAACCCTAACAGTGGAGATATAGTGGCATAAACAGGTATAAACAGGTATACGAATGGAAGTGTGAGTGGCCTAAACGATATTAACCAGAGCTGGGGCTCAAGTTTGCTCTACAAACAACCATGGCCAAGGGAAGATGTGGGCTTACACATGGCCAGTCATTTTGATGGATTTCCTCGGTCCTTGTGTGTGGACCACACAAGCCAGTCTTGGTTAAATCTAGAGGCGTTGGTGACTCCCTGCTCTGGTCCAGTGACTGGGGAGGGCTGGTTAAAGCCTCCCTATTTTATACTACAGCGATCTACATAATCGCTCCTTCGGCCACGGTTGTCTGGTTTGGAGAGACCGGGAAACTGACACGCACCTCTATTTATCAGTGTTTTCTGAGCAGCTTCCCGTCATACCCTAGGGCACTGCGAGGGACGCCGGTATGGTAGCATCATCAACATCATGTGTCGCGTCAGGCTATCACACACACACACACACACACAAATATATATATATATATACTAGCAAACCCGGCCCGGCTTCGCCCAGTCCCTGGTGTGGAGCATCTCATTTAATTCATATAAGTAGTCATATAAGTTCTCGTTTACGTTACCGACTGTCTGTCTGTCTGTCTGTCTGTCTGTCTGTCTGTCTGTCTGTCTGTCTGTCTGTCTGTCTGTCTGTCTGATTCGGCCCGGCATCACCCAGCTCCTGGTGTGGGGCATCTCATTTAATTCATATTAGTTGTCATATAAGCTCCCGTTCCCGTTCCCGACTATCTATCTGTCTGTCTGTCTGTCTGTCTATCTGTCTGTCTGTCTGTCTGATCCGGCCCGGCTTCGCCCAGCCCCTGATGGGGAGCATCTCATTTAATTCATATAAGTAGTCATATAAGTTCCCGTTCCCGACTGTCTGTCTGTCTGTCTGTCTGTCTGTCTGTCTGTCTGTCTGTCTGTCTGTCCTCCCTCCCTGTCTGTCTGTCTGTCTGTCTGTCTGTCTGTCTGTCTGTCTGTCTGTCTGTCTGTCTGTGTAATCATTTATTGGTTGCAGTTAGAACAACCTTAGATAAACGAAGACCAACTTACAAAAAGCATTAGAAAGAGCACTTAAAAGATCTTTACATCTTCCCCAACAATTAACTTGGGTAAATGGAGCGGCGGCAGCAGCAGCAGCAGAAGAAGAAAAAGGAGGAGTAGAAGCTGGGAGGAGGAAGAGGGAGGTGGAGGAGGGAGGAGGAGGAGGAGGAGGAGGAAGAGATAGGCGGAGAGAGGAGGAGGAAGGAAGAGGAGCGAGGAGTAGGAGTAGGGAGGAAGGAGGAGGGATTAGGAGGAGGAGAGAAGAGGAGGAGGGAGGAGGAGGAGGAGGTAGGAGGAGGAGGGAGAGGAGGAAGGAGGAGGAGAGAGAGAGGAGGAGAGAGGAGGAGAGGAGGAGGAGGAAGGGAGGAGGAGGGAGAGGAGGAGAGGAGGAGGAGAGGGGAGGAGGAGGGAGAGGAGAGAGGAGGGAGGAGAGGAAGAAGAGAGGAGGAGAGAGAGAGAGGAGGAGGAGGAGGAGGAGGAGAGGAGGAGGAGGAGAGCGGAGGAGGAGGAGGGGAGAGGAGGGAGGAGGAAGGAGGAGGAGGAGGAGATGGAGAGGGAAGAGGGAGAGGAGGAGAAGGAGAAGGAGGATGAGGGAGGAGGAACGCAGGAGGAGGGGGGAGGAGAGGGGAGGAGGAGAGAGTGGAAGAGGGAGAAGGAGGAGGAGGAGGAGGAGGAGAGAGGAAGGAGGAGGGAGGAATGGAGGAGGAGAGGAGGGATGTGGAGGGAGGAGGAGGGAGGGGGAGAGGTAGAGGGAGGAGGAGGAGAGAGGATGAGGAGGGAGGAGGAGAAGGGAGGAGGAGGGATGAGGAGGGAGGAGGAGAGGTAGGAGGAGGGAGGAGTAAGGGGAGGAGGAGGAGGAAGGAGAAAAAGGGAGGAGGAGGAGGGAGGAGGAGGGATGAGGGGGGACGTAGGAGGAGGAGGGAGGAGGAGGGAGTAGGAGGAGAGAGGAGGATAAGGGAGGAGGAAGGAAGAGGAGTGATTAGGAGGAGGGAGGAGGGCGAGGACGTAGGAGGAGGAGGGAGGAGGGAGGAGAAGGAGAAAGAGGGAGGAGGAGGAAGGAGAGGGGGGAGGGGAAGAGGGTAGGAGGAGGAGGGGGAGAGGAGAAGGAGGAGGATTATAACGCATATGCCTGTAGATAACTGCAGCAAAAAGGTGGGTCTGTCTATCTATCTGACCCGGCGTGGCTTCGCCCAGCTCCTGGCGGGTAGCGTCTCATTAAATTCATACAACAAAATAAAGTAACTTAAAAGAATGTCCTTCCACACACCATCCATTATTTCTAATGAAAACCGTTTCTAATCACCTGCATGACTGTAGATAACTTCGTAAGCATAAAAAGATGAGTTACAATGTTATGCATTATGCATTATTTTTATGAAAACTTTGAAAATGCCTTAAAGATTGTATCATTATTTATTATAACTCATATGCCGGTACATAACTATAGACAAAGAGTTTATAAATCTTTGAAAACGATGCAACAATATGACTATAAGTTATACAGCAATGTTATTAAAAGTTATGCCCCTTGAAATAACTTTTCTAGAGTTAAGTCCCCTCGCTGTATAGAAATTATAATGAAAAATGAAAAATTAAATAATATTAAGTAAGCAGCCGATTTCACACTAAAAATATATTACAGTTGGCTGCGCTGGAATGAAAGGAAGACGTGTAGAAAATTTCATCTTCAATCGGATGGACCGTTCGCGAACGCATAAAGGACACACACACACACATTGCCTTTTATATATATATATATATATATATATATATATATATATATATATATATATATATATATATATATATATATATATATATATATATATATATATATATATATATATATATATATATATATATATATACGAAATATTTAAAAAAATATAGACATACAAAAAAGGAATTTCAGCCACATATGAAGGTCTTATGGTCATTGGTTGCTTGTGGAACTCTGGAAGACTGCAGTTTAATTCATGGATCAGATGGCATTCATGACCCCCGAGCATTGAATAAGGGCTTTCAACTATGTATATTTATATATAAATCTTCACAATTATCATCATCAAGTGCTTTGCTGATCGGCTTGGGCCATCTGTAGCTCTAAATACTCTAGGGATGTTTTTTACCTGTTGACTAATTGTCCATGATTCACTTCCATACATTAGAACTGGTTTTATGTAACGCGCAGGGATTGGTTTTCTAACTTCCAATGTCAACTACTTGTATGCAATGTTCTTACTGTGATAAAATATCGAGTTTGCTTGTCCTATTCTGTTCTGAAATCTCAAGAGATCAATATGGCAGAATGGATAAGAGCGGTAGTTTTTAAACTTTCGGTATGTTGATGCCGAGGTAGCGGGTTCGGTCCCTACACAGGTCATTTGGACTAAAATGGTGACATTCCGTCCTTGACATTTGGATGTAAATTACAAGTACCTCAAAAGTCGGATAGGGTTCGCCTGATATCGAGGGACACTGGTAATAGACAAAGTTAATCAACAAGCAATAATCAGTCCCGTGCACTAGAAGTAGTAACACGTATGGACTACGCTTGAATTCAAAGCAATTAAAGGCAAACACAATTAGTAATAATAATATCTTTACTGTGGCTGTTATCTAATGTTATCCATGTGCCTAACTATTTGAATTTCTGCACTTACCCCACAATAACATCATTTACTTGTAACAACTGTATTTTTAGGCACGATGCGTTTCTTTAATATTGTCATGACTTCTGTCTCTCCACTATTCAAGCAAAGGCTCTAGTTTGTTTTTGTTTTTTTCCCCACTTTCTACAACCACTGTATCCATCATTTCCCGTAGTTTCACAATTAAAGTAAATGATTTTAAGTTTTGACTGAATATCTATAAGAGAAGTATGATGCCAGGAGACGGGATGTAATTATTCAAAGCACTGGCGAAGCTCCACAAATACTTCTGGTGCGACTTGAAGATCGAAATCGTCATTTGATAAAAGTGACAAACACAGTCATTACGTTGGAGAAAACTGGGGGACTAGGAGACTTTTGGAAGTAAACTATTGACACCATTTTAAAATGACATCTACAGTAATGGGTATATTGCTAGTGACTTGTTATCAATGCGGTATCTTCAGCATAACGTATAGTTATTTATATTAAGTCCATCAACAAGGTTTCCTGGTATAAATATATATATATATATATATATATATATATATATATATATATATATATATATATATATAATATATATATATATATATATATATATATATATATATATATGAACTTTATAATATATATACTTTTTTTTTGCAACAACTCTCTTTCATTGCTAGTTTCTCAAGGACCCCCCATCATTTGTAAGCTTTTGTTTTGAAAATAGCGTTACATGTTTCTGCATATTCACATTTCTAGTGCTTCGATTATATTGTCTAAATGCTGACGCTAATTCAATCATGTATTCTACAATTGATTAGACCCAGTATGGTAATAAATATCAGCATTGCAAAGCAAAAGGCGTTATATATGTTGACGGGTTTCAATATGGCCTGCATTAGAACGATTTTTAATTGCTGTTTTGTTTTCTTTCTTCAAATTCTTCGTGTCTGTTGCTTTGAATCAATATGTACAATATCTGTAATTGTATTTCCTGCATCACTTCCACTGTTATTCTTGCAGTCGTCCCTTGAGTTTGACTTCTAGATTGTTTCATCAGGCAATAGAATATGACTTTCTGTGCTGCATCTGGTGCATTATACAGTGGTACAGAACATATAATTTTACACAAGTATACACACCAATAAAAAGCAGAAGTCAAGACAAAGTACATATATTTTATGATGCAAGACTGAAAATCTCTCAAACAACATTACAAGAAATGAAAATTTTACTATTACTAATAAATTTCAAGGCAAAATTAGGAATGATTGACTTGAAAATATATTTGGTGACTGTGGTATAGAAGCACAAAACAAAAGAGGATAAAAACGTATATAATGTGCAAAGATTAATTTATTGACAACAATTGATTTCAGACACACAAGCGACGAATTTACATATGGGGAATGTCCCGATACGAAAATATGTAAACAGACTGACTACATAATAATAAATAAAACTTTACGAAATTCATTAATAATAGCAGAAACAGCAACAACAGAATGTATATGTGTATGTGTGTGAGTGTTTGTGAGTGCATGGGTGTGTCTGTGTGTGTCTGGTATGCGAGCGGGGCGGCGCCAGGCGTATGGAATCCCGAGGGACATCCTCTGCCCCCCTTCACTAACAGGCATGCTATACTAGGGTGAGCGGTTTGTTCCCATTTTGAGATCAAAATAACTATGGAAATTAAAGGGAGTCACGGTCGGAGCAACGGAGTACGTGGTCTGTTCTCGATACCTTTTACAACAGCTAGCGAACTCATGGGGTATGCTTAGTAAGATGGAGAAAGGAATGTTTCGTGTAGAATGGCTTGCTTCGCTTTAGAGATCACAGATTGTGAAAACTGTATTTATTTTCTGCCCTGGTCGAGCAGGAGTGCAGGAGAATGAACAGGCTGATAGGCTGGCAAGGAATACATCTATGGGTGGTATATTACCTATGGAAAAGGTAGAGGTGGTCAGACGCCTGTGGGGCAAGGTGGAGAAAGCAGAGGAACAGATTGAGAATCCGTATGTTGAGATAACGATATGGCGGTGGTTGGAATGTTCTCTGGACAAATTTTAAAACTGAGAGGAAAGACCAGGAGAACTTTCAATCAGATGCTGTTGGATCGATTAGGAGTTTTACTCTTCGCTGTCTGTTGAACGACGCGACGGAGAACGTGTGGGAATGTCCTGAGTGCAATGATGTCGGTTCTTATTTCGACATTCCCCCGGGAAGGTTAACCCGGTCAACAAATGCCCGCAGAAGTCAGATGTGTCGGCCTAATGGCGCAAGAACGCAGCTGTGCTGTAAACAGGCACAACGCAATGACGTCCGAAAAAAAACACTCCGGATGAACGCAGAAGAAGAAGAAGTTCGACACTCAAAACTCAACATTGTGTATGTATATGTGTGTGTTTGTGTGTGCCTGTGAATAACTCAAACAATCAGTCAGTCTGTGTGTCTCACCGTCTGCCTGCCTGTAGGTGTGTGTGTGTGTGTGTGTGTGTATGTGCGTGCGTTCGTGCGTGTGAGCGAGCGAGCGAGCGTGAGTATGTGCGTGCGTGCCTTTGACCGGTTTGATCCCACAGCACTTCCATGAAATTCAGAAGAGTCAATGCATCCTACTCACTTCTACCACATATGTCAATTTTCAAATATAGAGAACACACGTCGGAAAATCATACACTATGATTATTCATGTGATTCGTTTACTAGTAACCACATCAAAATGACATCCACCTTCATACTTGCGGTATTAGTTTCTGTAGGCTCCATTCTGCTCTGCAATTGTTTTCTCATGACTCTACCTGAGAACAAAATACATTGATTTATGTTTACAACATTCATTTGACAGTTGGTGTTTTTTTTTCGTTTGTTCGTTCATCTTTCCGTCGTCACGATGATTCCCAAAGCCTCTATTTTCATTCCACGACCATAGCACATTTTTGTCTCCTTCTTATATTAATGTAAAATGTACACATTTTATTATCAATTCCTAGGCATTCGCTGTACACAAAGTAGGATATAGTTAAACAATAATATGTATCAAGTGAACTGTTGTGAACGTTCGATATGTAGTGTGTAGACAAGGGGGAATTGTGATTATTTTCTACTAGGATGGGTTACAGATGTTTCGTGGTATAGAGAATTTCTCTTTCTTTAAGTTAATCACAATGAACTATACCCCAGGGAAGACGTTTCCAAACTAGTGTAATGCTCAATCGGGAGAATTATACGGTATTTATACCACGCTTCACTTCACTTTCCTCTTATTATTTACGCCATTTACATAATCAATAAGGAGAATGAAAATATAATTCCCTGCTATAGTACCACATATTGTCCTATATTGTTGCTAAACAGTCTGCTACAAGATGATTGCAGTGGGTTCTATTATAGCAATGTTGTGTATTAATCTTCATACACACTTTACAACGTGCAGAAACTCCTAAAATAACTCCGCGCGTAGAATAGGCATTTAGTAGTTGGATGGGAAAAATTTATAACAAGGCAACATATTTAAATACGTTAATAACAGCAGGTGGGAAATATATAAATGAAGTGAAATGTATAATAGCCCAAGTTCTGGTACAATTTCACAAGATGAAGATGATTCTCTGCAATTTGCTTTTGTCAATGGAGGTGATAAAAAGAGTTCTTAAGAGTTATATTAAGTCAATACTGGTGTACGGAAGCAAATCATGGACAATTAACATATAAGTGAGGAATTATATGGAAGCAGAGGAGATGTGGTTTTATAGAATAAATTATGTGAGCACGGTGAACAGATAGAAAGAGCAATGAAGATATCTTGAAATATGTTATTCAGAAAGAGAACTGGCTACTCGCTTCAAAAGAAGACAGTCCATGTTCTCTGGGCATGTCACGAGAAAAGGAAATCTGGAGTTCTTCGTCACAACGGGAAAGTTGAGGGGAGGAGAAGCAGAGAGAGAGAGAGAGAGAGAGAGAGAGAGAGAGAGAGAGAGAGAGAGAGAGAGAGAGAGAGAGAGAGAGAGAGGGGGGAGATGATTAACAGTTTGACATCATGATATGGAGGAACATCGGTCGGTAACAGAATTATTGGCAGCACGAAGAGGTAGAAGGCTGTGGACACGGCATGGACCATAAAAAGTTGGATGGTGATTGAATAAAGGAACACTGCCAGGCATACGTCAATGGAAGTTGTCTAATGCTCAAAACAACAGGACAACTTATACCGCAATCTGAACCACTACAATTATAACCAACGCCACTGAGACTGGTTGAAACGGTGGAAAGTTTCTTTCCCCTCCTCAACCCCCCCCCCCCCCCCCAATGGACGGACGGACTGTTGATTATGCTTTTAGATGGAATCGTAAATCCGGTGAATATATAAGGTTTCCTAAGGACGACTATCGACTTTCCTGCAGCAGTCATCTTGGTTAAACTGTATTTGCCTCATCCTGAATTAAACTCGGTATAGAAGCACTGCCACCCTCGGGAAGTCTAGAGCAAGAAAATGCATCTAAACATCGTTTTCACATTGTAAACACATGCATATTATTCACCAAAACCCCTGTCGCATATTAAAACGTCCTTACCCTTTCATAGCATTGACGCCCTTAAAAATACCAATCCCTAACAATTACTGATTAATACCTTATTTTGGGGGAATAAAACAGCGATAGACTGACCGTGGCACAGCCAAATTTATTTGGCATTAGTTTAAATTTTGGCCTTAGTTTGGTTCACGTACCTGGCCAGACCGGCTAGATTTTAAACAAAGGTAAAAGTAAGCCATTTTGTGTTAAGCGAGCAAAGGAGACGCAGACGCAAGCCTTTCCCTTCGGGGAAAGGCAGTATAGCCCTAAAATATGTCAATCTCTGCAGCAATTGGTATGTTAAAATATACATTATTATGTATTTATGTATTTTGATAAGGTACATATACCACTGTGTTTAATTAAGAACTGGTTAAAATGATCAATCAACAATTCTTGTAAACTAGAGTCTGATTGACTATTACTACTGAGCGCCATGCTGTACCACGCTGTCAAGTTTGCATGCTTACAATTTCATATTCCTATGTTAAAATCTCTTATAGGCATTGTGAACCTATATCTCACTAGCAATGCTTATAATCTATAAATATTATGTGTACTGTAGAGTATTCAACTCATTTCAGAAGAACATTTCAGAAACTCTTCTACATGTGGAAGCAGACTCTTGATTACACCTCTTATGAACATACTTCATAGTAGAGAACTTGTTTTTGCTAATTGCTAATCTGTACCTCAAGCTATCGTGCCAAATTTTGGTTCAATCTTCTTGTTAACATATTAGTAACCACACAATATGTTTGGTGGACATGTACTAAATTTCATAAATATGCTAGGAGAATGCCTTGTGAGATGAATAGATATTCACATGAAGGAAAGAAAACGCATTATATAATCAAATGTTCTGGAAGGATATGTCTTCAGCCACACTGCACAAAGGAGATGGACAACTGGAATAATATTATATGTTCCGAACACTTATCAGGCTGCATGAGTTATTTCTAATAAATAAGAAACTTTCTTACAATAGCAGCAAGTGGTAAAATATATCACAGCGTTCACTAACCTCAAGCTGCTGTAAGCAGTGGGGGAAAACAATTTATGTTTTAGTTTTATGGATTGTTGTTTGTCCATCAAGAATGATGATGACCATTCATTTCATCCAGTGGGGTTGAAGGTATGAAGCCGTGGGTTCTAAGATGACTGATAAGGCCTATTTTGGCTCGAAATGTTCTTTCACAATGTGGGCAAAGAATGCTTGACGTTTTTGGAGGAGGATCTCCTTCAGTGGTTTTTCTGTCCTGCCTTTTCTTCACAGCTCTTGCAGCCCTGGTTGCCTCACATATGCCTGCAGCCTTATGTAATGATGCACGCCACGAATTTCGGTCTCTGGCTGCAGCCTCCCGGGTGTCATAATGAATTCCACGAATTTTATGGATTAACCAATGAGGAAATCCAAACACATAGGCTCCTTGCATTATCATTATGATTAATTATTATGTATGATTATGTACATGCTTGTTTTTCTCTGTTATGAAAATTATATTCTGTCCTTATTGTTACTCTTTACTGTGGGAATATACAGTTTAATGTTACCCCTGGGGAACATGATGATGTTGATGTAAGAATCCTTGTGCATGTCAGTACATAAGAAGACAATGTTAAATAGCCTTGGCCTAATGCTGATTATAGGAAAGCAGGAAGAAGGGGCATTAGAAACAACAGAGATTATGTATATATTATTCTCTTCAAGAACGAGAGAGGCAATATCATGTTTGGATGGAAAGAATGGCTTCACTGATCTAATAGTCCCAGTAACAACATGAGAATATAATATTGAGTGAGAAAATACCTTACTCACAATAAGAGCTAGAATAGCTAAACAACAAGTGACGAGGGACATTGGAACGTGGAAAACCCACTCCTTTTACCTTCTCCTTATTGTGTGTAAATATGTTATAAACATGTTACCACACCACAGTAGGTTAATGCTCGTGTTGTATTCTTTGTCATCTATTTCTGTAGACAGTAACGAGTGGTGGATTTGGATATATCACCAATCAGGATCCTGGGTTAAAAGCCTTTTGAAGGAGAGTCAGGACTAAATGTCCTACACCTATAGTCTGGACCAATACACCAATGTTGACTGCTGTATTTATTAGCTACCATAGCCAGCACAAGACAATTTCGAAGAGGACTGACAACGTTATTGTTGAAGTACTACTTCAGTAGGAATATCCAGGTCGGACTTCAGTATCTAAAATCTACAAAGATAAAGATCTGCAGAGTAACTGACAACGGTGTACCGTCTGCCTTACTTCTGAGAAAGTACCGCCTGAAGCATCATCAGTCAGCAAAGTCAGTGAGACTATGGGACAGTCATACAAGTTTGATAAAACTAACAGCAGTAAGAAACCTCCATCTGTCTATTGGACTCCCAAGTACAAAGGATACTCATCGTATTCTCCTCCGAAAGAAAAGTCACCCAGCAGCAAAAGTCAACATAAGGTTCAAGACACTAGAACACCAAATGGGAAGAGACACCGAAACAACATAAGCAAGTACAACCAAGGTACCAACTGAATAACCCTGAAATAAGCCAGATCAACTCCAGATCTCAGACCGAAACACCATCAGAAGACCATATGAATGAAGCTAGTGGAGTAAATGCCTCTACGCATGCAACAAAAAGAATCATCTGATTGTTTTGCGACTCCCAGTTTGTGTGTTGGAATTAATAGTCTTCAGTTCCATGTCTGCAGCAGATCAATCCTGGACATAATTCCAGATGAACCAAATAAGTGACTCACCATTGTATGTTCTTCACTGAAATGGAATGATTCAGAACTCTATGCTGGTTCCATGTCGGCCTAATTGCCCCATCACCAAGTGTGGGATGGTCTATCAACATGAACCGGGTGTGTGAAAAAGCCTTTTGAACTAAATTGGGAAACGGTTAACATAAACCGAGCTGTTGGACAGTCGTCATCTTTTCATCGATAAGATGATATAGGGAAGAACCTTCTGCAAGAGCTTAAGTTGCATCTCCTGAAAGTATGACAGACCTAGGTACCAATTTCAATTGAAACACAGAGCCCAATGGCAACAGAGTATTCTTGAATTCAGCCCCATGGAGGGGATATGTGCTTGTGTATAATTCTATTCTTGGATTATAGATTGTAAATATTCACCAGCCAACTTCAGTGAACATAATATAAGGAGAACATGACTGTGTGTACATTTATTTCTGCCCGGATAAACATGGATATTATCTGCTTTGCACTGGAGAAGAATAACCGACAGCAACACCTAAGGAAAAAGACTGTAATTAAATAATTAGTTTAATTATTAGTACTAGCAAAGCTTCTATATGTGGTTTTTTTCCCATGCCATGGATGTGTAAGGTCAGTAGCTTTTTTTCAGTGAATGGTACAATCAACAGGTGGTGGTTGTTTTGGTTGAATATTCTGACACCATCTCATTAATATTTTTAAATATGAGAATTGTACATGGTGTCAGAAACAATTGTTTTATATGTTTGGGCTTTCTGCACGAGCTTAGTAAACGTCCAGTATAAGATCTGTCCGTCATGTTAGTAGCCGTGATTTCATTGTTAGACGTTAGAGGCGAACTACTGGTTATACTGGGCTGGCAATAAGCATTTCGCGCTATTTGTTCTGAATGGTGCGAAATGCTTAGTGCCGGGATCTCAGTTTCTGCAATGTTTCGCAGTAAAGCTCGGCATTCACCATTGGTGTTAATTTGAAATAAGCGTCCGTTAAATTGTTGTAAAAGTCTCGTTGTTTAAAAAAAATATATACATTGTATAAATACAAGTGATATATAAATGGTATGTAAATTCAATTGGTAATTTTTATTAATTTCAGTTGTAGAAGCATCATTTTCCAGAAAAAATTGTCAAATAAAAACGTATGTTTTTTGTGGTAGGGTAAAAGTGCCATACATATTTAAATATGCATTTTTAGTCAACGTTTACTACAGTTCATGTTATATTTTTAGTTTTTAATTGATCTTATATTTATTTATTTCAGCCCATAGTGAAATGAGTGGTGCAAGCAAGAAACAAATTTGTCAGTATTCGGAGGAATATTTAAAATTTGGTTTCATACCCGCTCTCCACGATGAACGGTCACCTTTTTGACTTTTATGCCAACAATGCTTGACCAACGAATCAATGAAACGAGGTCATCTTGAGGCACATTTGAAGGCTAAACATAATGCTCATATTAATTCAGATTTGAATTACTTTCAAACTTTAAAGAAAAACTTTGAAAAAAAGAGTAGGGGAGACTGGGGAGAAATGGACATAGGGGAGAAATGGACCACCCTCTCTCTGGCCCCTGGCTGTGATGCAATGAAAGTGAAACCATAATAAGTTTGTTTTCCACATCAAACATAGTCCGAATTTTTCATTTGCCATCGACTTCCCGCACAGGTCGTTCCCACGCAAAGTTTGAAAAATTTTCTGCGCTAAAGTTTCTTTTTCCAGTTCCAGACACCATCGTAAAGCAGACGCATAGTCAGGAATCAGGACAAGGTAATTACGTTAATATCTTTATTTACTTGCTATTTAAGAGTTCATATAAAAAATATAGCATATAATATTAGATTTAAGAGACTTTATGGCTGAATAGTTTAATACATTGATGGGGGAGAAATGGACCGGTTCATTTCTCCCCATGGTTCATTTCTCCCCATAGAAGAAATTGACAAGACAGTCTGTTGTTATTAAAAGTGTTGAAGATTGCATTCGAATATCAGCATTATTGATTCTTTTTAATACTGGGGTCTAAATCTAGACCAATAAAACTGTTAACAAATTTGATTTCAGTGATTTATTAAAGATGCACGCCATTCGTGCTATGATCAGTATTTTTTTGCAAATGATAGGCCTACCATTCTAAATGTTATATAATTCTGTCACTCTTTTGTTTCAGATGCCAAGATTGTACATCAGAAACACCAACAAGGGTCTCGTTACGGAGGAACGTATGAGAGAAGCTGTTAATGCTGTGAAAAATGGAATGAAAGTGAGGAAAGCTGCAAGGGAGTACGGCATTGCTCGCTCTACCCTCAATAACAATCTTACAAAAGACAGAGAAGGAAATGGTCTGCCTACTAGACTCGTACCAAATTATAGGCATAGCCTTGTTTTCACAGCTAAGCAAGAAGCTGATTTTGCTAGTTACTTGAAAGATTGTGCAAGAATGTTCCATGGACTCACAACTAAAAACGTTCGTATTTTGGCGTACGAGATGGCGAAAGTCAATAACATTGCACATCCTTTAACCTGGGATGAGCAAATGATGGCAGGGAATGACTGGCTTTGTGGATTTTTGCGACGGAATCCCGAGCTGACCATAAGGCAACCTGAGGCAACATCTCTGGCTAGAGCTACAGCTTTCAACAAACATAATATTTGCACCTTCTTCAACATTGTGAAGGAAACCATTGCAAAACTAAATGTGAGTGGAGCTCAAATCTACAATTTGGATGAGTCAGGTCTGACCACTGTACGGAAAGTGCCAAAAGTAATTGCCCCACGAGGAGTGAAGCAAATAGGCCAGGTGACATCCAGAGAAAGAGGAGAACTGGTCACAATCTGTTGCATTGTGTCAGCTGCGGGTCACATTATCCCTCCAGTTTTTGTGTTTCCCCGAAAAATTTTTAAGAATTTTATGCTTGCTGGAGCACCTGAAGGTTCCCTTGGCCTTGTGAATGAATCTGGTTGGATGACCCGTGATAATTTAGTCAAAGTTATAAATCACTTCATTAAGCATTCAAGACCTTCCAAAGACTTCCCTTTGATTTTGATCTTGGACAATCACGATTCCCACATTTCATTTGAATCACTTGAACTGTGCAAGAAAAACAACATTCATGTGATCACGTTGCCACCACACACCTCATCTAAAACTCAGCCCTTGGACCGTTCAGTTTTTGGACCCATGAAGTCAGTCTACAACAATGCGTGTGATTCATGGATGATGAAAAATGTTGGGACACCACTGACAATCTATCAAGTTGCAAATCTAGGAGGCCACGCTTTTCTTAAAGCGGCAACTCCCATTAACATTCAATCAGGCTTTGCAGTGTCGGGTATTTGGCCCTTTAACGAAGATGTTTTTACAGAAGATGATTTTATGCCTTCAGAAATAACGAACAGGCCCATCAGCAAGGACAGTGAAAATGCCACTTTAGAAAGCAATGAACAGACAGGATCAGCATCTCCACATTGTGGTACCAGCACAGATCAAACTGCACAAGAATTTCATGAAAATCAGAAAGAGTGTAATGTTGAGAAACTTGTAGATGACTTGCAGGAAATATCAGGGAGTCTTCAACATAAAGCTACTTCTTCCTTTACTTCGCCTCATGTTTTCAGAGGACTACCAAAAGCTGGTCCGCGAAAAGATTCAAATAATATGAGGAAAAGAGGAAAAACTATGCTGGCTACTTCTACGCCAGAAATGGATCGAATTAGGGAAAGAGCGGTGATGAAAGAAAAGGCAGCAAAAGTTCCACCCAAAAAGGCAAAGAGACAGCTGCTGAAAGAACTTGATGTTGATTCAGATCCAGAAACTGACATTTCGTTTTGTGATGACACAGATTCTGATGTTTCATTTGGTGAAAATGAGGAGTGTACGGTTAGCTTGACTGGTGTGCGTGAGGTTTTTGAAGGCCAGTGTGTGCTATGTGAATATGGAACAAAGAAGACTTGTGTTTACTATGTAGGAATTGTAAGGGGAGACATTGATGATGATGGTGATGTTGAGGTAGAGTTCTTGCGCAAGAGTGAGAAGGTTGCTGGTAAATTTGTTAAGCCTAAGGTAGAAGATGTCGCCAGTGTCTCAATTACATGTATTAAAGCACAGCTTACTAGATCTACAATCACTGGAACCACTTCTAGGACCAAAGATGGCTATGTCTTCAAAGAAAGTCTTGCAGGCATAAATGTTCGATAAAACTTTATATTAGATTAATATATCATATTAAACTTTTTTACTGTCGCTTGAAATAATAAAAAAAACTGCAAATATCCTTTTAATGATTATTTATTTCTTATAGCAATATGGATGAGTTGTTGCTGCTTCTTTTTAAAAAAGGTCCATTTCTCCCCACTATGGTCCATTGCTCCCCACGTGCTGGTCCATTTCACCCCAATGGTGGTCAATTTCTCCCCATATTCATATACATTTTTGAAATGCATTTTGTAAAGAAACATATAGAAATAGATTGCTAAATGTTTTCCCCTTTTAAAATAAATGAATGTACAACATTTTAGTCATGGTTTTGTTATGTTTCGATAAAATCTGTTCCGGTGATGAGCAAAAATTGAAAACTACAAAATTGCTGGTCCATTTCTCCCCAGTCTCCCCTAACATTAAAGTCTCTGTTTACTGCTCATAATGCAACTATCAATAGTACTCTATGGCTAGCTATCAAATTTCATTACTCATCGTTAAATCTGGGAAAGGTCAAACTATAGGGGAGAATTTAATCAAACCATCAATATCAGCATTTCTTAAAACGGTTCTGGATAAAGATGACAAAGACTTTAATGCTATGCCACAAAATAACAATACTGTTAGTAGAAGAATAGACGAAACGAGTGAGGATATTGAAATACAAATTGTTGAAAAGCTGAAAACAAGAAAATTTTCGGTGCAAATGGATGAATCAACTTTGAGAGACAGCGAGGCCGTTCTTATAACTAATATAAGATATATTGATAAAGGTGAGTTTGCTGAAGAAATGGTGCTCCGTAAATCATTAGAAAGAACCACTACCTCCAAAGATATATATTTAGTAAGCTAACAAAATTATAATAATATCCATCCATCATGTGCCATGCCGGAAAGCGTGGGCGTTCATGACTCGCCTTTAGCCTCAATCAACAGAGTCGTGGATCAGCTCCGTGTTCCTGTCTCAACCATGTCATGTGGCCAAGTCATCCAGGTATATGCTTCTCGGTCTTTCCCTTGGTCTGTTCCCTTCGATCTTGCCAGTTGTCACCAAGTTCTCCAATTCATTTCTTCTCATAACATGTCCAAAAAATGTTGACTGTCTGCGTTTAATTTCTCTAATCAATTTACGATTTTCATTTGTTTCCTGTCGTACTTGGTCATTGGTTTTTCTGTCTGTCCATTGTATTCTTTGCATTCTCCTCAGAAACCACAGATGTTTTTCAGCTTGATTCATCATCATCAAGTGCCGTGCCGCCTGGCGTAGGCGTTCATGGCTCTCCACAGATCTCGGTCTTTGGTTTTCTGGATCAACTCTGCTGCTGATATTCCTCCATGCCACCGTCTCAATCCATCCAGCATCATTTCTCTTGGTCTGCTTCTGCCTCTCTTCCCCTCGATTTTTACAGTTGTTACGATGTTCTCCAATGCCTCTCTTCTCATCAGGTGACCGAAGAAGGATGTTTGTCTCTGTCTTATTGTTGTATATAATGTTCTAGTTTCATTAGCCTGTTTCAGGCAGTCGTCGTTAGTTACTCTGGCAGTCCAAGGAATTCGTAACATTCGTCTCAGGAACCGCATCTCTGTTGCTTCTAATTTCTTCTTAATTTGTTCATTTACATTCCAAGATTCACTGCCATACAGCAAAACTGGTTCTACATAGCATTTCAGCACTCTCTTTCTTACATTCAGTGATAGTGACTTATTGCATAAGATACTCTTCATTTTCTGAAATGCCGCCTTTGCCTGCCCTATTCTGCTCCTAATCTCTGTTGTACATCTTCCATCTGATGTTATAAATGCCCCTAGGTATCTACAATTATCCACTTGGTTAAGGATTTTTCCTTCTATATCTATGTCACATTTTGGTGTCACCATTTTCTTTGATATTACCATTGTTACTGTTTTCTTGATATTCAAGGAGAGTCTTTTCCTTGCACTCTCTGTTACTATAACGTCTAATAATAGTTGTAGGTCTGTTGAATTATCCGCCACCAATACTGTGTCATCTGCATAGCGTATATTATTTATATTATGACCTCCAACTAGTATTCCTGGCATCTCTTTGATCTCTGTCATTATTACTTCGCTATACAGGGAGAAAAGATCTGGTGACAAGACACACCCCTGTCGTACTCCTAGCTTTATCTGTTCGTAACTACCCTCTTTATTTCCCATTTTAATTGCTGCTACTTGGTTCCAGTAAACATTCTTTATTATTCTTAAATCTTTTCCATCAATGTTGATATCTTCCAACATTTTAATCAGTTCATCATGTTTTACTTTATCAAATGCCGTAGTATAATCTATGAAGCACAAATATATGTCTCTCTGTTATTCTATTGACCTTTCTATTAGTGTCCGTAATGTATAAATTGCATTGTTTGTGCCCTTTCCTTCCACAAATCCATACTGTTCTTCACTAATTTCCATTTTTATTTTTTTTTGGTTCTTCTCATTATGATTCTGAGTAGAATCTTAGTGATATGGTGTATAAGGTTAAATGTACGAAAATCTTCACAATCAATTGCTCCTGGTCTTTTTGGTATAGCTATAAATGCAGATTTCAGCATATCACTGGGTAAATATCCACTACTGTAAATATCATTCAACATTATGTTAATATATCTACTCCAAATTCTCCCAATACTTCTAATTCTTCTATTGTGATTTCATCTGGCCCAGCCGTTTTTCCTTCTTCATATATTTCATAGCGTCAGCGACTTCTTCTTTTAGAATAGGTGGACCTTCTAAATTACTATCTTCTGTTAATTCTTCCCTTTCTCCGTCATATAATTCTCTAATATACTCATTCCACCTCTTCATTATAGCACCTTCTTCTAATAATATCTTTCATGTTTTTGATTTCAAACACCCTGTATTTATTCTTATTTTTCTTCCTGTAAGCTCACTGATTTGTCTGTGCATATTTTTTGTATCTTTAATAGAATTTAATTCAATTTGTTTTGCATTGCTCGTTTAACCAACTTTCTTTAGCCTTCCCACATTTATCTTTTATTTCTTTATTTATCTTAGCGTATTCTTCTTTGTCATTTTTACTTTGTTTTCTTTTGTCCATCAGTTTTAAGATTTCTTCATTCATTCATTTTTTCTTAGCTATTTTGCCTCTCTCCGGTAATACTTCTTTGCTAGTTTGATGAATGGAGTCCCTTAACATTTCCCATTGTTCATTTATATTCTGTATTTTAGCTATCGCACTCGGTATAGTTCTTGCATTTCTTTATCTATTTTCAGAACCTCTTTATTAAGTCTCATGTTCTTAACCATTTTTTCCCCTCTCTTTAATCTTACTTTTATTTGTCCACATAGTGGTACATAATCACTATTACAGTCAGCACCAGGCTTTGTCTTTACATTAATTAAAGCATTTCTAAATCTTTTATTAATTAGTATGTAGTCTATTTGGTTGCGTATTTTCTTATCAGGGCTTTTCCATGTGTACAGTCGTCTTTTATGGTGTTTAAACCATGTGTTTCCAATGATTGACTTAACCAAAACGGTGCGTATTTTCGAACCAAATATAATGATAACTTTGTAAAGTAACGTAAGAAACCGTTTTACATATGGTTATTGTGTTATGTGTTAAGTAGCATGTAGTACTTATTGTGGGTTAAAAAAAATTTGTTGCATATCCTACACAGGACGTAGCTGTCAGCACCAGAATATTTTGGCTGTTTGTAATTTATGGCCAAGTTTTACGTTCAGTAGTTTGCTATTTCTTTCTGAACGACTGGAACACATAACATTGTAAGGAAACCAACGCAACGCTGTCTGCTTCCAAATCGCCCTTAGCAGCCCGTTTCGAACACTGCATGCATGTGTAACCCCTTTGCCACAGAGCCGACTATTTTGGGTAAGTTATAATAATATGCGTTTTAAAACAATGGGTGAAACAAAGGACAGTGTGTAAGAAAGGCCGCAGTTGTCTCAGCATGGTTAATGCTTAGTAAAAACACAATCTGTCATCGCTTTTATACCTTGTCCCGTTCTCTGTTTCCTATAATTTAATATTCACTCTATTTAATGTTTTATGTTTTGTGTAATGAAGCGTATCAATGAAGTAAAGGGACCGACATATTCTAAGAAATAAAAAGGGGCGGGGGTGGGGGGGGGGAATCTGACGATTGAAAGTTTCCTAGCTTGCGTTCATTATACTACTGCTATTGGCTGATTAGAGATATTAGACGCAGACAGTCAAAATTTTTTGGGCATGTTATGAGAAGAAATGGATTGGAGAATGACACATGCCTGGGTTCACTATCAGTAAGGTCAGTGTCCTGGATAGCAACGGTACACATAAAAAAGTTGACGAGGTAAGATGGGGCCGGATAGTAAGTCCCCGGAGGGGGCAAATGAGAAGACAGTGATTTAAGGGGCAGTTGAGGGGAAGTCAGCTGGCTAGTGTAATTGTTAGGGAGACAGTTTGAGCTGTGGGTAGTGTTGTGTGGAGCCTAGGGAGGGCTGCAAGAAGGGTTAAATAAGACAGTGACAAACATGGTAGGGACAGTTGAAGTTGAGACCGAGAGGAGGTCGGAACGGTTCGGACAGTCGAGTGTTGGGTCCCGACCAGTGTAGGTCAGCGGTCGGAGTAATTCGAATAGTGACGGAGTTAGGTAGAGAACTCCGTGCTGTGTGTTTCAGTGAGAGTAATTCGAATAGTGACGGAGTTAGGTAGAGAACTCCGTGCTGTGGGTTTCAGGGAGAGTAATTCGGAGGCGAAGTATTAAAGACTGAGCCTAGTGGTCAGCATCGAGGGTATTTGGGACTACGTGTACTGTGCCTGTGCCTGAGCAATGTAAGGATATATATATATATATATATATATATATATATATATATATATATATATATATATATATATATATATATATATATATATATATATATAATGAACGTTCCTGAGGAATAATGTTGTATTCAGATGTTCAAATTAAAGTATTGTGTGCGCAGTCTGGTGTTTGATTTTGATGCATCGTGGATGATCAGTTGTTCAACATAACATTTACACTGACATACCCTAGACACAACCATAGCCACTCCATCTGTCACTGTCATCATTCACTTTGTGACAGGAGATGAAGTGGGTGTCCTCCGATCACGGAACTCGGTATATGGATTTACATCAGTACGACTCAGTTCTGAACTTAACAACATGGTTTTCCAAGTTCAACCCTGTGAAAGTGAGTAGACAACGATCAGGCAGGGTGTGCGTCAGATAATTAACGCAGACAGTTCAAGAGGACAGTATGGCGGAAGCCAGGTTGTTCACAAAATAACAGACAGTGAGTAATTCCTTAAGTTGTCCGGTGCACAGTGAAGACAGTTGTTCGGCGTTTTCAGAGTTCAAGATGTCAGCGCCAGGTAAACTGGGGAGGAGAGTTATATGAGAAAGTGTTGAGAACACACAAAAGTGACAATTGTTGCTCCACAGAAAAGGAATGAAAAACGGGAGACGGATGGTGGAATTTTGTTTTTGTCCGTAACATATTCACGTCTGGTGTGTGGGGTCGCTGAACTTATGAAGAAACAAAAAATAGACAGGCGCCAGAGGTGAAGTTGAGTACAGCGAGTGTTGGTGTATGACAGAAAGGTTTCCACAGTTGATGTCAGTTTACAGACAATTCACGACAAGGTCACCACAGGTAGATTTCACATCTAAAATCACTCAGGAAACAGGCGATTAGCTGACACAGTGTTGTTCAAGAAACACAGACAGCGAGAAGTTTCTTAGGGAGGGTCGACAGCGGAGGATATCCACGATATAAAGACAGGGTTTGCGACTGTCTAGCAGATAAAAACAGTGGCAGGGTCAAGATCGGGTTGACAGAAAGGTGGCGATGTTTACCAGAGTAGCGGGGCACTGTCGTTGAGTCCAGTGTGTGTGGGTGTGACGAAGACAGTTGCACGGTGTTTTCACGGGTCAGTACAAGTGAAATACTTTTTAAAAAACTCCACTGAGGAGGGGTGAAAGACGATGGTAGGACAGTGCGTGTATTTGTTGATAAAGAAAATTTTCCATCAGTCAGTGAAGATTGTTGTACACTGAGGTACAAACTGAGATGACCTTATGAGTCAAGGCCGTGTACTAGGGAATGTTATTGAAAAATATCCATTGGGAATAACAAGATGTTTTGCACTGAAACTAGGATTTACGTTTAACGTCTTTGTATGTGTGTCATCATCGGGTCATTGGGAAACAAACCACAACAGACAATCAGGGGTCGTCATCGCAAGTCTGGTCGTATTTCTCTACCCAAAACAGGACTTGCTAAACAGTTTTAAAGCACTGGATCATTCACTGCCATCTTTTGGTTTAACCTTGTCGGCAACAATGAAGCCATACCATCACTTCAAGGCGACAGCGACTACGTAGATAAACATTCATTGACTTTAAAGGTATTTTCGTCTCCCCAAAACGCAACAAAAACCCTATATTTCTGGCAAAACAAGAGCTATAACAGACATTATACAATCACGTGCCAACTCAGCAGGGAGGGTTACAAAAACGTTACGGACTGTGTAGAGACAAGGAATTGGGATAATTACCATCATCTTTAACTTTTACGACAGTCGTAAATCGTATCACCACGTAAAAAAAAGTGACAACGCATCAGAACAGTAATTCCGTGTTGGAATCTAGCGTCGTAGGCACTTCAAAATATTAACAAACAGACATTTCCAGGCGATTATTGGAAACTATTAGAAAAAATTTAAGGACTTTTCTTAGAGTTATCATTGCATTGTTGTCGGCCGACCATTTGGTTTCTGTTGCTCTCATCGTCCTAAGTGTCGTTATCGTATGTGTATTGATATATTTATATGTTATTTCATGTAGTTGTTGAATAGGCATTTCCCCGGGAAGGTTAACCCGGTCAACAAATGCCCGCAGAAGTCGGATGTGTCGGCCTAACGGCGCAAGAACGCAGCTTTGCTGTAAACAAGCACAACGCAATCACGTCTGAAACAAAAAAATCCCGATGAACGCAGCAGCAGCAGCAGAATAGGCATTTTTGAGATTTCTATCTGAAGCAGGATAGGTTTGGCAAAACGAGGTTCTTTCTTGTGCTTAAGATGTTTTCTTAAGGAATACGCTAAGAGGTTATCGTGGTCGTGCGTTTGCATTGGGTGCCCTAACCAATATCCAGAGCCGTGTTGTTTTACGTCAAATCTGTGTATATTATTGATTTGAGATTTTTTTCTTTTTTTCTTCTTATTATATGTACGTATTATATTTGGTTTCTTTGGGTATATATGTGTTATTATTATAACTCTTGCAACTAAATCTCCTATCTAGATTGTTTTTGGTTGACTTTTATGTGCACTAAATTTCTATTACATGGGCTGGTCTATGTCAGTTTTGTCCCCTTTGTGTCACTAGCCTATGCGTGTAGCGTCTTATAGTCATCACTTATTGTTATCATTCATTCGTGTGTATATGTGTGTGTATATATATATATATATATATATATATATATATATATATATATATATATATAACAATATTTCCAGGAATTTTTCTACAGCTGTTTGTTATATATATTAGAGGGAGTATAGATAATACCCCCCCCCCCCTCACTACCTAGTGCTTACAGAGTGACTGTGTGGGTACAGAGTCATATTATTAGTACTACAAATTACGTACAGAGTGAGTGGTGGTGTACTTAGGGAAGGTACACAAAGACTAGCAGCAGGGTCTTTATATTTATAGTTGACTGACGGACAGCTAAGTGTCCATGATTACAAGATGCCTACGTTAATGGAATATACTGAAGCAGGAGAACGGTTACTTCTGTAGGGCAAAGATTTAAAGGAGTCTGCAGATGCAAAATTGAAAGAGTTTCATCACTTGGAACGTGAGGAGAGGCATAATGAACGGGAAGCCAAACGCTTACAGGAAGAAAAGTTAGCTGAAGCCCAGCATCTACAGGAAGAAAAGTTAGCTGAAGCCCAGCATCTACAGGAAGAAAAGTTAGCTGAAGCCCAGCGTCTACAGGAAGAAAAGGTAGCTGAAGCTAAGTGGCTACAGGAAGAGAAAGAGACACAGGTCACTTTAATGCAACTAGAACTTGAAAAGTTAAAACAAACAAATGCGGTGGAAATTGAGAAAGAGAAGCTCAAGTGTCAAATGAAAACTGAAATTGCACTAAAATAATTAGACCTATCATCTAAGGGTCAAAGTGAGGAAGGCAGAAGACGTCACAGCGACTAAAATTGCCATATTTTACGGACCTGGACAATCTCGAAGCTTATCTTGCGAGATTCGAAGCATCTGCGAAAGCTTTAGGTATTCCAGAAGGAGAATATGCTATGAGGTTGAGCGAGTATCTAACGGGAAAGGCGTTAGATACCATGTTTAATTTACCGTTAGAAGAAAGAAACAATTATACTATTCTGCGTCCACGCTTGCTTACAAAGTTCCAACTGAGCATGGATACAGAACAAAGTTCAGACAATTAGTGCCAGAGACAAATCAGTATTTTACAGATTTTGTCAATACAGTAAAGAACACATTTAATAAATAGATGGAGCTTGCAGAAGTTGGGAAAGATTGATTAATTGATTGATTTAGGAACCGACATCACAGCATTCGGGACATTCCCATAAGCGCTCCTTCCCCAATTGTAATCTATTAGTGGATTTGATGCCCAGAGATAAGGTTTTATCATCATGTAATACAAACTTAGTGGCTTTCTTTGAAGAACGTAAACCAAAGGACATAGACACAATGTCCCAGTTAGGGCAAAACTACATGACTACACATCCAAACAGTTCTATTGGTAGACAGATTGATGAGGAAATAGTCTGTGCAGCGTATACAAAACAGGACTAGAATCCAGTGATCAGACCAAGATCAAAAAGTGTAGATTTAACACAAAAGTATGAGGAACAAGGACCTAATAACAATGGATATCGTGACAACAATTTTGGCAGATCAGGACGTTACCCATACAACAGGGGAAATTTTAAGAGACATCCGAATGGTTATGCTGGATGTTGGAATTGTGGGAGCTGGAGACATGAGGCAGAACATTGTGATGCACAACCATCCAGTGTGCTGACGAATAACAGGAAAAAAGAGATCATTTGTTTCAAATGTGGAAAAAAGAACCATTTCAGCTATGAGTGTACGATGGGGGAAACGGAGCACTCGAATGTAGTACAAGTGATTGAGACTATCAATAATGAGAATTGTAGTGGATGTAAACCTCTTTTTGAATTAGACGGTCAGCCGGTCTTAATGTGTGGTCACACAGTTCATGCAGGATCAGCAGTGTATGCAGGAGGAAGTTTGAAGCTGCATCATGGGTTTGTTAATCATAGGCCAGTGTTAACAATTAGGGATTCCGGGTGTACTACGATCGGGATCAGAAATGTTTGGTAGATCCCTCGGATTACATAGGGAAAAAGGTTAGATGCATAACATTTAACGGGACGGTAGAATTCTATCCATTGACCATGATCACAGCAAAAACACCATATATCACAGGAAGAGTGATAGCGTGTGTTTTAGACTCACCATTGGCAGATCTAATCATCGGAAATGTGTCACGAGTTAAAGAATGTACAGATGAAGAAATCGAGAACCGGGATTAAAAATATAAGGTGAGAAGCAACGTGGTAGTTACCACAAGAAAACTTCGATTAGATCCTATAGTTGAAGAATAAGAGGCACTTAAATTTGACAACCAAACAGGGACTAAGGACAAGGATAGTACGACTGAGCAGGTGAGAATGGATCTCAAATATAGCTTTAGTGAATCCCAGAGGCAAAATACTACTTTGGAATATTGTGTCCGAGGGTGTAGTAAAGTAGAACATAGGAAGTCAAAGAAGGGGAGATGGTGCTTCAAAAGGAAGAACAAGATTCTCATTCGTAGTTTGTCTGATGACAAAACTATACGTAGGCAAGGTATACCGATATACAAGAACAGCTCAGGATATTGCATGTGCAGAGCACATAGGAGTAAGGCGTATGCATCAGAGAGCAGGGTGCCAGCTATATTGGCCAGGATGTTGTAAAGAGGGCAAGCTAAACATAGAATCCTGTGCAATGGTGCAAGATATAGATAGGAAAATTAAGGCAGTTCAAAAGAGGGCTAATGACATCACTGACCCAGGGTTAGGGATAGCAGATAGGTGTTTTAAATATAGAGGGACCACGAGTGATGGGTTCACGAAGAGTAGACACAGCATCGACAGGAATCGGCGGATGTTTGATGCAAGAAAAGAACCACCTGATATAGGGTCGGTACACAAATAGTTTGTGTGTTATTGAAGATGGTAATAGACCTGCGGGTACACAGAGATAATGGTTTCTATGATATGTTCATTATTATGAGATGTTTTATCTCATACATTGGTATACAAGATGAAAAGTAGGTTATATTGATGTGTGGGGAATACCAACACCAACATTGATGCACTTATCCCATCGTTTTATCAGTCCTCTCAAACCTGTTACATAGAACTGTGTGCTCTGTTTTCTAAACCACGTTTTCACTTCACATTTAACTTCGGCGTCACTCGCGAAATGTCTCCCGCCAAGGTGGTTTTTCAGTGGACTTAGCTCCTAGTGATTTCCCGTAAAGCGGTGCATAGCTGGGTAGAAAACGTTACGAGGGCGAGTCAATACGTAAATCACACAACTCTGTAGGATGGCAAGTAAATGAAAACAGAGCACGCAGTAAAATGCAGCCGGTTTGAGAGGACTGATAAAACATGGGATAAATGCATCAATGTTGGTGGAAATTGTGTTGAGAAATAAAGGGACAGTGTATGTATAAAACAGACTGGTTTCAAGTTATCATATTTAGCTATTTGTCTACAGCCAATTGTGACTTACTTATTAACTTACTCTCGTATTTACGTAACTTACGAGGTTATGTGGCAGAACTTCATCTGTTGCAGGCTTACAATAAAGGTGAGATGTTGCTTCGAATTTTCTGAGACGGTGTTCTTTGCAAATGCCAATCTTGTCTTCCACCAGGTTTCTCCTCGTTGTAACTGAACAGGAGCATTCGTGTAACCCGATACTTTGGTTGAGAGCTGATTCTTTCAAAAGACTAGTCTAATTTAAGCATTTTAAATTTCTGGTATTTATACCAGGTTGATTAAGGTTCTTATCTTCCCTTAGGACACAAGGAAAATATTCTATACTAATAAAAATAAACTGGTTTCAAGTTGTTATCATAGTTAGTTATTTTTCTACAGCCATTTGTGACTTACTTATTAAGTTACCCTCATATTATACATCACAAACTAACATACTGCATGTGAACGTCGTGTCCCGAATTCACCAGTTCCCTACCCATATCATCATACAGAAAACCATCATGTTTTTAATATCGATAGATAATAAAGTCATTAGTAGTTTATTTTAACCTATAGTTATATCTTTATGATTTGTCCAAATGTACGTAACAGTGCATGTGTATCTTTGTGGTATATCACTGTAACCAGGGAGGAGAGGTTCTTGGGGAGGAAACTTGCCCTGCCTAGAAATCAGCTGACAGATCTAAACCTTGGCATTTAACCTCCTCCTTTCCACGCCTTGGGAATACCAAGAACAGTTACTTTTACCTTTTACGAGCCATTTTTATATGGGTGCTTGTGTATCAAGGGACATGGCCTTTGATCAGCCTATAAAATACATGTCCCGATTTTTCTGTATGGCATCTGGAGTGTACCCAGAACTAAACACCATTGTGAGAAATCATGACTTCTGACAAATTGGTTGCCTAAATGGGAGCTAATTAATCACATATGGCACTCACTCAGTCTTCTTTAATGCGAAACAAGCATCTAATTCAAGCTTGATTCCTTTTCTAGCAACAAACATGTTATGGTTGTTGGACTTGGCGACCTGCCTTATTTCCTCGAGTATTTACGGCCAGTTTTAATGTGCGGCAAGCTCCTAACAGGATGGCTGGTCGGGCTGACATGACACTGTAGGGTCTATAGTCCGTTAAGAAATGAATGTGTTCATTCACGATCAATTTTGTTGTTGTTGTTGAAAACTGTTGCATCGTAATGAAATGTTTCCAGCCGTCTTATAGTTATCCCCACCCAAGGAATATGTCTTTATAGGTCAAAAGGCAAATTAAATCAGCAAAAGAGGTCGCATTTCATTGATGTTTTGGCGAAAAACTAGTGAATCCACGCTAACAGTCTTGTTTTAAAGTAATTCCCGTCAATTCGGGTGATGACACAAGGCGTAGCCAGAATCGTATGGGAGGTGGTGAAATGTGTAATATTAGTAAAGATATAGAATTTACAGAGCCCTGGGGTAAATAATGTGGAATCGAATTGTAAATGGACAGGAAAGTAATATATTTATTACCTTATTTTTCATGTCCTTCTTGTTTCTTCTGCTTTTGGTTAATAATGTGTACACAAGGAGCCATGTTACTTGGGTGTATTTAGCTGTTTATATGTACTCGTAGCTCGTGAAAGCTTTCAAACAGCTGTGCGTTAATGTGCGTATGGAGAGACCAGATATGATACCGCAATTTAGACATCATGCGGGGAGTCTCCGTGGCATAGTGGTCAAGCCGTCTGACTCGGGCTCTGAAGGTTGTGGGTTCGATTCCGGGCCGCGTCCTTCGGTTCACGAGTGCATTCAGTCGGAGACTCCTGAGGGTCGTCGCTGGAGCCACTGAGTTCGTGCTTTGTGCGACGCTTTCCACACTGCAGAAAGAGACTGAGCCATATGGGTTAATAACGCGGTGCAATGAAATCGAACCTGTCGACTTTTAAGCGACGACTTTTTAAGTCAGCATGTGTCCATTTTTAAGGATCTGTTCAACTGTCTGTGTAGTTTGTTCACACGTGCACATGTGTTATATAACGGCTTTGAGTCTTCGTGGAAGATTGCCTACTCTGCTGTTTACTGTTCAGAGACGGAACATGATTACCTGTTTTGCACGACGAATATAGTTATGAATGTCCATGTACTGGGTTTTCTTCTTAAGGGTCAAGATGCTGGTCCTCTTTTCATAGCATTCTATAGATTTATTCGCGTGTTCGTATGTTGTCCCTAATTTGACAACGTGTTTGTTCTCACTTTTCTTGTTATGCCCCAATATGTCAGTTTCCACCGCAATATTACTCTTCTGTTGGTATTTAATGCGTTTAGTTTTTTTTTTTTTTTTTTTTTCAATGTCACTCGTTTGTCACCGTTGAGGGCTTGTGGAACTGAAAATTCATCACTGTGGAATACAAACTGTTGCCATTGACAAATTGTATTGTTTGTGCTGATGCTGTGATGTTCAGGGCCTGCAATCGAGACGGCCTATGTAAGGATGGAAGCACAGTATTCTCGAGCCAATCGCTAAATTCATTACCATTAATCTCATTATGATAATCCCTATTGTCTGTATGCTTTCATATGAACACGAGTCCAGCATTCTGTAGTAAGCCATTATTAGTACTACCAGCGACCAAACGTTATCCTTTACTACTAGGCACATATCGATTTATCTTTACATCCACTGATTGCCATTCCTTTTTACTTGTGTGGTGCGCATTAAAAGCATTAAAGGCTAACAAAACCCTTGTATTACTGAAACCAGACAAAGGATGTGGTGCAGTACTGATGGACAAATCAAATCAACTTTATTTTAAAAGGGTCACAAATTGGGCACGCAGGCCTGTCTTACATTCGGCCCTTCCAATCACTCGTCTTTCGTTAATCTAGAGCATTATACATTTACATAGGAAAAAAGATAAACATTGTGAAATGAATGTTGTAAACATAATGTGTGGGACATGTCAGACTACCAGAGTAAAATAGAAGCGATATTATCGGATGAATCTAAATTCATGTTAGAACAAACAGTAAACAAGTAGGAGGACCTGGATGCAAAAATGAGAAAAGAGATCCAGTCACTTGAGAATTAGGGACTTATCAGTAAGGCCACTGCAGAAATGCTCACACCACGTGGCTCCTAAACTCCTCAAATCTACCCTAACTTCACAAGCCCGGAATCCCGCTAAGACCGATCCTGTCTATGGTTAACTCTGCACAACACTGGATGGCGAGATGGCTAGCTGCAATTTTAGAGCCAGTACGACAGTCGTTTGATCCAAAAATACTTAAAAATATATTCGAACTGGTGGACTTATTGGATAGTACGAACATAAATAATAAACACATGGCATCCATGGATATAGCCTCCTTATTCACCAACGTTCCATTAGATGAGACAGTGAAAATAATAAGTAAATGCATTAGAGACAAACAACTAAAATTAGGTATACCAACATCTCTTCTGGAGAGTCTACTATTACTATGTACAGCCAACATAAAATTCAATTTTCTGAATAAGTCATACCGCTATATTGAAGGAGTGGCAATGGGGAGTCCTCTTGGTCCTATTCTAGGGGACATCTTCATGGCAAATTTGGAAGAAAAGAGATCCTCAGACATTAACAACCTGGTCTTTTACCGTTGTTATGTAAGCGATATATTACTTATCACCAAAGGCGAGTTACAAGCAACATCATTCCAGGCCATAATGAACATGGTGCATAAAAACATCTCTTTATCTATGGAACACGAACACAACGAAGCGTTGCCGTTCCTGGATATCTTAATGAGACGTAGAGCAGAAGGCACAATTCAAAGTTCGGTGTACCCCAAAAACACATAGACTGGCCAATACTTTAATTTTCATAGCTTTGCACCTATCCAGTACAAACGGGGCTTAGTATGGACCCTGTTTGACCGTGCTAGGAAGATATGCACTCAGGCACACTGATAGAGGAAACTGAAACCCTGAAGAATGTCTTACAACTGAATGAGTACTCCACAGGATTTATAAAGCGCCACTGCCAACAACCGAAACCAAAATCAGACGTAACTACAGTCTCTAAGCTAACGGTTTTTATCCAGCTAACCTTTCAAGGGGATGACGTAATGCAACGTCTACTTAACCGTGTCATTACAGCAGTCGGCCGAACATTCTGTGTTGCAACTCCAGTTATTAGGTACAGAACAACACCTATTCCCACCCCAGCAGTAAAATAATCTACCACTCTGCACGCCACATAAAATTGAATTTGCCAATTCACATGCAGGTGTGAACCTACCTACATCGGCACAACAGAGCGGCAGCTACACAGCAGGGTTGTTGAACACGTACCAAACTGGGTTGAAAAGATATTACACACAGGTGATGGGATCATGGGAAGGCTGACACACCACAAATATAAACTTCCGGTTTCGTCCATTGCACGTCATGTCTTTGAAACCGGTGATGTAATTGACACAGTCAGCGCTTTTCGCGTGTTGTTTTATACACCAAATAATAGTTTGTTACAGTTTCCAGAAGCCCTAATGATTCATCTGCATAGGCCAATTTTGTGCAAACAGAAAGACATGGTAGTCAATGTAAAATTGCCATGGTACACAATTGATATTACTGTGCGAACATGTGTATATTTCAGCTTGAACGATGTATCTAGTTATTTTACTCTACGTTGTGTGACATGTGCAGTATGTACCTGACGAGGTGCAGCGAAATATTCCAGGCAATAAATCGTACATTCTATGGTTTGTGTCTTCGTTATTCAAATACACTATGTTATAATTTTCTTTGCTCATTTCCCTTCTTTCACGTAGTTATCTGCTTCTAATGGGTCCTAAATGCGGCTGCTCGCAAATGATATTTCAACTTCCCTTGTACTTTCTAAAAGTGAAGACTAATGCCTTTATAATTTTCCACAAAGTTGTTTTGGATAGCTCTATGTCATTGTTCTTTCTCAACCAAACCCTAAATTTTCTTACAGTCACTGTTTCTTTGGCATCCAGAATTTGTATAATAGTTCGCCTTATGACATCCTTGTCAAAGCTGTCTACAATTGCCTTTCTACCTACCGTTTGCTTATTGCGTCGTGGTTTCATTCCAAATTCTTGCATCCATCACTCAAACTCAATGCATGCACTTTTCTTTTCTCGGGATTTGTAATAGTATGAAACAGTTTCCTGCGATCAGCTTCTTGACAAAAATATGTGTACAACTTCATAGCGATGCCTTGAAGTGTACACAATTTCATATTCGGTCCCATTCAACAATATTCACTCATTCAAATGTTAGCGATAAATGGTAAGATTTATAAAATAATCACGCTTCATGAAATCCCCCACATTATTGACGACACCTCTGAACATTTCCGTTTAACTGCGCAAGGTTCTTGCCATAAGATCATTCTCGTTTTGTCCACGAACTTCCACTATAGAAAGCTGATGTTTTCGTGTGAAGATGTAATACATGTAATAACATGGACTTCATCTCTGACTCGTAAATTATATACCGCACTTAAACCAACAGTGAAATCTGCTGTACAATCTCCAGAACAAATTTTTTGTTGTTGGGTGGACATAATGATAATGTTATCTGCTTAATCTCATCAAGATCCCTGTCAAAGATCTAAATAGGAGTTTAGAGAGTTAAGAATATAAGTAATAGAGCTAAGACAGAGACTATTAAAGGACACCAGACAGGAGAGACACCAGAGCTATAAATAGCTTCACAACGGGACACACTTGTGTCAACCAAGAGAGCATTTAGTGCAAGTGAGTGAGGGTTTCCCAAGACACTAGGAAACTAGCCTCAGCGAGTAACCATGGAGTACAGGTTACTCGAGTTAACTGACCAGCGTGCTGGGACACCATGCACGCAAGACTCGTCAGCGCACGGAGGATCGAACGTCCGTGTTTGAACACGCAATTAGAAGCGTGGGTCAGACAGCGACTGAGACGACTGGAGAGTAGACGTGTTCCTTGTGAATACTATAAGTTTATCGACAATAGTGATTGTTAGGCTTTAGATTCCATTCAGTGATTAATAGTATCATTATAACATTTTCATTGCATCTGTGTAACGTACCATGTTGTTTATTGTCAATGAAGTATTCCGCTCACAGAGCTTGTTTGTAATCAGCTCTAAATAAATTGTACCTTTTGCAAATGACACGAGTTATTATTTCGTGTAGTGCAAAAGTAGGGGAGTCCTGAAATACCTGTCGCAAGCAAGTTGCTGACAATCCCTCGTTTGGTTATTGAGCCATGGATTTTTATATTGGGGCAAACAAATGTAAATGGACTATAGTCTCTTCGCTATTGTGACGAATTAAGCTCAATGAATTATGCCAGGTCGTTTGCCGCAGCCTGAGATGTGGAAGCACATTGTAATTTGGTAACCTGTCGCTTTTACATCTTGGTGTTTCATTGTTTTCTGTAATTTAATAGGCAATCACTGTGTTATCTTGGCGTGTTTTGTTGTCTGTATTTTAACAACCCATTGTTGTAATACCCTGGCGCGTCTGCTGCGTCGCTACTTTAGTATCTCATTGCTGTTATTTGTTGGAATGTATTCCGTGTCCTGTAAGTTAACCACCCCCGAGTGTATTTATTGGCTTGTCAACGGTTTTCTGCTTTTACGTAATTTGCTTGGTTGCATATTTTGGCGTACTCTTTGTGTTCTGTAGCAAGAGAATAAATTCAAATGTATTGTTTGGCACTCATAGAAGTATAGATGGGAGAAAACAAAACAAAAAGCAAACAAACAAACAAATACACAATGAATGCTAAAATTGCCATATCCGGATTCGAACTCTTCACATCTACGTGACGACAGCCACTCACCCAAGTACAATTAAAAAGATACAATTAAACACCATTACAATGTTGTCTTCACATTTCTGTTAAGGCCACAACGGATTCGTGATTCTGTCAGTAGTAGCCAAATGTAGTGATCAATGTGTGTATTCGCCAGCAACAGGCCATCATTTACAGAAAGCATTGCGTCCACCTTGTTCAAGCTCAGTTACATACAGGGAGAACGAACGAACGAACGAACAATCTTTATTTTTAAAGAGTTAAGAATTGGGCACGCAGTCCCGTCTGACATTCTGCCCCTCTTCTCTAATTCCTATCATACATTATTTCATTCCACATCACTTATGAAGCTAATCTTAGACACCAAAAGAACAGTAAGCATTAATACGCATGAAAAATAATCAATAACACATAACTCACTGAGGCAATAATAAATGGGCTTGATACATACCCAAGGAAGGTGTAACGTGCCATACATATGGGAATGTTTATTAACTAGTTGTCGTTTGAGATAATTTACCATTATTATTTTTAGGGGCGCATGTAGTCTGTACTGAGGTAGTGTTCAAACAGGTTGCGAACGTATGTATAATGATTATTTTCCCCGCGTTTCCATCCTGTTTCAGGATATTGCGGTCAACACCAGCATTTTTCAGCTGTATGTTGATTCCTAGGCTAGATTACGCTCATCAGCACGCCACGACTTTCTGAGCGACCGGCTCCATACTCTCATAAGTCACTGGCACGACTCGAACCACTTCTAATTCTCGTGCGCTCACGTCAACCACAAGAGTATTCGGGGTTAACGGAGAAAGCTGCTAACTCCTCGGCCAGGGAGCCGGCTATGTATATTGATTGGTGCTTTTAATTTCCTGTGGAAGATTGTTCCACAACTGAGTGGCAGAGTATGCTAAGCTAAGTCTATCCTAGGTTTAGGGACATGAAGTATATTTAGTCGTTCGCTATGTCTTGCGTTATATTTAAATAATGGCCAAAGGTAGCTTGGAGCATTTTGAAATAGGATTTTGTAAATTAGTTTAGCCTTAATAAAAAGTAAGCGTTTGTGGAGTGGCAGTAACTGAAGACGTTCATGAAGGTTGGAGTTGTCTATATGTTTATCACTATTGATTAAACGCACTGCCCTTTTCTGGAGTAAATAAATGTGTTTTGTTATTGATTTGGAGTATCCATCCCAGTTTGTGGAGCAATAATCAATATGTATTTGTATGTGGGAAGTATAAAATATATTTCTTGTGTTTTCATCGAGGAAATTTTTAATTTTGGCATGTTGGTATACTTTTTCGGCTATTTGTTTAACTAGAGCATGAAAATGGGAATTAATGGATAGATTTTGATCAATGATAAGAAACAGTGCCTTGTGCTCGGTTACACTTTCTTTAGGCGTGATACCAATATGCAGCTGAAGAGTTATCTGCAAGTTTAGAGTGTGAAGTCTTTGCATGGTTCCTATTAACATATATTTTATATTAGAAATGTTAATTTGCATGCGGTTTGCATGACTCCAGTTAAGTACACTATTTATTTCCTGTTGCAAGGATAATTCTAGCACATTAAAATCAATAGCGTTTGTATATACTAGATCGCAAATAGATCGCAGGACGACGACAGATGTAAGGGAAGATCATTTATATAATGGCAAATAACAGAGGGCCAAGTATAGACCACTGAGGTACTCCAGTAGTAATGGTAATGGCTTGAGATAAAGATTTATTGTGTGATATTACTTGTTTTCTGTCTAATAAAAATGATTTTATTACTGTCACTATATTAATGCTCACTTTCATTGTTTCTAGATGTCAGCGGTATTTGAAAGTGAAGGGTTCAAGACAGGTAAATAGTACGAGCATGGATTAAACATAAATTCAGGCGTCAATAACATATGATTTATTATTCTCGAATATAATTAAATCATACTGTCTCATCACTCGCTAACAGCGGATATTCTCGCACTAGTCAATATACAGCAATAATGTGGCAATGCAATATTACGGTATCAATTACTACACTCGCATCTCACAGCCCCACACACAAACACAAGTCACACGACTCGGCTATTCAATAGCTCTGAAGTACTAATTAGAGTCTATCCTGTCACACTCTCAGACACACGTCCTCTCTCAGTCAAGTCCAAAGCCCGTCTGCCTTCCCTTCGACTGCCCAGTGGTCACGAGGTACTTGCCCCTCGTGCAACCCGTGGGAAGTCAGATGTCTCGCATACGCCAGGTTGAGCGTATTTTCTTATGTCCCCTATAGGACCTTGACACTAGATTTTTAATTAGAATAGTATGATCTATCATATCAAACACTTTTCTAAAGTCTATAAACACCGCTCCACATAGAGTATTAATGTTAATATTTTGATGTCAGTTATCTATCATGCTTGTTGATGCCGTATAACAAGAATATTTTGGCCGAAATCCTGACTGACTGTCAATTATTAGTTTGTGGCGAACTAAGTTCTCAAGTGCTGTTTTGTGGATGTGCTTTTTTGGCGGTTTGGATAGTGAGGATAAAAAGGAAAGTGGCCTATAATTACTCATGAGACGATCGTCTAATGAACCAGCTATTAAATGAGGATACACTTTAGCGATATTAAAGGCTGATGGAAAGTGACCTTTGGTGAGACATTGATTATATATAAGAGTTAGTGACTCGCAGATAGCCGGTGCATCATAGCGACGGATCCGATTACTGATTCCATCTAGTCCTGATGAGGTATTGTTTTTTTTTTTTTGTTAGGTTACTGAGATGAGTAAATACTTCAGTGGTCGTCATTAGCGGTACGTTGGAGGGAATTTATCCATAGCATTTGTTCTCACAGAATAATGATAATAAAGATATGTCATGAGGCGCATCTGGTATTGCAGCCTTCAGTTGGTTTATGTAGGACTGAAATAATCTACTGAATTGATCACATGTAACCTGATTTGATGGTAATGTTTGTGATGATTTGTGTTTGTTTTTCAAGGTATTAATTGCTTTCCATATATCTTAAGTGTTGGTTTTATATATTATTAAGTTCTTAAAATATTTTTTTCCCTTTTGAATAACAAATTTAACTATGTTTCTCAGACTACGGTACATGGTTAGATCTCTATTCTTAAGAGCCTTGTCCGGGTCTCTCATAAGTTTAACTACCTCCTGTGTGATCCACGGGCGCTTAGTGTGATGTTTAACACGAACTTCCTTAAATAAAACATGTTTATCAAATACAATTAGAAAGGTCTTCAGCCAGTGGTCCAGAGCATCGCCTGGGTCAGGAAGCTGGTAAACATAGTCTAGAGATGAGTTGATCAAGTCTTGTAAAAATACATCTTGATTGACATTTTTATAATCTCTATATTTTATACTTGTATGTTTGTGCTTCGGAGTATTCGTACCTCTTTTCGACCACGTGCAACATACTGTGTAGTGATCGCTCTTTGCGTTAATAGCTACAGTATATTATGTGATAATGTCAGCACACAGAGTATAAATGTGATCTATAAGTGTTGCAGATGATTTTGTTATTCTAGGGGCTTGTTTGACTAACTGTTGGAAGTTATATAACTCTATTATGTTTTCGCATGTTTTGTTTGATTTGTTAGTGTCTATGTTGAAGTCACCTAGTAGTTTTACTTATCTCGAATTACTAAAGACTACATCCATCATAGTGGTTTATTTTTCATACCAGATGTTTAATGCACTGCGGTTTCGATAAAGATAGCCAACTACTCGGGGTATGCGATTTTGATGTTTAACCTTAAGCCATACACACTCAATCTCACAGGCTTCAAAATCTAGTCTGCGGTGGACATCAAGCAGTTTAGAAATATAAACTGTTATACCCGTCTCTTCTTTCTGATAGGAATCTATTCTAATGGTTTTAATACCTCTGATAGTGATGTCATAATCTGAGATGTTACCATTTAATCGCCTTTCGCTAACGCCGAACATGTGAACATTTTGATTAAGTATAACTGATAGTTCGGGAAGCTTCCCTAATAGATGGCAGATATTTAAATGCCCGATTCTGAGTCCATTATTACTGAGCCAGTGTTCGTACTTATTAGACATTTAGCAATGCGTAATTATATTTTTTTTTCCCTTTTTTTACTGACGGTACTTTTAAGTACCACTCACTTCAAATGGCTATATTGTTACAATCTGATCACGAATCCTGACGGTACTTAAAGGTCTATCTAAAATAACATTGCTTGTTTCCCAGGTAGGTGGCGTGAATGTTTGGAAGCGATCTGGGCATGCGCAATACATTTTGGGCATGCGCAATACAAGTTATCGATAAAATAATTCAGGATACAAAGGGACACAATGAATACAACATCCGTCCCTTATAACAATACACACTCTAACGTACAGAGAAACAGTAATATCTCTGTCAATAGATAAAAAAATATACGTACACAGATCAGTAAAGATGAGCAGTGAAGACCCCCTAACTCACAGCATAAGCACAATAAAAAGTATTATGAAAGATATACAACTAAGTATCAATTAATGTGACGTCAGTACGAGTCAATGTTTATAGTCCCGTACAACCTAATGCGTTACTATATAAAACAATAACCAAATATGCGCATAAACATTCTAGGAGAGGCTCTTTCTTTAAGGAGATCCCGTGTTGCTTTGTGCTGAATTGTTAGTAAATATCAGGCTGTGTTGGTCCTTGGTACAGTGACATCATAAGTGTGCCTGATGAAGTGAAGCTGGGCTAAAACTTGTGAGGTATAACAACTCTGGGTTACAATGAAATGGATACTGTTGATTTCTCACGGGTGTGTAACGACTACCAACTACAGGCTCTGATTCGTGGCTAACAGGAGGTTGTAGTGGCACGTTGTTGTTACTGATAGAGTGTTCCTGGTTGTGGAGAAGAGGGAACATATCTTCATAATTATCACCCTCCTGAGTGAAAGAGGGCGTATTGTACAGACTTGGTGTGGTGGAAGAGTTCCATCTAGCGTGGGTGTCAGGTGCAGTGGTAATGAGTGGTCTGCGAACATCTGGCCTATTGGTACTCTGGAGGCAAACCACATAGCCCTGTGGATAAGCATATCCACAGAGAAACCCATTGCAGTGAAATCAGATTCCTAACGGGGAGACAACAGCCACTTCATGAGATGATAGACAACATTCCTAGTATTGAGAAAAAGAAGATTACGAATGCATTATACAGAAGAAAGACAACTATGTACTACATTGGCGAGTACTTAGCAGTACCTAGACCAAATCATATGCAGGCGGATCAGCAAAAACAACAACAATAATAAACATAACATATAGGTTTAGGGATTGTCCTGAATATACAAAATGGAGCAAAGAAGACATAGTTAGTGGCAACTGGAAGGTTCTCAAGTAACTTGAAGCAGCCTTGAAAACTACAACAGAATGTTGTTGAGAGAGAAAAATAAAGAGAAACCAATTTATTTCTTTACAGATGTGAAGTTAGTTTTAATTTTCAAATAACGAAAAACAGAAACAGTTCAGAACTAGCATGGCGGCACTACAAGAGCTTTGTCAGAAATCCAAAAGGGCTGTAATGCACTAAAACATATCTGGAAACGAAGAAGTCCACAGAGTGGCTAAGAAAGACGGAAGCCTCCCGTAGCCCGATATAGACATAACCTATCATTGATTGATTGATTGATCTAGGAATCGACATCACAGCATTCGGGGCATTCCCATAGGCGCTCCGTCCCCATCCTCAGTAGCCAGCGAAGAGTTCAAACACCAATAGTACCAGTAGCAATCTGATTATATGGCCGTCTCGCTTTTCCTCTGAGCGTCGAGCGTCGGCCAGATCCCCTCGTCACTCCTCGCTGCCTCATTCTTGCCAGACCGTGATGATCTATTTGCTCCTCCGAGGTGTACACGTGCTCCCACAAGGCCGCAACCACGTCTGCCTTGTCATGCATCAATACTCCACCAAGATTTGCAGAGCAAGCCACTCTGTCCGTCTGTTTATTCCCCAGCACTGCCCTGGAGAAAAGATCCAGGTGATGCTTGCCACCCGTGACCTCCGAAGCAAAGCAAGCCACTCTGCACGAAGCATGCCTGTCCTCACCTTCCTCAGCATGCTTTCTGAGTCAGTTACATTCACAATGTGTGTGTGTGTATTGTATTCTCGATCCAGTGGAAAGCTGCGGTGGCCGCCTCCACCTCCATTCTTAAGTTAGATGTTATGGTATCATATGCCAGGCTCTCCTGCACCAAACGTCGGCCATTAGCTTTTGCTATGAACCCCCATTCACTTCTCCTACCTCTCGACACCTAACCATCTGTGTAGATAATCACATCACCCGAGCGAGCATTATCCTGAATTAGTTGCTGGATTTCCACTTCCGTGGCCCCTGCTGGCCACTCCCTGCACTTCCGGCTCAATGTGATTATAACTCTGCACACGTCTGACTGCTCCGCTGGCACTCTGACCCACTCCTCTCCTCGCCTAATGTTCTCCAAGATGCACACATGTCTGATCGTATCCTCCGCCTGAGCCATCCATGATTTCCCTCTTATCAATCGCTGACACTTAACTGCGTCCAGCGCCTCATGCAAAGGGTGATCTGTGTCTGCAGCTACTCTGAGGTATACCTTCGCCTGCTTCACCTATGATGAGGCCAAGATATTAATAAGAAGTAATTATAGAACCAAGTGAAAATCAGAGCATTCAGGCATATTCCATATCCACTGAACATTACATGTAACAGCTATCAAACTCCGTATAGGACACAACCAGCCTTGATGCGTATTGAGTACATGGTGCTAGTCGCATTTGATCAATTGGCACTCCATGGGTGATGTGATCAATTTCACGCTAGGCTCCTTTACTTTCTAGGCCCGTTCCTTTTACCCCTTTTAGGCAGGGCTGGCCCGGGAGCATCCATGGCGATTCGAAGATACCACCACCGCGTGAATAATTATTTATAACGTAAATGTAAGAAACCTCTATGATGATAACAGAGAGGAACAGTATGATATTACATGTAATAATGAAGGACCACCAATTTTGAAGATGGAGGTTCGAAATGTTCTTAAGCATATGAAAGCTGGCAAGGCCCCCGGTGCAGATAACATCACAACAGAAATGATTAAGGCTTTAGAAGAATATGGAATACATTAAGTCACCAGACTGCTGAACACATTATATGATACTGGAGATATACCTTCTGAATTATATAACTCTGTATTTATTCTGTGGCTGAAGGGCTTGCGAACGCGGTTTGTGAGCCCGTATACCCGGGTTCGAAACACGGCGGCGCTCGTATTTTCGAAAAAGGTATAGAGAACGGTCGTTCAGAAAGCAATGGCAAACTACTGAACGTAACACTTGCCTAGTACATCAACAGCAGCTGAAAATGCTGGTGTTGACTGCAACGTCCCGTAAGGGATACGCAACAAAGTTTAAGTTTAAGTTAAGTATTTATTGCAATCCCAAATAAATCAGGAGCCTTGGAATGTGATCAACATAGAATAATTAGTATAATGAGTCACATCACAACGATTTTGCTACGAATTATCATGCAAAGAGTGAGTAAGAAAATACAACCTGAAATAGGGAAAGAACAATGTGGGTTTGTAGAGGGAAAGGGTACAGTAAATGCTGCGTATATGCTGCGAACAGTCATTGAACGTGCTTTAGAAGTAAACAAGGACATTCATCTTTGCTTTATTGACTACACAAAGGCTTTTGATAGAGTTAGACATGTCAACATGGTGGATATGCTTGCAGATCTACAAATTGATGGGAAAGACATTAGACTTATAAAATACATATATTGGAAACAACAAGCTGCCATAAGGATTGATAATGAAGTGGGACAATATCAGCCTATTAAGAGAGGTGTTAGGCAGGGATGCGTAATGTCTCCATATCTTTTTCCTTATAAAGTGAAAATATTTTCAGAAATGCAGAAGATATAAATGGAATCAGCATTGGAGGACGAAACATCAATAACATTAGATATGCAGATGATGCAGTATTGGTTGCAGACAATGCGTAGGATCTGCAACAATTAGTAGATGCGATTGTTGTACACAGTGAGCAACTGGGGTTAGAATTAAATTGTAAAAAGACACAGTTTATGGTCGTCACTAGGAAGAACGAAATACCACAATGTAATATACAAGTAAATGGGAATATTCTTCAACAAGTGAATCGGTACAATTATCTTGGAACAGTCAAAACATCTGATGGGAGATGCCTTGAAGAGATTAGAACAAGAATCGCCATGGCGAAAGTAGCCTTTAGTAAGATGAAAAACATTCTGACCAATAAAAAGATGTAAACTGAAACTAGAAAAAGAGTGTTGAGGGAATACATAGAGCCTGTTCTTTTGTATGGATGTGAAACTTGGACAATAAGCAGTCAAGCTGAAAAACATCTGATGACTGCAGAAATGTGGTTTCTGAGGAAAATGCAAAGAATACCATGAACAGACAGAACAGCCAATGACAAAGTAGTACAGGAAACAAATGAAAATCGTAAATTGATTAGAGAAATTAGACATAGGCAGTCAAACATTTTTGGACATGTTATGAGAAGAAATGGATTGGAGAACTTAGTGACAACTGGCAAGATCGAAGGGAACAGACCAAGAGAAAGACAGAGAGGAAAATACCTGGATGGCTTGGCCACATGACATGGACAAGACAGGAACACTGAGCTTTTCAACGACTCCGGTGATCGAGAGAAATGGCGAGTCATGACAGCCCACGTTTTCCGGCATGGAACATGATTAATTGATTGAATGTAAATAAGCTTTACTTTATTTAAGAGCAAATTAGCAAACAGAAAGACAAAAATACTCATGCAACAACAGAAACAATAAAAATTAACAAAACAACAAACGATAACATCTACATTTGCTTAAACAAACAATTTATCGGTTTTAATGCGATTCTTTCTTCAATCAATTAATCAAGTAATTACGTACCTCCTCCTCATTGAGCAGTGAAGCCTACATATTACCAGAGAAGAAGTATATCAACGGCTGAACTAAATAATGGCATCTGTTTGCAGGTCGTTAACTCCTTCTACACGATGTTCTTTGTATGTTGTTTTGTAAAATACACTTGACTTATATAAGCTTTAATGCATTATATATATATATATATATATATATATATATATATATATATATATATATATATATATATATATATATATATATATACATATATATATATATATATATATATATATATATATATAATGTGGGCGCAGTTGTATTTCGACAGGCATATGTTTGAATCACCTTCGAAGAAGCTCATGCCAATCCATCCTAAATTGATATCAGGAAATTGTTTGGAAAGTAAAGGCGACTGCATTTATCATTATTCGTAGATTACCGGCCACACATTGTGATCATTTCCCGTTACATCAACCTCTCCAGATGTGATTCCTCTGTCTGTGTTGCGGTTCTCTCTTGCACATACTCAGCTATTTTCGAAAAGGAGTCAGGTGCATTTAAGTGAGCGGCATCTTTCTACTGGACCCCTTTACAGCGTGAAGTATGGTGTCCACATATAGACGATGTGGTTTTTCATAGACCATCGCAGCATTTCATCACATCAGTTGCTGATGCCGAGGTAGCGGGTTCAATCCCTACACCTGTCAGTTGGAGTAACATGTTGACTTCACGTCCTTGACTTGGAGGCGTAAAGTACAAATACCTCTGAAGTCGGCGTGGGTTCGCCTGATGGCGAGGGACATTGGTAATTACCATTTCTACTCGAAAATGACGCTCTGGATGTCGTTCAGTCAGCTTGCATATATTCTCATACTTCATGCCGTAAGGCCTGTGTGCAGAATTGTATCATCGCTTAAGTGCAACCATAATTTAATCAGCTTCATATCCCGAAACAACCAATAAATCAATTAATCAGCTGTATCGCGAATTTCCTTGCATAAGTTTAAGATTGTTCTATTAACTGCAATATAATCCGCTGAAGGTATTTCGCCAATTTTCCATGAGTAGTTTGCGAGCAAAGATTGCCTTTATTCTCATCTGACCAGTTAGGGGCCTACCTGTCAGGTGAACATTCTGGAAGTAAGGGATACTCCTATTGTATGTTGCATGATTCATAGTTGAATGCAGTCGCAAGACAGACTTCAAGGACTTTTATTCTTGCAATAAGATATATACTATACAAGTTAACAAGAATGATTCTATAGTATACCTACTACACAAGAGATTTCACTAAAAGTAAGAAGGCAATTCCCATCTAACGTAACACACGTGTCTATGGAGGTTGCGATAGAAGTGGTACTTCCTGTAGCATATGAATTCTTCGTCGACCAACTTTGTTATATGCTCCTCTCTATCAACTTTCTTGAATTCTCTTTGTTCATTCCATAATCCTGGATCCCTGAATATGAATTTTATACTCTCCCAATTGTTGGCTCTCAATAACTGTTTTCTACAGGCCTCCTCTAGTAGATTAAAGTGGAACACATAAAGCAAAGAGAATCTTTCAGAATTCCAGCGGTCACGTTTATTTATACGGGCGGTGACCACTTTCAAATTCATCTCTCCAACAATTTTCACCATCTGAACATTGGATGGAATCTGTCTTATTGCCTTGAATATAATCTTTTTGTTACCTTAGACGGAACAATTGTATCCAAGGCAAAAACACAGTTTTTATCCAAGGTAACATATAGATTCCATGCAAGGTAATAAGAACAAATACCATCCAGGTAGCAAGAGAGATTCCATGCAAGGTGACAAGAACTGTTACCATCCAGGTAACAAGGAAGGTTACATTTAAGGTAAAAAGACAGATTACATGGTAGGCATCAAGACAATACCATCTAAGGTATCAAGACTGATTCCATTAAATGTTAGTTAGTTAGTTAGTTAGTTAGTTAGTTATTTAGTTAGTTAGTTAGTTAGTTAGTTATTTAGTTAGTTAGTTAGTTAGTTAGTTGGTTGGTTGGTTGGTTAGTTGGTTAGTTGGTTGGTTAGTTAGTTAGTTAGTTAGTTAGTTGGTTAGTTGGTTAGTTAGTTAGTTAGTTAGTTAGTTAGTTAGTTAGTTAGTTAGTTAGTTAGTTAGTTAGTTAGTTAGTTAGTCGACAGATTATCCTAATTGAACATCGAACCATTCAGTCCATAAGTGCTTGGATCCTCTCCTCAGCAAATCCCGCAGCGTGTAGCGGCTAACGACACAATTTCTGTGTTAGTTTTTAGCAATTTACACCCTAAATTAGGACTTTAGTCCTTCGTAGTGACGTCATATTTTACTACAAAAGTCATGATCATATGCTCTGACGTCACCAAACTGAGTCCTTCGGGAACCACATTTTTCAAAAATTGGCGGTTATTTTCTTGGGTCACTTCCGGTTGTCCTGCTGACTACTTCTGGTCCCCGGGCGGGCGGCGGCGGTGGCGGCGGCGGGGCCGGCGGCGCGACCCAGGGCACTGCGAAGTTGGATGATTGGTGTAATCGAACCCCAGTCATGTAGATCACCTCCGCTGAGGAGACCGAAGTCAATATGACAGAAAATTGATTTATTCCATCTCTCGAGCTAACTCGAGTTTCCATAGTTGGATTGCATGAATAAACTTTTGTACTCTTCGATAGAAGTATCCGACCCTTGTATCAACTGTACGCGCTTGGTGAAAATCTGGTTTAGAAATATACTAGCCATCCATAGAATAATACTAAAAATTAACCCTAAACGGCTATTAAACATTTAAATTTCTTGTATGTATAGTGTAGAATAGTAATGTCAATACAAAACTACGATTCTCAATTAATAACAACGATAACATGCTAAGATAATTATAAAAATATGTAATATTATTAAACCCCGCAGTCATACCCCTTAATTATAAACGTACGCCAAGGGAGACTATTCGTGGCTCTTTACTCACCCAGAATTGTTTCCCCTTTTACATACTAACATCCCCTTGAATGACCACGTACCTGCGCGCACAGGCAAAGATCACGAGCTAACCCATCACGCCCCGCGCGAAATACAATGACCAGCGACCGTCATACGAGATTACCCGATAGCGATCAACCAGAACGTCAACGGCCTTCAATGCTTATGACAGATAGAGATCAGACGACGTGATACAACATGGGTTATAGCTGCCTGTTGGTTGTCCCTAATGGGTAAGGCATATATACTTGCCTTGATGACTTGGTCACGCGGGATATGTGTCCGTGTGTGTATGTACATGCGTGTGTGCGTGCGTGGGTGTGCTATCAATTATAGGACATCGCAGTCAAACTCAACATTCTATGGACTGTCAGCCGTCCTGGGGCTAGTTTGCGATTCTCATTTTGAATGAACGGCAACCATGTCATATGCGTGTGAAGAGGGTGTATCATAAGCTAGGTGTCTATCTATTACAGGACGTCGCAGTCAGCCCCAACCTTATGCAATGCATTAACAGGACGTTCCAGACAGCCCCAGCATTGATTAGTTGCGCGTGTGCCACCATGACATCCGTGTGTGTGTATGTGTGCGCGCGTGTAGGCGTGTGTGCGTGCGTGGGTGTGCTATCAATTACAGGACATCGCAGTCAACCTCAACATTCTATGGATTGTCAGCCGTCCTGGGGCAAGTTTGCGATTCTCATTTTGAATGAACGACAACCATGTCATGTGCGTGTGAAGAGGGTGTATCAACAGCTAGTTGTCTATCTATTACAGGACGTCGCAGTCAGCCCCAACCTTGTTTATGCAATGCATTTACAGGACGTTGCAGACAGCCCCAATATTGATTGGTTGCGCGTGTACCACCATGACATCCGTGTGTGTGTATGTGTGCGCGCATGTAGGCGTGTGTGCGTGCGTGGGTGTGCTATCAATTACAGGATATCGCAGTCAACCTCAACATTCTATGGATTGTCAGCCGTCCTGGGGCAAGTTTGCGATTCTCATTTTGAATGAACGACAACCATGTCATGTGCGTGTGAAGAGGGTGTATCAACAGCTAGTTGTCTATCTATTACAAGACGTCGCAGTCAGCCCCAACCTTGTTTATGCAATGCATTTACAGGACGTTGCAGACAGCCCCAATATTGATTGGTTGCGCGTGTGCCATCATGACATTCGTGTGTTTGTGCAAGCGTGCGGGTGTGTGTGCTATCAATTACAGGACATTGCAGTCACCCCCACCATTCCATGGAGTGTCGTGTTTACTGGGGAAGATTGCTGTTGTCTTTTTTGAACAGCTGAATTTCTTTTACAGAGGACAGTCAAGCTTTAATGCATTGCCTTTACAGGACATCACAGTCAGCCCCAACATGCTTGCTTCCTGGGCAAGGTTGTCGTTGTCTTTCTGAACGGCTGAATTTCTTTTACATATTGCAGTGAAGCTAGCGACTACAGAATAACTAGCTAAAACCGGTAAAAAAATGACTTCACAGTTAGGTATTGCTGTAATGTTACAGCTAGAACACGTGGATAAGAAGGATACTACATTATGGCGTGGTGATAGACCACACCCTTAGCATGTGAATACATCAAGGTCAGCCATGACCAGACAATATTCAACTCAGTCACGAGTCTTCACCAACAGATATCGTGTATATAACACCCACCATTCGCCGTCTAGAAGTCCCGGGCTCAGTGAACACCGATCAAGTCACAATGTGCCAAGTCTCTAATGGTAAGATGGCTTTTTTGATAAATCTTTCACATTTTCGTTGTGGTTCTCCAAGTAGGCATACAATTAACCTAACAATACTAGTATAATAAAGAGATATATGGTGCTAATCACATATAACTGGAGTATGTGCTCTGCTGGCTGCGACACCAATCAACACGTACACATGGTTGATTCATCAAACCTGCATACAGAAAGTAGTGTCCTTAGTACCGGCAATGTCCCACAAGGAACGCTTCGAACACTGATGTTTTTGCCTTTACCAATAACAACTAATGATACAACCGAGACACGAGTGTAATGATCCAATAGGTCAAAAATCAGAGGTAATGGAAGAAACCAACGTGGAAACTAACCCACAAAATAACCCACAGGGGGAAAGAAATTCGATCTGGTGCATGTGTGGTCGGCGAGTGCCGCGACAAGAGATTGTCTTCTTCTGTCAACTAGTTGTTATATACACACTCTGCACTATTCAATCTGTCTCGAACCAGCGTCGACGCAGTCGAGGGCAATTTGTGGATCGCTCTTCTAAACAGCTGTCTGGGTTACATGCTACCAAACCCTAAAATATGAGCTTCTACCTGACATTACCGAGTAATGCTTCGCCGAACATATTTCCCAAGAACTCACCAGGTCACTATTACGTCAAGTTACCGCAGACTATTGAGGTGAGTCAACATTTTGAAGTCGGTCTGGCCGAAATTCAATTCCCCAACTACTACTGCAATGTTCTAGAGGATGAAGTATGGCTAAGATACATACCACCCAATGGTAGAGTGATAAGAAAGGCGTGTCCCCCGGGTCTGTACAGTTCACCAGACGCGTTTATAGCTGCACTGAATCGCCTAATGAAAGATCGGAAGGTGGACGATCAACTCTGTGTTCTATTCCATTTCGACAATGAATCAAAGAAAGTCATCGTGAAAATACTCGAACCCGGGGCCACTATTACATTTAGTGAGAAGTTGCAAGAGATACTAGATACAATTGAAGGTGAAGGGGCGATAGACCTGAATACCGACCTGCAAAATGTCTACGTATACTGCGATCTCGTTGCGGCGAGACCAGTCGGAGACGTCATGGTCCCACTACTAAGGACGGTTCCTATCATGAATCAGCACTCGACCTCAGTGTTTCGCGCCTACGACAATCCTCACTACATACCGCTGAGTCGTTACTCCTTCGACACGGTTGAAATACTTCTAACCTCTGATACGGGCACAAAGGTCGCATTCAGTACCGGGACTTCAGTGCTGACATTACATTTTCGAGTTCGGAAGAGATCAGACCTAGAATAACGGTAAAATACGGGGCGGTACATTGAAACCGCAGACTGTCCGAAGACATGATGTACCCGACACTCAGATGCTTGATGCCTCGGTTATCTACAAGACTCAGATATCAGCCCACCAAGCAGGAGACCAGTTTTATGACTACATGCTAAGTGACATGTACATACCAGGCTATCAGCTGGAAGAAAAAACCAACCTATTCAGACAATGGTGTGAAAATAATCCAGAAAGAACATACAATGTGTATAGCTCTGTATGTGAAAATAAAATGTTGTGATGCTACTATGTATACCACCTCATTTCACATCAGCCATTTCGTATAATGCCATTAAGCGATTTTATTCTTGAAAAAAATGTACTGAAATACTGTAAAATGTACTGAAATACTGTAAAATAAACAAGCATATATTATAATTACGTCTTGGTTGTTGAATATTTTTAGTATTTACGTGTATATAGTTGTCATGTGATGAGAGAATGATACATATTGGTGACAAATTCAAGAAATATTTCAACAAAACTAAGGAAACGGGGTAACCAAAGTAGGAAATATTGTTGACCATAGTCTGAAATATCTCAACCAAAATTATGAAAAGTAGGAAACTTTGTTAACCAAATGACGAAAATCTTGGCCAAGTAAGAAACTTTGTTAACCAAATATGAAAAGGTTAGCCAAATTTCAAACCAAACTTATAAAAAACTCACTCAAACATATGAAAAGTAGGAAAATGTGTTAACTAAACATGAAAAGTTTGGCTAAATTTCAGTCAAAACTTATGAAAAGTAGGAACATTTGTTAACCAAATGTGAAAAGGTTAGCCAAACTTAAAACCAAACTTATAAAAATCTCAGTCAAACATATGAAAAGTAGGAAAATTTGTTAACCAAACGTGAAAGGTTTGCCCAACTTTCACCCAAACTTATGAAAAGTGGGAAATTTTGTTGTCCAGAATGTGAAAAGGTTGCCCAAATTTCACCCAAACCTATGAAGAGTAGGAAACTTTGTTAACCAAAGGGCAAAAATCTTGACCAAGTAAGAAAATTTCCTTGTACTCCCGCATGCCCTGGCACGAAGATGAAACTAATCTTTGCCAGCCGAGACAGCTCCAGAGACAGCAACCATTCTCTTCGGATCCACCCCATCTCTATTCTCTTGAGCATGCTCATTGAGTCGCTAAGGAAACATGCCCTAGTGAATCTATGTGTCTCGAGCCATGTTATTGCTTTACTTACTGCCATGATTTCCATAGTCAGGCTACTTGTAGTCTCAGCAAAATCACCAGAGTCCCCCTTCACAATTCTCCCTCTGGCTTGAACCGCAAAGACCCATGAGCTTCTCATGCGTCGGACGACCTACCCATCTGTTTGTACTTCCGCCTCCACAGCAGCCGAATTTCCTTGTCTGCATTTTCTGTCTAGTTGGATGCAAACTGAAAAGGACGTACAGAAATATGTTGGCACTTGTAACCACTCCTCGGCCAGGTTCTAAAGAATGTCTTCGGCTTGACCCATCCACGACCGTCTTTTTTTTAACCTGCTGCCCTTCACCTTCGTAATTCCACTATGCAGTGGATGTTGTGTGTGTTTGCGTTAACTCTGAGGTAGGCGTGTGCTCTGCAAATTTGTATTCTTATTTCAGTGGTTGGAAAACTAAGAAGGTAGCGCATCGCCCTGCATACTGTATCTCTTGTACATCCAAGAATAATGCGCATAGCTTCTTTCTGTATCCTTTCCATCCTTTCTATCTGCTTACGGCTGAGAGTCAGGATTGCCATTGCATACTCAAAAACAGACATGACCAGCCCCTCATATATAAGACATAGATGGCGCTGGTCAGATGACATACTCCATCCAAGATAAAAGGACGGGTTCCATACAAAATAACAAAATCTGTCTATCTCACGAAGGTGCTTTTGTTCCCAACAGTGTTGCCAGGTCTTCGCCTTCTCGTCGCGATTTCCATCTATCATGGTATCTTAAACCAGCGCAGCATCCATGAAAAGCGTACTGTTTATAACTTATTCAAGACAATTTAGTATTTCGCCACACTGCCCGGGAGATGAGGAGTCGCGATAGTGCAGTGGCTAAAAATCTTGGCTACTGACCAGAAGGTCATGTATTCGCGCTCCCATCGAGGCGCATACATTTCTTTTAAATTCGCCTGGGCTTCTCGATAGATACTGCCTATAATGTATACTAGGAAATGCCCTGTGCTGTAAAGGCGACTGGCTGATAATGACCATCGAGTACCGATTGGTTATACCAGGGATGGATGACTTTTAAATATGTTCTACCAAGGGTCGTTTGGAAATAACATCATTCGCGGACGTTACACGGTTATCAACTTTAAAACATTAGCCTGCTGTGTTTAGTCAAACATTTAATTAACGCACCACGAATGCGATGGATAAATATGCTTCTCTTTGCTGAGGCGTATGA